>JASEVX010000001.1:144281808-144784234 GCA_031761405.1 Serripes groenlandicus
TTGTTGGGAATTTTGGGAGATTGTGGCATAATGCTCTAGGAATTTGGTTTCAGACAAGAAGATTTTTCAAAGTTTTTCCAGTGACCTATACTGTAATGGCTTATCTGATTCTGTCCATTAATTTGGTGTATAGGATTCTGCCATTAATTTAGGTGATAAAATCTCCCCTTGGCTGTGCTGACACCTCCTAAGCCAGATCAAAGGATACTGGAACTAGAATGACTATAGGAGGATATCCTGGGAAGTTATATATCTTTGTAAAACAGGTTACCTCTCAGGCCATTTTGACCCCTAGAGCATATTTGAAAAATCTAGTAGAGGTGCACAATACAAATACTACACTAGAATTTAAAAGGTTTCCTTTCTTTTTTCATTTGGTTCCATGGCAACAGATCTGCGGACATCCATTAAGGTACATTTGGATACTTTGAAGTCACCACCACAGGAACATCTCTGTGTAGTTTCAGCAAAAGTGGCTAAGCATTTAGGAGGAGAAGTTGGTTTGTAGGAAATGTAAGAGAAAGACTGGACATACAGACGACACGACATCGACATCGAACATTGAGTGCCATGTTCACAAAAAGCCACCCAGCACTGGTGCTCAGGTGAGCTACAAATGTAACTTGACTAAATCACATAATTCATCTTGTCATGTAACAAATACCATACAAGTTAACCCTTTCCCACATATAGCAACTTTGAAAACATCTAAGCAAAAATATAGAAACTCTCTGTAGGATTAATTATTGGATACATTTAAGATATAACATTATGAGAAATTTCTCCTGTTGCCACAATGTTTTCAAAAGATGTCGTCTGTTGTATGTGTGTGTCTGTATTAAGAAGAAGGACAAGAGTAAAAGTTATGCAAGGCATCAATGTCGCCGGAAAAGACTGCATTGATTTATATTTTAACACACATGTATTCTTGACTTTCATTAGTCTAAACATACACATAATGTTTTCATAAGGACTAATTCCAGGATTTTTGAAATTCCACATAGATCTACAAATTTCAGGATTTTCTTTTGGTCAGGATTTTGGATGTTTTGTATTTGTCAAAAAAAAAAAAAAATAATACATTTTGGGATTTAAATCTACATGCAATAAAAAGCTATCAAACCCTTTCCATGTCTGACATCAACATGACCTTTAAACGCTTAAAACATTGAGAAACGGTTAAATGCTGAAGACATGAACTTCTCCTTTTTAATACTAATTATTTCACAAGTAGACCACACTTGTAACAATATATCAGCTAAATTGTTTATCTAAATCGTTGATGCATACAATATATGTGGCAAGTATGAAACTAATTGGGTGCGAAAGAGCAGATTTTCTTTATTTTTAAATCTATTGTTTATCAGAGTTTGTTCTTCTCTTAATTTGTTTCAACATTTAATATCACATATATATTTAATCATTTTAGTGTGTAATATTAGCTATCTATCTGTAATAAGGTGTTTGAGCATTCTTTCGAAATGTTTACCCTCGTGTCAGGCTTCATCGAGTCGTAGTGTCAGACATCGAAGAAAGTGAATAAAAAATCAGGCAAAGCTTTAGTGCATGTTTTATTCCACTGCATTCGAGAGAAAAAAGCATTTCTATATTATCTTTCTTTCGCCTACATTCCACCCATGCACTCGTTTCGTGACGTTTAAGAAAAATCAATTTGTCGTGCGACATTTTTTGTCTGCATAACCAAGTCACTTTTCTAAGTTTACATTTTACTTCCGGTTACTTCGCTTTGTTTACATTTTGGCAATATGAAACTAGGTCACGAACTGAGAAAAAGGCGTTTCGACGTTCACGACCGATAAACAGGCTTATATTTGAGACATATTTTCACAAATTATTTCTTATTTTTGTTTCTGTTACCAGTTTATGTTGATACTTATCTATTAAAAGGAGAATTCAACGTGATTTTTCATATCGATATCGCAAGCAGGTGCGCATATGTAAACAAATTATAGACTGTGCGACGTAAAGGTTTGTAGTTATCGGCTTTTGATTACATAGTTTATGAAAATAAAGTATCGCAGTCTAGCTAATAGGGACTGTTTTGTCTTCGTAAATAAAACACAAAAATGTAAATGCCAGTCAAAATAAAGAAACTGCACATACATAAAACATCGGAATATTTATTTCATTTTAGATGTGTCATAAATTGTAATATGTTCAAGACATTTAAAAAAAAAACTAATAATAACCCCCCCTCCCATGTGATTTCCGAAAACCTATTAAAAATAGAAGTCGCGGGCTTCTGCCCGGCAACTAATAAGCAAATATTTGATTCCTGCTAATGGTTGTTGTATAGTGATCCTCCAAGAGATTTACATTCTATAAAACCAATCAGCTCAGAAAGATTTCCAAGAAACCAAACAAGTGCTTTACCATTTCCCACATACAAACATTCTGCAGCAGACTTCTTAAAAACATCCAGGCAAATATCTATATAAAGGTTGATATAATTATTGAATAGAGATGAAAACATTGTGGTAAAAGAAGAAATTGTGCATTATGGGACTGCATATGGGAAAATGGGAAAAGGCTAAATACAAATGTAGTTATATCTTCAACCTCTTTCCTGACAGCTACTCTTTATATTAGGAGCGTTTAACCCTTCTCCCTCATATAGACACTTTCTGGTGCCTCTGCAGCAGACGGCTTTTTGAAAACATAGTGACAAAAGAAGAAATTGCTCAATACAAGCAATTTTTCCTTTTGCCACAATGTTTTCCACTTTTAGTCATAGGTTATCCATTAAATTTTCTATTTTTTGACAAAATATGTTAGAATTGTCGTATGAGGGAAAGGATTAATTCCACTTCAGCAGTAAATTTTTCATATCATTGTTGCTAGTTCATCTTACCATGTATGTTCTAGCTGTCTCTTCAATATACTCCAAACAATATTCACCCCAGGCAACCTGCTACCTTCACATAAATACTATTCAGCCCATTGATGGATTCGACTTATGCTGCTGATCACAATGACTTTTGTCAATCATAAAGAACAATTAAGCAATGGCCAAGCTTGGGTTCAAACTCACAAACTTTGTTTTGATAGCCTTCAGCACTAACACCTGAGCTATCACAGCTCAATTTTGAGCATAAAAAGCCTTGTAAATTCTGCAAAGCTGAGATTCCATTATAAGCCAAGGTCTTTCCTCAGATGTAACCTTTCCCAACATGCAGAAAAGTTTGATGCATTTGTAGTAGATGACTTTTGAAAACATTGTGGCAAAAGGAGCAATTTCTCCTTTTGCTATAATTGTTACCAAATCTGATCAATAACTTTACATTCATTTTCTATATTTTGCCTAGATATTATCCAAGTTGTCTACTGCAGATTTGTTGTATGTTGGAAAAGGGTTAAAAGAAAAAACTTTTTTTAAAGAATAAACAATATTCTGAAATAATTGGCATTGCCTCTCAGTAAATGCAAGACAGCAAAGAAAATAAACAAATGGAGATATAAAGACATCAGAATTCAGGAAGCAACACAAATTTAGGCTGGTGCTTTGGGGAAAGCCCTACATATTCAGACTAAATGCTCGCGTAACCAAGGCAACGGAAAAGTCAGCAGAAAGCAGGAAAGAACTGTTACAGTCAACTCTATTGATTTCTGTTCTAGTTACATATTCAATGGTCTCATTGCTCACTGCTTACCCTTTATGTTTTACAACAGGAACATTTTATCATATGAGCTTGGCTCACCAAATAGCTACTGCCTCTGTGGTGTAGTGGTAGAGCGACACCTCGGTTATGGGAGGTCGTGAGTTTCAATCCCCGGCTGGGTCATACCAAATACTTTAAAGATGGAAGTAATGGCTGCCCTCCTCGGCACTCAGGGTTGCGGAGTTAGCATTACGACTGACTGGCTGGTGTCAGGATAAATGGACTAATAGAACTGTTAACTTACCATTGGAAATGCCGAGATAAAACATGAACAAGAGGCCCAAGAGGGCCAGTATCAATCCACTGACATTAGGCAAAAATTAAATCTCCAAACTTGCCCTGGTGGCCATGTTTTTTGACCAATCACTATGGCTTGAAAGGCTCTGATAGAGGGTCACCCTAGGAACATTTCTACAAAATTATTTGAAAAATCAGCCTGACACTTTCGGGGGAGAAGATTTTTTAAGTTTTCACTATAGCCATATAAGGCAAAATATCCCCGCCCCCTGGCGGCCATAGTTTCGACCTATCAACATGTCTTAAAGGAATCTGATAGAGGGTCACACTAGGAACATATCTACAAAATTATTTGAAACAAGTAACTGTAGGATTGCAAGCAATACCATAATCCCCTACCGGTTTGCACGTTTTGAATTTCAGCTCAATATCTCAATGCATGTAGAAAAAAAGTGCGGAAAACTGATTTATTAATATTCTAAGTCCAAAAAGGGGCATAACTCATAAAAAATTGACGAAATCCCATGAAACGCAAACTTGATCTGCGACACATGATTACAAAGCCATATACAAAATTTCAGCTCAATATCTCAATGCATGTAGAAAAAAAGTGTGGAAAACTGATTTATTAATAGTCTAAGTCCAAAAAGGGGCATAACTCATAAAAAAATTGACGAAATCCCATGAAACGCGAACTTGGTCTGTGACACATGATTACAAAGCCATATACAAAATTTCAGCTCAATATCTCAATGCATGTAGAAAAAAAGTGCGGAAAACTGATTTGTCGGACTGACTGACAGATGGACTGACAGATGGACGGAGTGCAAACCTAAAAGTCCCCTTCGGCACGCCGGTAGGGGACTAATAAGCCCGACACTTTTTGAGGACAAGATTTTTTAAGTTTTCACTATAGCCATATGAGGCAAATTAGCCCCACCCTCTGGCGGCCATGTTTTTCGACAAATCAACATGGCTCGAAGGAATCTGATAGAGGGTCTTCCAAGGAACATTTCACAACATTATTTGAAAATTGGCCAAACACTTTCAGAGAAGAAGGTTTTTTAAGTTTTCACTATAGCCATATAAGGCAAAATAGCCCCGCCCCCAGGCGGCCATGCGGCCATGTTTTTCGACCAATCAACTTGGCTTGAAGAAATCTGATAGAGGGCCACTTGAAAATCGGCCTGATACTTTCGAAGGAAAAGATTTTTTAAGTTTTCAGCCATATAAGGCAAAATAGCCCTGCCCTCTGGCGGCCACGTTTTCCGACGAAGTCACAAGGCTTGAAGGAATCTGAAAGAGGGTTTCCCAAGGAACATTTCTACAAAATTATTAGAAAATCGGCCTTACACTTTTTCGGACATTTTTTCACTATTTTTTTTTCTCGGTTGCCATGGAAACCAGAATTTTGTATGGATCCAAAAAATTTGAAGGAATTTAGGAGAGGACATTGAGAGGATGCTTCCTATGAAGTTTCATCCCAATTGGCCAAGTGGTTAGGGAGGAGAAGTTGTTTGAAGCAAAAGGTTTACGGACCCACACACGGACAAGTAGCCATGACATAAGCTCGACTGTCTTTCAGACAGTGGAGCTAAAAATTGTTGAAAGAACCATAAAACAATGTACAATCAACAATTTTAAGGAATAGCTGGTTCTGTAACAATGAGGCCTATCAATCAAAGGATCGGGAGTTTGAATCCCATCTCTGTGCTTAATTTTTTCTGACAAAAGATTCATGCTCATGCAAAGTTATATGGGGAAGAATGACAAATTTTCCTAGATGTTATTTCTTTGAGGTTCCTACAAGTAAGAAACAGTGCAGCATTTAAGTGAAGATGTCCTTAAAGTAAGTTTTAACAAGAGGGCCATGATGGCCCTATATCGCTCACCTGATTTAATAGAACTTCAATAGTTTTCAAAGTTTTTACTCTTTTTAGGCCAATACTTTTGGACAAGAAGATTTTTAAAGTTTTAACAATGCACATATAAGGAAAACAAGCTCCGCCCCCTGGCGGCCATGTTTTTCAACGGATCAAAAATATTTAAACAATCTTGGTAAAGGGTGCCCCAAGGAACATTTGTGCAAAATAATTTTTAAATCGGGCCAGTTCTTTTGGACAAGAAGATTGTTAAAGTTTTTACAATGCACATATAAGGAAAACTAGCTCCGCCCCCTGGTGGCCATGCTTTTCAACGGATCGGAAATATTTGAACAATCTTGGTAAAGGGTGCCCTAAGGAACATTTGTGCAAAATAATTTTCAAATTGGGCCAGTACTTTTGGACAAGAAGATTTTTAAAGTTTTGACAATGCACATATAAGGAAAACAAGCTCCGCCCCCCACCCCTGGCGGCCATGTTTTTCAACGGATCAAAAATATTTGAACAATCTTGGTAAAGGGTGCACCAAGGAACATTTGTGCAAAATTATTTTCAAAACGGCCCAGTACTTTTGGACAAGAAAATTTTACAAAGTCTTAACAATGCACATATAAGGAAAACAGGCTCCGCCCCCTGGCGGCCATGATTTTCAACGGATTGGAAATATTTGAACAATCTTGGTAAAGAGTGTCCCAAGGTACATTTGTGCAAAATAATTTTCAAATCAGGCCAGTACTTTTGGACAAGAAGATTTTTAAAGTTTTAACAATGCACATGTAAGGAAAAAAAGCTCCGCCCCCTGGCGGCCATGTTTTTCAACGGATTGGAAATATTTGAACAATCTTGGTAGAGGGTACCTCAAGGAACATTTGTGCAAAATAATTTTCAAATCGGGCCAGTACTTTTGGACAAGAAGATTTTTTAAGATTTGGCAATTTTTCCCTTTTCTGATGCCGCAGCAACCAAAGTTCTACTTGGAATTAATTTCTTTGAACAACTTTGAAAGAGGACTACCTAAGGACCATTCCTATTAAGTTATTTTGAAATCTGTTCATTGGTTTAGTAGGAGAAGTCATTTGTAGGAAATTGTAAACAGATGCTGACGACGACGACGCCGGACGCCGGACGGTGAGTGATCACAAAAGCTCACCTTGCACTTCGTGCTTAGGTGAGCTAAAAAAAAAAAGAAAATGCTAAAAACTGGAGAAAATCCTCTTTTTCAACAATGTTTGCAATAAAATCATGCTTCATATTTCCTCATGGAATTTCAAAGAAGGCGATGGTATAAGTCTTATACCAGTTGAAAAATCTTAGTAATTGCCTCGCTTAACAAGTATTGATATTAATACATATAAATGTACTTTTATTTAAACCCTTTCCCCACATACAACATATCTGCAGCAGACGATTTTGAAAATATAACTATAATTGAATAACGTTGAAATCATTGTAGCAAAAGGAGAAATTGCTCACAATGAGCAATTTCTCCTTTTGACATGAATCTATCAAGTGATCTGCTTCAGATGCATCACAATGGGTCTGCAAGTGGGAAAGGGTTAATGCTTCAAACTAACCTCTCATCTTCCTTTTAACCCTTTCCCTCATATAGACGCTTTCTGACGCCTCTGCAGCAGATGGCTTTTTGAAAACAGTGACAAAAGAAGAAATTGCTCAAAACAAGCAATTTCTCCTTTTGCCACAATGTTTTCCACTTTTTGTCATAGGTTATCCATTCAATTATAGAGATTTTCTAGTTTTTGACAAAATAAGTTCAAAGTCGTCTGCTGCAGAATTGTCGTATGAGGGAAAGGGTTAAACTTTGAAGTGAAATATATTTCATTTGAAAATACATACAGTCATGTGTACATTGTATAATAATGATGGTAAAATGGAATTGACTTTCCCCTAGAAAAGCTGAGTGTAATTAGGTTTTGTTTTACATGTCATTTCCATTTATCAACAATATTTGAGATAAAAAAAACCTGTTTCATCTACCTTTGTTTCCAGATTATAATAATCAGTTATTACTTTGTCAGGACATTGGAAAATCTCCATACAATGAGGTATGATTACTGAAACAAGAGGGCCTAGATTGCCTTAAATTGCTGAAGCGAGTTTAGTTTTAAAACCTTTAATTTTGTTAAAGAATGAAGATAGATAGATTTTATTCAGGAAAAAGGGCAAGTTTGCCCAACATACCACATAGTTTACATACTATAACACTTAACTCTTTCCCACATACAACAAATCTGCAGCCGACGTCTTTGAAAACATAGTGACAAAAACCTGAAAAATCTCCATAAAAGATAACTTAATTGTAAAATAAAGTTGAAAACATTGTGGCCGAAAATTTGACCTTTGGCCACAATATTTCCAAAAGTCGACTGCTGCTATTGCATCAAAATGCGTCTGCAGGTGACAAATGGAGGTGACGAAAAAGAAATAAGAGCGCTGTAAGCAAACGCCAAAGAACGGCTGCTTTTTTCTAGGTCGAAAAAAGGGGCATCACTGAATAATTATTAAAGCCATTGATTAACATTGGAAATTACTAAGCACTTTTCCTTTGTTTTGAATGGTGTTTGAACATGACTATATATCAACAGTATTTCCAGGAAATATTACCAGTTCTACTGGTATATTTAACACTTCACACATGCAGACACATTTTGACACCTCTGCAGCAGAGGACTTTTTAAAATGCTGTGGTCAAAGGAGAAATTGACCATAATGAAATTGTACATAACTGAAACATTAACCCTTTCCCTCATATAGACGCTTTCTGACGCCTCTGCAGCAGACAGCTTTTTGAAAACATAGCGCCAAAAGAAGAAATTGCTCAAACTTTTAGTCATAGGTTATCCATTCAGTTATAGAGATTTTCTATTTTTTGACAAAATTTGTTCAAAGTCGTCTGCTGCGGAATTGTCTTATGAGGGAAAGTGTTAAGGCAAATCTGAAACTTTTCCCACTTGCAGACACATTATTTTCTTCAAACACCAGCTTGACAGAGCAAACACCATGGCTCATCTATTTTTTGTCAAAGTAAAAAAAGGGGCAATACTGAATAATTATAAAAGCAAGAGTTATGGGACTTAGTAACGACATGCATATTATTCCTATTAACATATGTACCAAGTTTCATTTGAAAATGTTAAACAGTTTTTGAGTTATGAGGTAAGGTTAAAGTTTTGTGATGACAACACAGCAGACGACCACGACGCCAAGGGTATCACAAAACCCCTGACTTTTTATCTTCGAAAACAGATGCTCTAATAATGAAGATGATAATGAATACTTGAAAGGAATATTATATTCTTACATCCTACTCAAGTAAAAACACATGAGTTTTTAGCTGTCATTTGGAGACTGACCTCCTGTTTCAAGTGGCTATTTTTGGTAGAGTTGCGCATGCGCAGACGAGACCATTGTTACATGTTGAATTTTGAAGTCACGTGATGTAAATGCCCCAGAACACATACAAAAATACAGCAAACAAATCAGACTGAATTACAAATGCAAACATAAGCAAAAGTAAAATAAGTAAAATAAATTCACTTATTCTAGGTATCCAAATAAAAAAACAAAGTCTCTTAACGTGTTAATATCATATTTAAGTGTACACAATTATTTAGATATCACTACGCCAATATAGCACTTCACCCTTTGTAAATTGTAACCCTTTCTTCACTCTCGGCAGAGATGTAAACATCCACTCGCCTGCTAGCATAAGCGAGTGGAATAAAGGATCGGGCTAGTACGAAATTCTAGGCGCTAGTTCATACATATTCGTTCATGTCCTTATTCATAATGATAGTATGCATTGCTTAGCCTTTTCTTTCTCTTTCTCTCAGTCCATCTATTCCTTCGAAAAAGTTGCGTATAGAACATGTGCTCGTTTCTAGTAACGAAGCCCATCAAAGTCGTTTTTAGTTATGCATTTTCCTTTCACATATATACCACAGGCAGGTTTCCGCAAAAACATGAGTATAATCGACAATAAGTTGACGATTAACGATGACTTTTGCATTTTTGATAGGTGCTTTCGACAAGGTCCGCGTCTAAATTCCCGACTTCTAAGAAAGAGATTTCATCAAATCATTTGAGCGCTTTAAATTACGACGATTGCGAGTCAATGTCCTAAACACTTGTTTATAAAGCGTTTAGAATACTTTGATTATAATAGGCAGAACGAATAAGGAACGAATAAATCTTGCAAGAAATCGATCATTTCTTTCGGCCAAAATCAGGTAAATGACCCGCAGATATTGGTTGTTACAACATAACTGATTCATCCTTTTATTCAGTTCAACATTTGATTTTGACAGTTTGTTCGTCATGATTTTGACGCGATTATTTCTTTCATAGAGTTGATTCATAGAGTTTGTTCGTCATGATTTTGACGCGATTATTTCTTTCATTGAGTTGATTACTAACAGATGACTGAGTTGGTGATGGAAAGAACATTAAAAAGTTAAGTTAAGCTAAAACATGCACAGGCAGGCGAGTGTTTCATTAGGATAAGTGCAACACTCAATTCCCAATCCTGCTTGCCCTTTAACAAATCACAACCCACCCCACAATATAAAAACTCTGCAGCAGACGAATTAAAAAGACGAATTAAAAAATGTAAATGGAAATGTAATCATTGAATATAGTTGAAAACATTGTTGCAAAAGGAGAAATTGCTTGTTATGAGCAATTTCTTCTTCTGCATCAATGTTTTCAAAAGTGGTCGGACGTAAATACATATGCAAGTGGGTAAGGTTTAAATAAGAAACACTTTTTCAAATGATAGTCAGTTGGCTAATCTAGTATATTATGAGAGTTCAAATCACAGGAAAAACTTATGGGACAGAGTTGACAAATATCACATTGACACAATTTCAGTTTCATTGGAGCACCACAGGGCTGTATGTCACCATTTATTTTTGCCATGTATGTAAATGACTTAGAGGACTACATGTCTCTAAATGAATTTGACGGCGTGGATATGGGCATGTTGAAATTGTTTTTACTACTATACGCGGATATACTATAAAGGGTTAAACAATGATCTAAGACAAATCTATATAAGAAAATATTATTGGTCTAGACCAAACATTCCTAAATTCATCGAACTCTTAACAAGCAATAACCAGAAAACATTATCCAAATTATGCATTTTCCTATATAAAAGTTTCGAAAAAAGAATGAAGTCACTTGTATAATTATCTCATTTAAAATGTATGTATTTTATTGTTGTTAACTGTTTTTCAAAATTTAGTACTATTCTTCTACGATACAGAGATAATGATTTTTCGAAGTAGGGGTCAATTACATTTCACTTGACCAACAAGAAATGATGATCTTGGAACATTTCATTCTGGCTTGATGCATCATTTCTTGTCTGCCATGGTGGGGATTTATTTAAAATAAATATTCATATATGCACTTCTGTATCTCTTCTTAAACGATTGCAATTCTACCTTCAGTACTTTCAGTACTTTGATTATACTCTGCAAAGAGGGCTGGCTTTTTGTTCAAGAAGATTAAAAAAATTACTGTATATGATTGAATATGGTGATACGTAACCCTGCTATTTATGGTAATGTGTTGTTGGGTTTTACCCATTGACACCGCTTGAACAAGATTTTCCCTTTATATCTTTATGTAAAACAGATGACATCTGGGGTGGGGCCAATTTTGACCCCAGGGGCATAATTTGAACAATAGTGGTAGAGGACCACAAGACAATAGTACACACCAAATATCTAAGCTCTAGGTCATTCTGTTTCAGGCAAGAAGATTTCACGCTTTTTAAAGTTTTTCCTTTTGGTTGCCACAGACTTCACGAAATCTTTTGAAATCTGTCAGTCCGAAAGCTCATTGTTCATTTGTTTCCTTCTTTGCTCAACCAATTATTGCATGAAAACATGTCAGTCCGAAAGAATTTTTGTCAGTCAGGACTGGAGGACTGACGACTTTCGCGTAGACTGTTGCCATCGCAACCAGTGTTCTGCATGGAATTAATTTCTTAGAACAAACTTGAAAGAGGATAATTCCTACCAAGTTTAGTTAAATAGCAAACAGCTGTTTAGGAGAAGATGTCATTTAAAGAGAAAGTTGACGACAGACATCAGACCATCACACTAACTCACCATGACCACTGTGTGCTCAAGTGAGCCCAAAAATTATCCTTTTGTCACAATTTCTCCAAAATGTGTCTGCTGCAGAAGTGTCAAATGCATCTATATAATGGTTGATTGATTGATTGATTTGGGTTGAACGCGGATTTCAACAATTTTTCACTCATATCACCTACTCATGTTTCTTGGCTTTCCCACACCAGTACTTCATACTTTCCAAGCAACTGGCTACTTTTCCAGATAGGCCATTGGTTGAGACGATCGAATGACGCTTGTCACAATGACTTTTGTCAAATGTCCGAAAGAGTGTTGGCCGAGCTGTGGTTCGAACTCACAACCCCTGAATTGACAGCCGGCGTTGCTACTGACTCAGAGCAACCGGGGCTCGGCCAAATATAATGGAAAAGGTTATTATGTGCAAAAACAGGACATCTGAATCTAAACTTACATCTATACTTACAAATTGGCCAAAAAAATTAAATCACAGGAATGTGTTACTATAAATAATCATATGGTACACATTTACATGTTTTGTTATTTAAGTATTGTTTGGTTTCAATTTTATTTATTTATTTATTAGGGTTTTACGCCACTTTCAACATTATTTCAGTTATATCACGGCGACAGTTCACTTATTCATGATCCCTGGGTAAACAAACCAGTACTAGGCTAGGATATGTGCCTTGCCCAAGGGCACTCCACCATGACCGTTGTGCCGCAACTGGGTGTTTGGTTTCAAACGTTCAAATGTAATTCAATAAAATCTATTTATAATATTGTTTTCAGTACAAATAGATTTATGATTACCGGTAAATCTAGTCATTTCTCCTCCTTCCGGAATGATCAAAATTTTAGTTTGAATTTTATGTTCCAGAGGTTGCC
This sequence comes from Serripes groenlandicus, assembly GCA_031761405.1. NCBI lineage: Eukaryota > Metazoa > Mollusca > Bivalvia > Cardiida > Cardiidae > Serripes > Serripes groenlandicus. Next base: position 144,294,616 of record JASEVX010000001.1, read on the forward strand.
CCTTTTTCAAGTCATTTTCAGGAAGTCCTAACATTAACGCTCGGTTTCAAAGAAAAGAAATCTGCAGCAGACGGCTTTGAAAATGTCTACTAAAAAATATGGAAAATCTCTATAATTTTAGGTATAATTACTGAAAAAAATGTTTTCGTTTTGCCACAAGGTTTTCAAAAGTCGTCTGCTTCAGATGCGTCACAATGCGACTACAAGTTGGAAAGGGTTAAGAAGTCAATCTTTGCACTATGACTCATTCTTATTTATGTTTATCAAGTATTTAACTCTTTTCCACACATGGCAAATCTGCAATGACTTTGAAAACATCTATGCCAAAATATATGGAAAATCACTATAAATGGAAAGTAAAATTATTGAAAAGAGTTGAAAACAATGTGATAACAGGAGAAATGGCTCGATCATCCTAAGCAATTTCTCCTGTTGTCACATTGTTTTCATTTCTATTCAATAATTATCCATGTCATTTATAGAGATTTTCCATCTTTTTGCCTTGAGATTTTCAAAGTCATATGATGCATGCAGACTTGATGTATGTAGGAAAGAGCTGACATTCATCCCACAATAGCACGCGAAGGGTTCAATAGACCGAGACAATAAGGGAAACAATCATTAATTCTCTGGTTACAATTCCCCAAACCCAGAGATTCTCAAATTCTATGAAGTTTTCGGTCTATGACAAAAATCAATGTTTATTACATTAGACAAAATGAGTTGGGAGTCTCTTCAACAAATACACAAAAAACTGGCTCAAGTCAACAACGCTGTATATGGATATAAAAACAATACATTTTAGAAACTTTTTTCACTGCAATAATACCATGCTTCTTTAAAAGAATGGATCAAAATCCAGGCAAATGTGTCCTAAATTCTAAGCAAATACTCTTATCATTTACCCTTTCCCATATACTAAACATTCTGTAGAAGACGACTTTAAAAATATCTAGGCAAAAAGTATGGGAGAATCTATGTAAATTAATGTATAATTAGTGTATAGGTTTAAAGACATTGTGGCAAAAGTAAAAATTGCTCACTAAGAGCATTAAGAGCAAATTTTTCTTCTGCCACAATTTTATCAAAAGCTGTTCGCTGCAGAGGCTTCCATGCTTTGCTGCAAGTAAGAAAGGGTTATTTTAACCAAATTAATTACATAATTGCTTTTTCTATCTCAAAATTGAGTTTTGTCTCTTCATTCTATTTACTGTCTGATTTTTAGGACAAATAATATCAGATGAATGCACTGAAGAGTGGGTTCTAACGCCGTTTTCAACAGTCATTTTATTATTCAGTCATATCATTGAGACCATCAGGGGCGTAGCTCATGTTAGGCACTGTAGGCACGTGCCTACACATTTTTTCTCAAAATGCCCCAAAATACAGCTGCGGCGATAGACATCTGCGTAATGTATCGACCAGATCATCCTGCGATGTCCGCGCAGACTGATCCGGCCGACACATTCCGTCTTAGGGGGATAGATGTATAGAGTAGTGATTCCTGAAACAGAAAATCCACAGGAGGCGAAAAATGTCTATCCGGGTAGGCCTGTGTGTCATGCTTAGGCTGATCCGGGTCGATACTTTACGCAGAGTCCACAATGTTGATTTTCCCACGAGACGGCCTACACATTGATTATTGCAAAGCTACGGCCCTGACCATTTCAAACATCTATGTTGTTCCATACGTTGCCTCACCAATTCTTAGCATTACATTCTTCCATAGAAACTGGCTCCTTTTCAACATAGCAGAATATACAGGAATACACATATCAATGTTTTTGTTGTTTGTGTTATCAATAAGGATCCATCATTAACCCTTTCCCTCATACGACAATTCTTCAGCAGACGACTTTGAACGTATTTTGTCAAAATACAGAAAATCTCTAAAATTGAATGGATAACCTATGACTAAAAGTGGAAAACATGGTGGCAAAAGGAGAAATTGCATGTTTTGTGCAATTTATTCTTTTATCACTATGTTTTCAAAAAGTCGTCTGCTGCAGAGGCATCAGAAAGCGTATATATGTCGGAAAGGGTTAATCTATATAAACATTGCTTGAAGGAATCAGGTATAGGGTCACCCAAGGAACATGTCTACAAAATTCTTTGAAAATTAGTCTTTATACTTTTAGAGCAGTTTTCTCTATAGCCATATAATGCAAAACCCAGCCCCACCATTTAACTATGTTTTTCAACCAATCAACATGGCTTGACAGAGTCTGACAGAGGGTCACCCAAGCAACAATTCCATTTTTTTTTTTGGAAATCAGCCATAGCCCCTGCCAGGTTATACCAAAGACTTTAAAAATGGTAGTAATGGCTGTCCTCCTTGGGTTGAGGTGTTAGCATTACAACTGACTGGCTTGTGTCAGGATAAATCTATCAGTAGTACTGGTAACTTCGTCACCGAGGAATCACTGTGATATAACTAGAGCAGACATTTTATCCCTACACCACCAAGGCGGTATAAATGACTTTGAAATCATCTAGTTAAAAATATTAAAAATTACTATAAATGAAAATATGATCTTTTATTGTTGGTTTAAAAAAGTGTATACAGCAAAAGGAGGAACTGCTCATTATACACAATTTCTCCGTTTGCCACAATTTAAAAAAATATTTGCTGCAAATGCGTCAAAAGGCTTCTTATTGAATTATTGAAAAGATTTGAAAACATTAGGCATTGACAAGTTCTCTGTATGCGGGAAAGCATTAAAATACTAAGAAAACTAATTAACCCTTTCCCTCATACGACAATTCTGCAGCAGACGACTTTGAATGTATTTTGTCAAAACATAGAAAATCTCCATAATTGAATGGATAACCTATGACAAAAATTGGAAAACATTGTGGCAAAAGGAGAAATTGCACGTTTTGTGCAATTTCTTCTTTTGTCACTATGTTTTTAAAAAGTTGTCTGCTGCAGAGGCGTCAGAAAGCGTCTATATGAGGGAAAGGGTTAATAATAGGGCTCTGTGTTATCAATTTGTTCAGAGTAAACAAAATAAAACCTGGGAGTGTCCAAGAATTTATCAAGGAAAAACATAATAATGATGTATCAGACAAAACCTCTAAACAACATCTCATCCTCAACCCTTAACCTAATGTGCAGACTTAGAATCTTCCTATTTTTAAGCTGTCAACAGAAGTCCGGATAAGTAGAGGTATATACAGCTCTTTTCCTCACAATATCTATTTTTATTCAACCAAACCCTATGATTTTTGTACATCATTGAGATGATTCTTTGAGTATCCACATCATATGGTATAATAGCGATTCAAAAAAAGTATTTCTGAACATGCAAAAAGACCATTATTTAAAGCTTGGTCTCAAAGAAAAGAAACCAAAACCTGTACCAGGAACTTTTTGATTGCAATGAAATAAAAAGCAAATGTTATGAAAACTTAATTGATTGTTTAAATATATATGCTGTTTTCAACAGAGTTTCATCACAGTGGTCATGCATTTTACCAAACCATGTTTCCTCAGGCTTTCTCACAAAAGCACTCCACACATAAATATTCCAAGGTAAGTTAGTACTGGCTACCTTTCCACAAATTATGTGAAAAATTCAAGGAATGTTGATTTTTTTTTTTCCCCCGTAGATTAAGAAAGTTTTCTAGAACAGATAGAGTTTAATATTCAATAGTGCTAGCCTGAGACAATGTGATATACATGTAGCTGCCATATAATTCCAGGATTTCTTTTTTCTTTTCTTTTTTTTTTCTTTTAATCATGGTGTTATTTTTTATGCATTGTTTAATAAACAAGAGCTGTCGGAGGACAGCGTGCTCGACTATTCCACCGCTTATTTAAGTTACTGAGATAATGGACTCTAATGTAGTTGCATGCAAAACATTAACCACAATTTCTTAGTGGGTGATAATTTGCATTATATGCAGGATAGTGTTATTTAACATGATTATTTTGTGTGGTTAGATAGGGTTGTATAACCTTTCAATGGAATGCATCAAGTAGTTACTAAGATATGGACTCTTGTAGTTGCACGCAAACCTTTAACCATAATTTCTAAGTAAAAAAAGGGCAACAATTTGCACCATATACAGGATAGAATTATCTTAATTGGTTGTGTTTATAGTTGTGCAATTGGGAAAGGTTGTATAAAGTTTCAATACAATTTTTCAAGTTGTTACTGAGATTACATTCTAAATGTAGTTGCAAAACTTTAACCAGAATTTCTAAGTCCAAAAAGGTCCATAACTTGCATAAAATGCTGGATAGAGTAATCATACTTGATTGTTTACATAGATGTGATGGTTGGTAAAGGCTGTATAAAGTTTCAATGCAATGCATCAAGTAGTTACTAAGAGATGGTCTCTTTATGTAGTTGCATGCAAAACTTTAACCAGAATTTATAAGTCCAAAAAGGCCATAACTTGCATAAAATGCAGGATAGAGTTATCATACTTGATAATCTACACAGGTGTGATAGTTGGGTAGGGTTGTAGAAAGTTTCAATGCAATGCATCAAGTAAATACTGAGATATGGACTCTTAATTTAGTTGCACGCAAAACTTTAACCAGAATTTCTAAGTAAAAAAAATGCCATAACTTGCATAAAATGCAGGATAGAGTTATCTAACTTGATAATCTACATAGGTGTGATAGTTGGGTAGGGTTGTGTAAAGGTTCAATGCAATGCATCAAGTATATACTGAGACGTGGACTCTTAATTTAGTTGAACGCAAAACTTTAACCAGTATTTCTAAGTAAAATAAGGGCCATAACTTGCATAAAATGCAGAATAGAGTTATCATACTTGATAAACTACACAGGTGTAATAGTTGGGTAGGGTTGTAGAAAGTTTCAATGCAATGCATCAAGTAAATACTGAGACGTGGACTCTTAATTTAGTTGCACGCAAAACTTTAACCAGAATTTCTAAGTAAAAAAAAGTGCCATAACTTGCCTAAAATGCAGGATAGAGTTATCTAACTTGTTAATCTACATAGGTGTAATAGTTGGGTAGGGTTGTATAATGGTTCAATGCAATGCATCAAGTATATACTGAGACGTGGACTCTGAATTTAGTTGCACGCAAAACTTTAACCAGAATTTCTAAGTAAAAAAAGGGCAATAACTTGCATAAAATGCAGGATAGAGTTATCTTAGATGATAATCTACACAGGTGTGATAGTTGGGTAGGGTTGTAGAAAGTTTCAATGCAATGCATCAAGTAAATACTGAGATATGGACTCTTAATTTAGTTGCACGCAAAGCTTTAACCAGAATTTCTAAGTAAAAAAAGGGCCATAACTTGCATAAAATGCAGGATAGAGTTATCTAACTTGATAATCTACATAGGTGTGATAGTTGGGTAGTGCTGTATAAAATTACAATGCAATGCATCAATCAAATACTGAGATATGGACTCTTATTTTAGTTGCACGCAAAACTTTAACCAGAATTTCTAAGTAAAAAAGGGCCATAACTTGCATAAAATGCAGGATAGAGTTATCTAACTTGATAATCTACATTGGTGTGATAGTTTGGTAGGGTTGTAGAAAGTTTCAATGCAATACATGTAGTATTTAAGAACTTGCATGCAAAACCTTAACCAAAGTGTGACGTGGATGCCGACGCCAGGGTGAGTAGTATAGCTCTCATATTCTTCGAATAGTCGAGCTAAAAATGATCTGAATTTGCTCAGATTTTCATTGTTTTTGTTTCTGTTGGAATATTTTTGTACAGCCTTTCCCCCCATAGAAAGAATCTCCAGCAAACAACTATAAAAACATTCTAGCAAAAGTATGGAAAGCATTATTTTTATTTAAACTTTTGAGTTGAAAACAATGTGGTAAAGGGGAGAATTTTTAATTTCGAGCAATTTCTTTTTTTAACTTCAAGGTTTCAAAAAATTCATTTGCTTCAGGGTTATAATCTAATGGAGGAGTGCTGACACTTTCAAGCATACAACAAGTCTGCACAAGATGACTTTGAAAATCTAGTTGAAAATTTCGTAAACCCATATCTTAATGAAAAACTTAATTACAAAATAGAGTTTAAAATGTTGTGGCTAAAGGAGAAATTGCTTATTACCAACAATTTATCAATGTGCCATGATGTTTTCAATTAAAATTCAACTATAGCATTAGTCCAAATAATTTAGAATTTCAGTTTCTCGTTTTATCATCTGTCATTATATAGGTCAACCGCGTATGCAGGATAATAACAAAATGAAAATTGAGCAGTAGACGCGATGTCTTTCTTTGAAGGACTACTATAGCATATGCATCAAATGTCTGCAAGTGGGAAAAGGTTATAAACTTCACCATCTTTACAAGCAACATTGAGTCTTAAAGTCCATAAATCCCTGGAGCAGCATAATGTAGAGAACTAAGTACTCTGGGGCTTGCAAATATGAGACAACAGTGAATTTCTGTATAATTCTTTATTCTCACCTTTAATCCAGCAGACATAACAACACAGTTAGACTTTCCCATTCATTTCTTAGAACCTCTGCTACTAATTGGTGAACAGTGCAGAGCAAGATCAAACTGAGTGGACATGCAAGTTGGTCTGGATCTTCACACATCACAAATGACCTAAGATTGGTTTTCCCAGAGCCTCAATTATTGAATGAAAAGGATAACATTGTGACAAAAGAAGATAATCATGATCAATGTTTTCAAAAGTTGTCTGCTTCATCAGAATGTGGGAAAGAGTTAACCCTTTCCCTCATATAGACGCTTTCTGACGCCTCTGCAGCAGACGGCTTTCAGAAAAAGAGATGTTAATACATTACCTCATTTCTCATTTTAGATTATTTTACTTAGAAACGGCAGACCAAAATTAACCCTTTCCCTCATAAAGATGCTTTCTGAAGCCTCTGCAGCAGATGGCTTTTTGAAAACATAGTGACAAAAGAAGAAATTGCACAAAACGTGCAATTTCTCCTTTTGCCACAATGTTTTCCACGTTTAGTCATAGGTTATCCATTCAATTATGGAGATTTTCTATGTTTCGACAAAATAAGTTCAAAGTCGTCTGCTGCAGAATTGTCGTATGAGGGAAAGGGTTAAGGTGATTGGTCAAGGAACAGTTGACAGTTCATTTGCACCAGACAGACCTTGGATTTGAATTATTTATGTTTGGTGTCAGCAGTAAAATTGGCTAACCTTTCCCACAGACTTATGCATTTTGAAAGACCTGCACCAAACAACTTTTGACATCTTATAGAAAAACAGGAGCAATTTCTTCTTTTGTCACAACAATTTAAACTCTGTTAAAACGTTATTAGTCGCCGGGCAGAAGCCCGCGACTTCTATTTTTAATAGCTTTTCGGAAATCACATGGGAGGGCGGCTTATTATTAGAAAGAAACAAATCTAGATGATTTGAACATATTACAATTGTGGTTGTTTACGAACACTAATAAATGACACATCTAAAATGAAATAAATATTCCGATTTTTAATGTTTGCAGTTTGTTTTATTTCACTCGCATTTAAGTTTTTTGTCTTATTTACGAAGACAAAAGTGATCCCTTCAAGACGTGAACCAACACCCCCTAATGCAGACTCTTATGTGTCATCATTGAGGTCAATTTCGGATTCTCCTTTTAATAGCAATTTTAACTTACTAAATGTTGTTTTCATGTTCAAAGAGATGTCTTGATTTGTGTAGAATTCATTTAATAATGTTAATCCATGAATATCTAAAGTAGGAACTGTTTCTAAGCTAAATATAGACCCTATTCTGTTGTGTAGTTTCGTGACCTTTAACATCGATTTTCGCGCATGCGCATTTCGATATGAAAAAGCGAGTGATATTATTTTATTTTAGACAAGTACAAGACGAATGTTTGACGCAAAGCGTCAAAGAGAAGCCGCAATATTTCGTTGTACATGTAGAAATAAGAAAAAAAGAACATTTTTAAATCCACAAACAATAGAACAATTTAAACTGTAGACGGTAATGCTGATATATTTCTCCTTTTGAAGACTTTTGTTTTCTTCAAATTACCTCCCTTTAAAGCAATACCAGGATATTTACCTTGTGATTCGAATAAGATTGACAAACATTGAAATTATATGAATGAATACTATTATTTAAATAAGTAACAACAGCAAGATTAAATTTAAGCCAAGATAAATGTGTACACATTTCGTTAATTTTTTATAGATACCCTAATGCATAGGTATTTATATAAACTTTATAAGCAAATGTTTGAATAGACTAAGGAAAGTCAAGAATACATAAATAAATCAATGCAGTCTTTTCCGGCGACATTGATGCCTTGCATCAACTTTCTCTTGTTTATTCCCTGAATACAGAATGTTTTGCTTACAAGTTTTTAAGTCGTCTGCTGCAGATTTGCTCAGTCATGTCAAATGTCTTCATCTTCCATAACACATTGACACACCAAACAATACTTTTCAGGGAATCTCTGTCCATCTTGTTTTAGGTTGAAATTGTTTGAAAAGTACTTTTGCTTCACATTTCAAAATGGTTTAAAAGTGCATCCGTTGTGTTTGCCTTGGCAACAAGGAAGCTTCATAAACAATTGTAATATCTTAAACCTTTACCATTTACAGATGCATTCTGACGCTTTTGAAGCAGACTACTTTTGAAATTGTTGTGGCAAAAGAATAAAATGCTCATAATGATAAATCTCTCATTTTGCAAAAATAATTTCAACTCAATTCCATAAATACCCTTTCATTTATATAGATTTTTCATATTTTTGCTGTTTTCTAAGTCATCTGCTACAAATTTGTTGTATGTGGGAATGGGTTCAACCTTTGACTGATAAAAAACGATGTTGTGAAGACTGTGTCACCAGTACAGAGCCAGGCAAGATGGCACATACCCTCTGTCTGACCAGGCTCTATACTGTCTGCTGTTCAACTCCACATTTCTATCTTGATATTCCTAAAATTGACTATTGTCTAAATACAATATAAGCTGAACAAGTCAATTTTAAAAATTCAGCACTGAAAGGATAAATCTGGACTTATTTTCTATTAACCCTTTCCTTGAACATATTTTGTCAAAAATTAGAAAATCTCTATAATTGAATGGATAACCTATGACTAAAAGTGGAAAACATTGTGGCAAAAAGAGAAATTGCTCGTTTGAGCAATTTCTTCTTTTATCACTATGTTTTCAAAAAGCCATCTGCTGCAGAGGCGTCAGAAAGCATCTTTATGAGGGAAAGGGTTAATTTTGGTCTGCCGTTTCTAAGTAAAAGAATCTAAAATGAGAAATGAGGTAATGTATTAACATCTCTTTTTCTGGTCGTATATCTGCATTAGATGACTTTTAAAATATCTAGGCAAAAGAATAAATTAATCATAATGATAAATCTCTCCTTTTTCCACAATGAATTCAACTCCATTCCATAATAACCCTTTCATTTATAGGTGTTTTTTTTGTAAGTTTCAAAGCAACATCTGTAATGGTTTTGACAAACAAGAGGGCCAAGATGGCCCTAAATCGATCACCTAATTGATAGTAAATTAGTAGCAAATATTTAACTGCAAATATCTGGGAAAATTTTATCAGGGAGTGCAAATGAAACTGCAAAGGAGTGGACACTTCTCAAGAAACAGCTTATCAGTAAAGGCCTTTTATATCTTGAAATCTAACAAGAACTTTAATAAGAATGGAATTATAAAGTTTTTGTCATTTTGCACCTTTCCTGATGCCGCCTTGCTGCCCTGTTTTTCAACGAAATCAATATGGCTTCAACAGTTTATTTAGAGGGTCACTTAAGGAACATTTCTACTAAATTATCTTGCAATCGCACAAGTAGATTATGGAGGGAAATGATTTTAAAATTTGGGTATTTTTCTCACTTTCTGATGCCGCAGCAACCAAAGTTATCAATGGAATTTAAATCTTTGAACAATTTTGAAAGAGGACCACCAAAGGAACATTCCTGTGATATTTTGTGGAAATTGGTCTATTGGAATGGTAGGAGTTGGTTGTCATTTGTAGCTAAAAGTTCAATTTACCCCTTTTGTGATGACGCCTGGTTGCTATGATTGTGTAACCAATCAAAACGGCTTAAACAAATTAAATAGAGGATCATTACAGTAAGATTCGTATTATATTTTCTTAAAATCAGACAAGCACTTTCATAAAAATGGAATTTTCAAATTTTGTCATTTTGCCCCTTTTTTGATGCCGCCTGACTGCCATGTTTTTCGCCCAATCAGTATGGCTTGAACAATTTTTATAGAGGGTCACCCAAGGAACATTTCTACCAAATTATATTTGAATCTGACAGGCAGATTCGGAGGAGAAGATTTTTAAAGTTTGGACATTTTGTCCCCTTTCTGATGCCGCAGCAACCAAAGTTCTCAATGGAATTTAAATCTTTGAACAATTTTGAAAGAAGCCAACCAGAGGAACAGTCCTGTGATGTTTCACGGAAATTGTCCTTGGAGTTTGGGAGGAGATGATGTTTAAAGCTAAAAGTTAACACCGGACGGACGACGGACGCCGGACAAAAAGTGATCAGAATAGCTCACCTTGAGCCTTCGGATCAGGTGATCTAAAAAGGGAATTGGCACAAAAAACTTAACCAAGGTGTGACACCAACGCAGACGCTAAAGCCGAGGAGAGTAGTATAGCTAGCCTTTTCTTCGAAAAGTCAAGCTAAAAAGGACTGATCCAAACAATAATTTTGGAAGAGCCTAGAAGCATAAACAATAGAATCATAGGGTTGAGGGTAAGAAATAGGAGCACTGTCCCATTAATTGCTGGCAGAGATACAATTCACAAAAGACTGATACCAATATGCCATGCCAATACAAAATGAGATTCATTCTCCATACTTATCCTTACATACAACAAATCTTCATCAGATGAATTCGAAATTATCTAGGCAAAAATATGGAATTATCTCTATATATTAAAATAAAATAATCAAATACACGTGAAAACATTGTGGCAAAAAAAAATTGCTCATTATTTTTGTCACAATGTTTTCAAAAATTGCTGCTGCAGATGCTTCAAAATGTGCCTACATGTGGAAAAGGGTATGCTATAGGGACTAAGAAAAGTATTCGAAATGAACAAACTTCAAGCACTTCCATAAATTTAAAGTTAATTAATGATTTGTAAAGGAAAGATTTTCAAATGTGATGTTGAGTCAGGGAGTGTCAACTGTTTTAACCCTTTCCCACTTACAAGAAACCTGCCGCAGACCACCTTAAAACATACCCCCAAAAAATTGGAAACTCCCTTCAAATGAAAGTACAATAATTGAATAGAGTTGAAAACATGGTGACAAAAGATGAAATTGCTTGTTTTGAGCAATTTCTTCTTTTGTGGCCATGATTTCAAAAAGCTGTCTGCTGCAGAGGCGTAAGACAGCATCTATATGAGAGAAATGGTTAAATTGTCACCATGCTAGCCAATTAATGAAACAGTACATCTGTCAATACTAAAAACTCATCAATGAGTCGTGCGGCACCAACAGCGCACTAAAACCAATCTTAGGCAAACATAGTAGATCTAGATCAGCAAGCTGAACAATGGAGTCTAATCTGGATCTGCACTTACTGATAATTAGACTAAGTCAAGCAGTTACCATTTGGATTTATTAGCATGAATGTGTAGGCAGCTCTTTTTCCACATATTTAATAATTACTTTAGCCACTCACAAACAACAAATCTGCAACAGACAATTTGAAAACATCTAGGCACTAATATGGAAAAACTTTCTAATTGAAAGTATAATTATTCTGAATAGTTGGAAACATTGTGTCGAAAGAAGAAATTGCTCATTATGCCACAATGTCTTCAAAAGTCAAATGCTGCAGGGGCATCAGAAAGCATCTGTTAGAGGGAAAGGATTAAATTTGGTTTGCATGGATTCATCTCAAATAGACATTCAGCACCATCTCATTATCTTTCTGTGTTTATTAACCCTTTCTCTCATATAGACGCTTTCTGACACCCATGCAGCAAATGTCTTTTGAAAACATTGTGACAAAAGGTGAAATTGCTCATCATGAGCAATTTCTCTTTGTTGCCACAATGTTTTCAACTCTATCCTATAATATGATTGTCATTAATCGAGATTATCCATATGTTAGCATAAATGTTTCCAAAGACGTCTGCTGCAGCTTTGTTGTATGTGGGAAAGGATTAAACTTATTTTCTTGCAACTTATATATATCAATTACTGCCAATGTCTGCTTCCTGGATACTTAACCAGAATTCACATCAAGCTTAAAGAAAACCCTACACAAAGAAAATATGGGCCTAACAAGAGCTGTCATAAGACAGCATGCTTGACTATATAGCCATTTGATACCATATTCAACAGTGGTTACTTTATAGTATAGAAACATAAATCAAGTTGGATAAGTCTTTGGTGATGTTCAGGCAAAATATGGCCGTGCTGGGAGATTAATTTGTTTGGACAGTGAATGTCAACAAACGGGCATGCAATGAGTCATTGATAACTCCGTTCAATTATTTATCAGATAATGGCGTTTCTATGTCCCAAAAGCAGAATAATTCAGTAAAAATTTGGACTTGTCCTGCAAGGTCATTTGATGACATACAATTAGTGTGTGAAGTTTCAAAGCCAAAGCATTTGTGGTTGCATACAAAACTTTAACCAAATTTCTGAGTTCCAAAAAAGGCATAATTCAGTCAAAATATGATGTAGAGTTATGGGCCCTACTTATTCTACAAATGAAAGGCTAAAAACTAGACCCCACTACATCAGGCAAGGTTTCTCATAAGAAGAAATGTTAACCCTTTCCCACATACAGACACTTAATGACGCCTCTGCAGCAGACAACTTTTGAAAACATTGTGTCGAAAGGTGAAATTGGTTGTTTTATGTGTGAAAGTTTTAACCCTTTCCCTCATATGGACGCTTTCTGACGCCTCTGCAGCAGACGGATTTTTGAAAACAGAGTGACAACAGAAGAAATTGCTTAAAACGAGCAATTTCTACTTTTGACACAATGTTTTCCACTTTTAGTCATAGGTTATCATTCAATTATAGAGATTTTCTATTATGAGACAAAATATGTTCAGTCGTCTGCTGCAGAATTGTTGTATGAGGGAAAGGGTTAAGCAATTACAGAAGGTCAACAAAGTAATATCAAAGACAGATGGAATGATGACACTGAGTTGTAGATAATTAGAGAAATTGATATTCATCAATCCTTATTTGACTCTTAAACCCTACGGTGTGAGTACTGGAAAGAGTACTGGAAAGAAGCATCTCACTGAGAACTTTATTTTGATTACCCACAGCATAAGGTTTTTGTTTGGTTACAAGGGAAATATGTGGAAAAGATCAGTTTACTTTCCCATATCAAATCCACTGACCTACTGATGAGAAGAAGCCTGGTGAGCCTGCATATCATTGTTAAGTCACAGTAGAGTACAAAGACCTTTTGTTGCTTTTATCTCTGTCATCTAGTTGTAATGCTTAGGTTAACGCTTTCTCACATATAGCAAACCTGCAGCAGACAACTTAGAAATAATTTTGGTAAATACATGGAAAAACTCTTTAGATCAAATGGTAAATATTGAATATAGATGAAAATTTTGTGGCAAAAGAAGAAATTGCACAATAAGAGCTGTCTGCTGCAGATACATCGAACTGTGTCTGCATGTAGGAATGGGTCAAAATTGGCATATAATTTGTCAGCACTTAAACTAATTGCCCCCCAAAACAATGGTTCATGCAAAACAACTGTAAGTGCGATTTGATACATGATAACTTTACAAACTTTTTGCATTAACATATTTTGACTTATCTACAGTAGACTTCATCTGGGGGGAAATGTGGCAAAAAAAATTGCTCATGATGACTTATTTCTCCTTTTGACCAAATCTTTTCAACTCTATTGAATAACTATCCTTTCATTTAAAGAGATTTTCGATCATTTTACTATGCTGCATGCAGATCTGTTGTATGAGGGAAAGGGCTATTATTCGGGATATTACAAGCCAAATTCATTATCCCAGAACATCATGTGAAACTATTTGACAAATGGGTTTACTAGAACTAGACAATTGGTATCCATGTCAATTTGGGGTTATTGTAATTGGTTTCTCGAAGGCAATAAATAACAGGGCTATTGCAAAAATATCATAGCTACTTCATATATTAACTTGTGATGCAATTCTTTAAACACACACTTTGGTGAATGAGCTCATTTGTCTGCCTTTGTGAATTGATGGTATTTGGGTACCCCCATAATGTAGCTATTTTCCTTGTGGAAATTAATGTTTCATGAAGTTCAACAAAATGTATTAGTTTTAACTATTTCCCAACTGCAACAAATCTGCAGCAAGCGACTTTGAAAACATAAAGGAAAACCAGAGTGCCAAAGAGCGAACACCAACACTCATCTGCTTTTTTTTAAAATTCAAAAAGGGGCATTACTGAATAATTATTAAAGCCAGAGTTATGTGACTTGGTATAGACATGTATATTGTTCCTTGATAAATGTGTACCAGTTCCATTTGAAAATGTTGATCGTTTTTTTGGAGTTATGCAGTAAGGTTTAAATTTTGTGACAACGCAGGAGACGTGGACGACGATGACGAAGGGTATCACAATAACCAGACTTTTTTTCTTCGAAAAACAGACAAGCTAAAACAATGGACAATATCTATAAATGAAATTATAATAATTGAACTGTGTTGAAAACATTGAATCAAAATGAGACATTGCTTATTAGGAGCAATGTCTTCTTTTGCTATAATGTTTCCAGAAGTCGTCTTGGAAAGTTATTTAAGTTTAACAACATTTTTAACACTATATTTACGCGGCAGTACAGGTATTAAGATTCCTCGGTCACAAAACAAGAATATAATGCTTGGTAATATTTCTTGTGCAAAAACAGCTCACCCTGACCACCATGAGCAGTGATCCAAACTCACTCACTCACCAGGCCTCTTATATCCCAGATCCTAACCATTTGGCCACGGTGGATTCCTCAACTTCTGCCCTGCGATTAATTAACCCTTTTCCTCATACGACAATTCTGCAGTAGACGACTTTGAACATATTTTGTCAACAAATGGTAAATCTCTATAATTGAATGGATAACCTATGACTAAAAGTGGAAAACATTGTGGCAAAAGGAGAAATTGCTCGTTTTGAGCAATTTCTTCTTTTGTCACTATGTTTTCAAAAAGCCGTCTGCTGCAGAGGCGTCAGAAAGCATCTATATGAGGGAAAGGGTTAAATCTGGTCTAAATACATTCCTTTCGAGGCAATATTAACCATTTTCTACAAAGAAATGTGTTTTAACACAATAATTATTATGTCATCTGCAGTAGATGACTTTTGAAAACATAGTGGCAAAATGTGAGCTTGCTCATAACAAGCAAAACTTGTCTGCATGTGGAAAAATGATAAATAATCTCTCAATACTAGAAAGGCGACACCTTAAGGGTTTCGCGGGATAGAATGAGTGGAGAGGAGCAGAATTGCATCCGAACTACCAACCGACCACACACAATGCTGAATATATTATTTCGATTCTAACATGATCCAAAACGTAACAATTGATGAAACTAGTATTTTGCAACACCAAAATTATCTCCGTAAGTCTAAAAGATAAATAGAACATTATTATCGGGATTTGGCGCCAAAGTTTAGTTTAAACTTATTTATTTTACATCGATTGCGAAACAAGCTTTAAGCTTAAATTAATCACACTCGATGTCTGCTTCCTGGAGACTTAACCAGTACTCGTGCCGTTTTGTGATGAAAAATCTCAAAAGGACCCGCTCATCACGGGACTCGAACCAGGGACCTTTGATACGAGAGGCCGACGCTCTACCTCTGCACCACTGTAACGTTATGACGTCAACCGCTGACGTGACGTCACTTTCCTAGTCACGCCCACAGATTTTTTTAAAATCAAGAACCCCTATTGAAAGCTTTCTCCAAGAATCCAAACTGAATGTATGAGAAATCTAAAAACACCGTTGTTTGCACCGGATCTCGGACAAGTTTCAGTATGAATTTCAGGTCTCTAGCTGATTCCGTTTTTTGCTAGTGCGAGATCTACAGAAATATGTAGTCAAAATGTCGATTTTTCGGGTTTTAACCTTAAAAATCTCTGAAACTAGATTTTTCCCAGATATAACGAACACGCCCAGACCTAGATCGCATTGAGTTCTATAAGTGTGGCTAATTTCAGCGAAATCGTTCTCACCGATTTCTTTGTCCCCAGATCGCTGAATTTTACAACACATTGTGTCCAAATAGCCGTATAGACATTTGTTCCATAGAACAGAATAGAATAATTCTGTTCCACTACACTCATTCAATAAAGAGTTGTGGAAGACAGTAGTACAGTGGTAGAGCGTCGGCCTTTCGTACCAAAAGTCCCGCGGGTTTGAATCCCGTGATGAGATGGTTCTGCCTCAGGGATTTTTCCACACAAACAGAGCGAGTACTGGTTATGTCTCAAGGAAGCAGACATCGAGCGTGATTAATATAAGCTTAACCCTTTTCCTCAAATAGACGCTTTCTGACGCCTCTGCAACAGACGGCTTTTTGAAAACATAGTGACAAAAGAAGAAATTGCTCAAAACAAGCAATTTCTCCTTTTGCCACAATGTTTTCCACTTTTAGTCATAGAATATCCATTCAAGATTCAATTATCAAGATTCAATTATAGAGATTTTCTATTTTTTGACAAAATATGTTCAAAGTCGTCTGCTGCAGAATTGTTGTATGAGGGAAAGGGTTAAATCTTGATTCGCAATCAATGTAAAATAGATAAGTTTAAACTAAACTTATAAAGAGTAGAAACACAGAAGATTAGATTGTAGAGACCTGTGAGCTGATTTTCAAATGGATAAGAATCAGATCAGATTTCAGAAAGCCTCTTCTACTCATATTTTTTGTCGAAGGACACCAGTCTATTATGTCAAGAATTAAGTCTTGAATTTAAGGAAGCTTCATATACAATTATCATATCTTGTCCCTTTCTCATTTGCAGATGGATTTTGACGTATCTGAAGCAGACTACTTATTGAAATTGTTATGGCAACTGAATGAATTGCTCATAATGATAAATCTCTCCTTTTGCAACAATGATATAACTACGTCTGAGCTCATATTTTTGGTAGAAGGACACCAGTCTATTATGTCGAGAATTAAGTCTTTATGGTTTCAGGTATTAGCAGTACAGATTCTCTTAATAGAAATTTCATATCTTCTTCTTGACATGCAGTTACAATTAGATGCATCTGCAGCAAAAGACTTTTGAAAATATTATGTCAAAAGGAGAAACTGCTCAAAACAAGCAAATTCTTCTTTTACCACAATGTTTTCAACTCTTTTAATTAACCCTCATATAGATGCTTTCTGACGCCTCTGCAGCAGATGGCTTTTTGAAATCATGGCGACAAAAGAAGAAATTGCTCAAAACGAGCAATTTCTCCTTTTGTTACCATGTTTTCAACTCTATTCAATAATTGTACTTTCATTTAAAGGGGGTTTTCAAATTTGTTTGGGTATGTTTTCAAAGACGTCTGCTGCAGATTTATTGTATGTGGGAAAGGGTTAATAAATTGACATTTTCAATGTTTTTGTCATCAGCTACAGATGCATCAAAATGCATATGCATGTATAAAAAGTTTAACTAGAGGACAGTTCATATTATACATTTCCGAAATCACGACAAAGGAGGGTGGGGGAATATGGAATTGTGGATAAAAGGGTTTTAATGTCAGCAGACGACAAAAAAACACTGAGTAAAAGCATGGTGGGTCAGTACTTCTCCACTAGTGGGAATGTTGATATTGATTATTCTTTATCTTCATAATGATCATTTCTACTGAGTCTGTGCCTTTAAAACAAAACTCATCTCCCCCTCACTCTTTGGTGATTTGAACAAATGACAAAAATTAAGACATGGGGATGATGACGGACAGTTTGCTTTCATTTTGTTCTGAATAATAATGGGACTATTGTAGATCTTGATTTGTTGCTATGTAGTAAAACGAATTCTCTTAGTATTGAACTGCAGAAGTCAAGTGGAAATGTCACAGAAGTATTAGTGATAAAATATGGCATGGATTACTGCTACATTGAACATCATACTGAATGTGTTGCATATATATATATTTGTTGCAAAGAAATATAGATAATCATTCAATTGTTCTTGTTTCAATGGAATACCATAGTGTAAGCAGACGAAAACAGATAGGACAAAAATTGAAAAATATTCATAAGCTTACTTCCGTCTAAAAGATCATGACTTCTGACTAAAACCACTAAATGTTAAAATGTGCTTATTTGCAAACAGTAATTTTTGTGCCAGAGTGATGCTTTTGGATTTACAACTTCAGAGAAATTGACACAGGCAATATAAGGGAAGGTATATATATAGATTCTAAAATAGTCATGTGTGCTGCAAAGATTGATATCCTCAAAGACCTTCTTTCGTCTTACAATATTGCAGAGAGATCAAAAATATCATTCACTAGTTAAATGCAATGGCTGGTTTTGTTAATGGAGGAGATTTTTAAATCTCTCACACCAGTAATTAATCTTTTACCAATGCAGACGCTTTATGACTCATGGGCAGCAGACAATATTTGAAAACAATGTGACAAAAAAAAGATTTGTTTCTATATCAGCATAGATTTCAAAGATTCCTGCTGCAGGTTATTTGTAAGTGGGAAAGGGTCAACTATTGCTTTGCATTTCATGAACAGCAATGGTATTTGTTACAGTGCATTTGCACAACCCTTGTACTGCTTTGTAAACTGGATGTAAATTGTAATGAAACATGTACAGAAAGTATGTATACATGAACAATATCAAGGCATAAATGGTCTCTTGCCAATTGCATATGTTAATACATGAACAGTATCAAAGCATAAATGGTCTCTTGCCAATTGCATATGTTAATACATGAACAGTATCAAAGCATAAATAGTCTCTTGCTAATTGCATATGTTTATTTGAACAGTATCAAAGCATAAATGCTCTCTTGCTAATTGCATACGTATAAATTCAATTTAACACCTTTAGAATAAAGTTTACAGACCCATTCAAGGAAAACCAATCATACGTCATGTATGTTGTTGTTTTTTATTTGAATGGTGTTTTTTCCCACTTTCAATAAGTTTTCAGTTATATAACAGCTTTTCCCCAGAAGTTTTCAGGACTAATGGTCCATTTATCTTGACACCAGTGAGTCAGTTGAATTGCTAACCCCACAACTGTGAGGGCCTTGAGAAGGGAAAGTCCTTTATGACCAGAAAATATTAAATCTATTGGTGAATTAACAATTTCTGATCTACATCATGATAGCCTCTGTGACAAATTGGCAAACAGTTCATATCAATATCAGGAGGGTTTCTAATTGTCGAGTGTTGAGTAAGAAAGGTTGAGTGTCAAGTAAGAATGGTTTAGTGTCGAGTAAGAATGTTTGATTGTCGAATGGATAGATGATTTGGATCCTTACACTGGTTACAAATGACCAAAATTTGGTTTCCCTGCATGGAGTACAGTCGATTTTTCATCCACTTCTTTGATTACAAAAGAGTCTATACAATCCTAATGCAGGAAACAGGATTCTAGTTTCTTAATCTGCTAATCAAGCCTATTTATCTTTACTTAATTCATTTAAGGAATGGACAGCTTTTTTTTCGTGTTCATGGGGGTATGAACAAAAAAACCTGATCACGCGCTATGAAACCGCGTAGCGGTTTCATAGAAGGTGTGGTCAGGTTTTTTTGTTCATACCCCCATGAACACGAAAAAAAAGCTGTCCATTCCTTATATTTTAGCATTAATATGGCTTTTACCGTGGGTAATAAAACATAATAGTGTTTAACAACTTTCTTTTCCATGATATAGCACGTCAAACATTAGTCCAATTTGGCGCCAAAAGTAATAACGTTATGACGTGACGTCACTTTCTTAGTATTCGGTCGCTTTTTCCAAGAATCCAAGGAAAATTTTCTTCATGGGGTTATGAACAAAATTTTTCAGCCAATCACCGACAAGCAAAAGTCATGAACACAAAAAAAACTAAAATATTTACTGTTCAATCTAAGAAATTAATCCTTTTCCACATACAACTAATATGCAGCAGACAACTTTGAAAACATCTCGGCAAATATGTGAAATATGTGAATATAAATATATTTTGAAAGCATTGTTGCAAAAGGAGAAATTACTCATAATGAGCATTTTCACCATTTGCAATCAATGTTTTGAGCACTTTTGAATAAAATTTAAAACATTGTTGAAAAGTAGAAATTGCTCATTAATAGCAATTTCTCCTTTTGTCACATGAAATAGACCCATTATCAAATTCTTGAGTAAAGCCATTTAGCTGTCTGGATGAGGATCTGGAACAAATTAACAGAGCTAATGGCAGAGCCTGTGACAAGTTCTAGGACTAAAGATATAATCAGTGGGTGGGGTAATGACATACATTACAACATCGGCTGGCTGAGTAGTTAATCCTTTACTTTTAAATGGTTTCCTTTTGAACAAATAGTTGCCCATTCCCTCATACAACAAATTTGCAGCAGTGGACTTTGAAAATATTCGAGCGGAAGTATGGATAATCTCTATAAATTATTGAATATAGCTGAAAATATCGTGGCAAAGGGAGAAATTGCTCATAAATGTTTTCAAAAGTGATGTGAAGCAGATCAAAATATATCTCCATGTTGGAAAGGGTTAACCCTTTCCCTCATATGACAATTCTGCAGCAGACGACTTTGAACAAATTTTGTCAAAACATAGAAAATCTCTATAATTGAATGGATAATATATGACTAAACGTTGAAAACATTGTGTCAAAAGGAGAAATTGCTTGTTTTGAGCAATTTCTTCTTTTGTCACTATGTTTTCAAAAAGCCGTCTGCTGCAGAAGCGTCAGAAAGCGTCTATATGAGGGAAAGGGTTAAGGGGATATTTTGTCTATTTCCAGTGTTTTAAAAAGTTGTCTGCTGCAGAAGTCTTATAAGTAGTCTGTATTGTGTAACATGAAAGGCATAATGGGTTGCTATTATATTTCAGACAGATCTAATCAACGTTTATGCGTTTGCAAAATAGTTTTTCATGAAACATTTAAAATGCTTGGACACTCTTAGAACAATCTTTCTAAACTATATATCGAGCAATTTAACCCTTTTTCCAGGATGTTTCAATTCAAATCAATATATTACTATTAATTAATGAGATTTACCAAATTTTTACACATTATGAGCAATTACAGAAAATACGTCAAAAGTCTTCTGCATGTAGAAAGGATTAATTTTAACAGACCAGTAAATATCTGGGGAATGCTGAACTCTTTCCCACATACAGCAAACCTGCAGCAGACAACTTTGAAAGCATATGCGCAAACACTAGGAGAGACTCTATAAATGAAAGTACAATAACTGAAAAAAGTTGAAAATATTTTGGCAAATGGAGAAATCGTTTTGAGCAATTTCTCCTTTTGCCAAACATGTTTTCAAAAAGTCTTCTGCTGCAGAGGCGTCAGAAAGCGTCTATATGTAGGAAAGGATTATTTATTATAAAGACAATATCGCTACCACTTATCATAAAAATACATGTATAGTTTTGTTTATCATTGCCTAGGTTGGGGGTGGCGAGACAATGGCACATTACCATGGCGATACTGCAATCCATAATCCTGTAAGTATTGATTCTGTCTCTAATAGAAAATAATTTTGTTATTATCCCATTTTATTTGCGACAATGGGATTTCCTGCCTTACCAACAAGTGATTTTTGGTTGTAATGTCAGTAAATCTCTTTTACGAATTCCCAAATGCTTTGTTTTTTGACAGATATGCAGCAGATGACTTTTGAATGCATTGTAGGTAAATGGATAAATATTGAAATGAAATGTAAAACACAAAAACAATATTTTCAAAAATACATGTAAATTAAACTTTCATTTATAAAGAGTTTCCATATTTTCAATAAGATATTGCGAAAGTTTTCTGCTAAAGATTTGTTTCACGTGGGAATGGAATGGCCAGACACAATTTTGAGTTGTCTCCCAGAGCTTATGTTCAATATCATTGCTTGTGAAACATATTGTTTACTTTTCAAACAATAGTTTCAAAATTTGATTCACTTCATCAACTAAATGGACTTTCCAACATGTAGACACTTTCTGATGTTGTGGCAAACAGGAGAAATTGGTCAAACGTAATGAGCAATTTCTCCCATTTGTCACAAAATGTTCATCTGTATTCAATGATCCTTCTTCCACTTAAAGAAATTTTCCCTATTTTTGCTTGGATAATTCCAAAGCTGTCTGCTGCATATTTGTTGTATGTGGGGCGATGTTAAACCTTTCCCACATACAACAAATCTGTATCAGACGATTTTAAATGGAATGGAATATCTCCTCAAATGACAGTAGTATTACTGAAAGAGAGAGAAATTGCTCATTTTGAGCAATTCCTTCTTTTGTCACAATGTTTTCAAAAGTCGTCTGCTGCAGATGCTTCAGAAAGCGTCTGTTTTGGGAAAGGGTTAAGTTTCGAAATAAATTGCATTTACAACCAAGTTACTGTTCTTCAGAGCCTTCCAGGATGCTAGGTTGACAGGATAGTGAACACAGAAGATCCTGATCAGGCTATGCAGCAGCGCAGGTTCATCCGGAGGTCGCACAGGTCAGTTTTCAGGAGTGTTTGCTCTCTATGAACAATATCTTCTTTTATCACAATGTTTTCAAATGTGGACTACTGCAAAGGCGACTAAAAGGACCTGTATGTGGGAAACGATTAAAATAAAGCTGAGAAAGAAGAAATTGTTTAAAGGTTGCAAACGATCTGAATAAATCTCATTGAGGTGAATTCAAATCATGACATCTCATTACACTGTGACAAGCAGTACTTGAGATATGGATCTAAATGCAAAGGTTAACCAAATGTTGCTGCCGTCTAGACAGACACAATGAAGTAGGGTCAAAAATTACTGCATTTGGTTCACAGACTAGGTCCAATAACTCTGATTTGCAATTTTGCAAATTATCTCCCATCTCTGATAGACCATTATTTAAATAGATCAGTAATGGCTATATCTTTATTCTTATAATCATATAAAATTCATCAATGAATTACAAAGTTCTGGGCATCTGACCAAACAAATTCTCACATACTGATGCTTTCTGATGCCTCTGCAGCAGATGTCTTCTGAAAACATTGTGACCAAAGGGGAAATTGCTCGTCATTCTTCTGAAAACATTGTGACAAAAGGAGAAATTGCTCATGACGAGCAATTTACCCTTTGGTCACAATGTTTTTAACAGTATTCATTAATCGTTTTTTCATTTATAGAACTTTTCTCTATTTTTGCAAAGATATATTGCCAGTGCTGCAGATTTGTTGTATGTATGTGGGAAAGGTTTAATCACTTTTCTTTTAATCCCTCCATAGAAATCTACACATAAGTTTGTCATTTCATTTTTTATTACATTTGGCTTAACCCTTTCCAAAATACAGACACTTTCTGAAGCCTCTGCAGTAGACAACATTTGACAACATTGTAGCAAAGGAGAATGTGCCATGTTTTCAACTCTATTCAATCATTAAAGGGGAAAAGGCTGAGTGATTTCCTCAGCCAAATTCTCTATTCAATCATTAAACTTACATTGAAAGATGTTTTTCGTGGTTTTGTCATGAAGTTTTAACCCTTTCCCTCATAAAACAATTCTGAAGCAGACGACTTTGAAAGTATTTTGTCAAAACATAGAAAATCTCCATAATTGAATGGATAACCTATGACAAAAAGTGGAAAACATTGTGGCAAAAGGAGAAATTGCACGTTTTGTGCAATTTTTCTTTTGTCACTATGTTTTCAAAAAGCCGTCTGCTGCAGAGGCGTCAGAAAGAGTCTATATGAGGGAAAGGGTTAATAGTCGTTTGCTGCAGATTTGTTCTATATGGGAAAGGGCTAAGGAGTTTTATTCAAAATCTAGACCATCTAAGAAACAGAAAAGAGTACTGAATAATGCAAATTAAAAATTGTTCTGTCTTTTTTTCTCCCTCCTTTTCTCCAATAATGGAATTTGTTTTACAAGCTTGATGACATGTTTCCATGGGAACAAATTGAGACTTCTCTCAATAGGTGGAAAATATAAGCCAAGACAGGCACAACCATGGCATTATCCCTTTCCCACGTGCAGTCAAACGTTAACACAATTGGTAACAGAAGACATTTGATAACACAGTGGCAAAAGGAGAACTTGTATATTTTCTGCAATATTTCCTTTTGCCACATTGTTTTCGAACTCTATTCAATTTTATCCTTTCATTTCTAGACAGTACCCATATTTTTTGCTGGATGTGTTATCCAAAGTCCTCTGCAGCACACTTATGGTCTATCAGAAAATGTTAACCCTTTCATACAAACAACAAATCTGCAGCAGACAATTTTCAAAAATATGAAAAATCTCTATAAATGAAACTACAATTATTGTTAAAAGTTGAAAACAATGTGGCAAAAGGGGAAATTGCTCATGTTTGAAAAGCTGTCTGTTGCAGAGGCGTTAGAAAGCGTCTTTATGTGGGAAGGGGTTAATATACACAAACAATGTGATGACTCGTACAAGCTTCACACCAAGAAAAATTCCTATTCTCATTGCATTTTACAAGCCAGATCTGCATCCTGATGTATGTGTAGCTGATCACTACTGAAAGCATTGTTAGAAAATGAGTGAAATTATGCATTAGCAATTCCTCAATATTCTACCGTTACATACAAGCAGTCATGTTTTGATGCATCTTCAAGCTTACAACTTTTTAAAACAGTGTAGTAAAAAAAGAAATTGCCAAAATGTTTGCAATTGTATTTAATAATTATACTTGCCATATTTCGCGAAGATGTATTTTTCAAATATGTATGCTTCTGATTTGTTGTTTATGAGAAATGCTAAAACAATGCTGTTGATTTTTCCTGTTCCACATCAAAATAACATGTTTTCATTTCTCAGTTTTCACTATGTTCATTCAAAATTGTTCAGGTTGAGGCGGTCCAAAATCAAACATCAGGTAATAACGCAGGGAAAATCCATTTAACTCTTTTCCACATGAATCAAATCTGCAGCAGACAACTTTGAAAACCTTAAGTCAATATATGAAATATTTCTGTAAATGAAAGAAAAAATAAAGTTGAAAAAATTGTGGCAAAAGGAGAAATTGCTCATATTGAGCATTTCTCATTTTGCCACAATGTATTCAAAAAGTCAAGGCTGCAGAGGCATTAGAAAGCTTCTGTATGTTGATAAGGGTTAACCATCCAACTGTCAAGGATGGAGAAATTAAAAAAAATTCGGACCTAATTTAACAGACAACTCAGAAGAGGTGATTTTTTTTTGTTCCCAATCAATAGAGGCTAAAGGAACATTTTCTAGAGCTTGATTACTGTTGATTGGACCCCTAAAAATAAAAGGACTGGCCAATTGTCTCTTCTTTACCCTTTCCCAATTTTGAAAACATTTTGGCAAAAGGAAAAAGCTCACTATAAGCAATTTCTCCTTTTGCCAAAATGTTTTCAATGCTATTTAATAATGAAACACTTACTTGTTGGGATTTTTCATGTTTTTTATCAATTGTTAGTAATTTTTTTGCATGACTTGGCACATTTTTATGTCAAAAATACATTACCAGTCATTTAATACCTGATATATAATCTCTACACCCTTAATTCATCCAGAAAAAGAACTCGCCTTGCGTATTCCTCACGTATATGTGATATACACGGTTGCCCGTAATAGCGGGCAAGCACGTGATATCTTGCCACTTTTAATTTCTGGATCCACCAGCTAGACAGCTAAGAATTTACACATTATTTTCTAATTATTCTTTTCTTGGCTTTTTAAGGCTTATTGCCTTATTTAGTTGTTCATTCAGTTAGGAAACTACATTAACAGATATTCAACTGCAGATATCGGGGCAGTGCGTTACAGCCTACGGCATGTTATTACATAGAGTAGACAACTTCATATGAATTCAGTTCTGCTAGCTTTCAATTCCACTCATTCGGCAGCAATCGGAATACGTCGGGGACGAATGCTTACGGATTTACCCGAGAAGTTCCGATTGATTCCGCAGTGGAATAATAATAAACAACTTCCGGTCTCAGTTTCACTGGCTGAAGGTGTAAAATGATAATAGAAGCACATCACTGGCTAAATGACCGTGGTTATACGTCATGCTGGCCTGTCTCTCGACATAACCGTTACATCTTCCTTAGAAATAGACAGTTCTTACCGATTGATGTTATTAAGGTAGGTCAATCTCTCTGAACGTTCGTCGGAAACTACCGCTTCTTAAATTAGTAGCTAGACTTATAAATTCGTCTTATTTGACGAACACAAGCAGGGAAGTGAGTTCTTTACTGTCATTAGAAACTAATTCCATTAGGTTTCACAGCCTGATGGTTAGAATTAGAAAAACCCATTATAGGAGTTTATCTCCAAAATAGGATTTGTCTTGCGTCCTCTGGTCGCTTACAAGAGCTCCATACGAACCTCTTGAATCGACGTCTTTACTTATAAAACCGTCTTTTTATTAGCTTAGCTACAGCTCTTCGAAGGAGCAATTAAAACGCTCTGTCTGTAGAAACCGGGAAGGTCAGATTCAATGAATATGATGGCCTCTTTACACTACTGGGTCAACCAGGGTTGCTGGCTAAGAACCAGTTACCGTCGGTCCTTCCTGATCCGATTCAGTTCCTAGTCATTCTGCGAGCTGTGGTCCTTCGGATTCCGACAGATACATTGTTCTGTCAGAGCTCTTAAATATTAACTTAAGAGAGTTAAGGGGAATAGGGGTTGGAGAAGGAGGTTATTTCTCCCCCTTATAGGTCGTAATATATATCAGCAGCTTCTTTTCTCGCTGGATATCCATTACAATTAAATTAGCGTACAAAGATTTACCTAGTCGAGATCTTTCTTTTCTGCGGATACGCCCGCATGAAGTTAGGGCTCTTTCGGCAAGTTGGGCTTTTTCGAACAATAATTCCCTTGAAGAATTCTTCGCGCGGCAGTTCGGAAAACTCAGTCAAGTTATTCATCTTTCTATTTGCGTTCTATGTCTAGTCAGACAGAACTTGTACTCCCTGGGCCCTTTGGTTGCGTCCCAGCGAGTTGTCCGCTAAATTACTCCCAACATATCAATGAAGTGAACACTGATTGAAATTATCAATCCCTGCTCTTACCATATATGCTGTTGGGTTTATAGTACTTTGTAAATAAATTAGAAAATAATACACTACAAGGTGCTGCTACCTGGAACGACAGTAAGTATTGGCCGAACCTCCCGTCCGATGCTACAAAGTCATCAGGTATTAAATGACTGGTAATGTATTTTTGACATAAAAATGAAGTTTTTCAAGTAAAACATATTTTTATTAGAAAATACTTACCAGTCATTTATAGAGTCCCGCCTCCCATCCCCGCGTCGTCACCCAACACTTAATGTTGAATAAAAAGTGGCAAGATATCACGTGCTTGCCCGCTATTACGGGCAACCGTGTATATCACATATACGTGAGGAATACGCAAGGCGAGTTCTTTTTCTGGATGAATTAAGGGTGTAGAGATTATATATCAGGTATTAAATGACTGGTAAGTATTTTCTAATAAAAATATGTTTTACTTGAAAAACTTCATATCAAGAGACTGTCAGAATGAGTTTGTCTTAATCCTTTCCAACAAACAGAATCTTTCTGATTCCTCTACAGCAGACCACTTTGATGGTTTCAAAATCATCTGCTGCAGATTTTGCTGTATGTGGGAAAGGGTTAAGTCTTGACTGTGATATAGTTAGAATTGATCCCGCCAATTGATCTCAGAGTGGATCATTTGTCAATTTCTGGGCCAATAATGACAAAATTCTGCCGAAATATTTGGGCCATTGCCTAAATTAGGAGAAATCTGATGTCTGAAAACTGTGTCATTGATTTGTAGGGAAAAGCTCCTAATACTTTACTGTTGATTTTCTCCTCAAAGATAATAACATAACACATCAGTAACTTAGAAATCAATCTTTCAATGCTATTTTCAGATCTTTCTACAAAAAACAACCTTAGGGTATTTACCAAAAAAATGTAGATCTAGATCAACCTACGCATCTGTCAGTGTCTGTCAATTTGTCAAGCAAGGTTTCATTAAACTTCTGACAAACACTGTCCTTCCATCAGTGTAGTTGTCACATTGTCGGAAAGGTTTGCTCATCAACTGTTTAGCAGAGTTATGACCCTTGACAATGTTTAATTTTTTGTGGTATTTAGTGTTTAACCTTTTCCAAAATACAAAAAATCTGCAGCAGACGACTTTGAAATCATCTAGGTAAAAATATGGAAATTCTCTATATAGTGTTCACATTAAGTTGAAAATATTGAGGCAAAAGATGTAATTGCTCACTATGTTTTCAAAAGTCGTCTGCTGCAGAGGACCCAGGTGTGTTTTGATGTGGGACAGGTCAATCATTATAGGGTTGAATTTCGTTAAGATTAACACCTCACTTAAATTATCATTATCCATCCCAGTTGATCACGTTTTTGAGCTGTGTGCAGAGCAATGACTGTTTGTAATTGTTATGGTTTACTGAAATCAACCCCAAAATACTTGTCTGAACATAACCCTTTCCTACATACAACAAATCTGCAGTAGACGACTTTGGAAACATCTACTCAAGATATGGGAAAAACTCTAGAAATGAAGGTATAAATACTGAAATAGAGTTGAAAACATTTTGTCAAAAGATGAAATTGCTTGGTTTTTGAGCAATTTCTTCTTTTGTCGGAATGATTTCAAAAGTTTTAAAGTCTGACATTTTGGGGTCTAACAGAATCCCCATTATAGCTTCATCCTTTCCCACTTGCAGATGTTTTGAACGCATCTGCAGCAGCTGGCTTTTGACACGATGATTTCAAATCTATTCAGTAGTAAACTAGTTATACTTTCAGAAATACATAGTTTCCCGATTTTTACCTAGATGTTTTAAAAGTTATCGGCTGCAGAAAGGGTTCACATACAAGGGCTGTTATTTCTATCTTCAGGACAAACATATCGAGGGCTTGGCACGAAATGGTTGTAACTAAAATTCTATTTTGAAAACCCTGGTTTAGGGGCAATTTTGACCCCTTTGTAAACAATGCAAATTTAGGTGCCATTGCTCTGGCACCTAAATTTCCATTGTTTACCTAAAAAATGATTTAACGCATTTAAAGACTTTATGGCGAGGTGATTAACCTTGGTAAAGAAATACCAATTTTAGTTACAACTGTTTCATGCTAAGCCCTCGATATGGAAACTGGAATCAACATTGTTACATCTTAAGTACATGTATTCATATCTAATTTGGGGATTTCGAAACCGGGTGTCCCGGGTTCGATCCCCAGTCGCGGCACTACGGTCATGGTGGAGTGCCCTTGGGCAAGGCACATTTTCTAGCCTAGTACTGGTTTGTTTACCCAGGGATCATGAATAATTAAATTTAATTGCGCGCTAAATGACCTTAGCTGTCGATGCGCCATAAAACAATATACATTCATTCATTCATATCTAATTTAAACCTTTCTAACATACAGATGCATTTTGACACATCTGCTGCAGATTACCTTTGAAAACTTTGTGACAAAAGGTAAAATTGCTCAATAAGAGCAATTGGCTCCTAATGTCACATATTATCAATTCAACTGAATTATTAAACCTTTATTTATAGAGCTTTTCCATATTTGCCCCCAGATATTTCAGTCATCTGCCGAAGATGTCATGTATGTTGGAAAGGGGTGTATGAGCAGGTATATATAACAAAATGAATTCTTTACATTATTTAGATGTTTTCAATATTGAAGAACAAGAGAAAGTTGATGCAAGGCATCAATGTCGCCGGAAAAGACTGCATTGATTTATTTATGTATTCTTGACTTTCCTTAGTCTATTCAAACATTAGGAACGTTGAAATGAAAACATTTACTTATAAATTTTATATTCACCTATACATTAGGGTATCTATAAAAAATTAACGAAATGTGTACACATTTATCTTGGCTTAAATTTAATTTTGCTGTTGTTACTTATTTAAATAATAGTATTCATTCATATAATTTCAATGTTTGTCAATCTTATTCGAATCACAAGGTAAATATCCTGGTATTGCTTTAAAGGGAGGTAATTTGAAGAAAACAAAAGTCTTCAAAAGGAGAAATATATCAGCATTACCGTCTACAGTTTAAATTGTTCTATTGCTTGTGGATTTAAAAATGTTCTTTTTTTCTTATTTCTACATGTACAACGAAATATTGCGGCTTCTCTTTGACGCTTTGCGTCAAACATTCGTCTTGTACTTGTCTAAAATAAAATAATATCACTCGCTTTTTCATATCGAAATGCGCATGCGCGAAAATCGATGTTAAAGGTCACGAACCTACACAACAGAATAGGGTCTATATATAGCTTAGAAACAGTTCCTACTTTAGATATTCATGGATTAACATTATTAAATGAATTCTACACAAATCAAGACATCTCTTTGAACATGAAAACAACATTTAGTAAGTTAAAATTGCTATTAAAAGGAGAATCCGAAATTGACCTCAATGATGACACATAAGAGTCTGCATTAGGGGGTGTTGGTTCACGTCTTGAAGGGACCACTTTTGTCTTCGTAAATAAGACAAAAAACTTAAATGCGAGTGAAATAAAAAAAAATGCAAACATTAAAAAATCGGAATATTTATTTCATTTTAGATGTGTCATTTATTAGTGTTCGTAAACAACCACAATTGTAATATGTTCAAATCATCTAGATTTGTTTCTTTCTAATAATAAGCCGCCCTCCCATGTGATTTCCGAAAAGCTATTAAAAATAGAAGTCGCGGGCTTCTGCCCGGCGACTAATAAAAAAATAGCATATGAGCAATATCAGATAATATGATATTGTTTTGATATTCGTTTTTTAGAGCTTCAACTGTCTTTAGGTTACAGATGGAAAGGTGTGTTGGGTGATCCCATTGGGAAAACATGAAGACTTCATTAACCCTTTACCACTTGTACACACACAAGAGGCACCTGCAGAATGACACTATTAAAACCAATGTGAAAAAAGAACAAATTGCCAATGATAAGCAAGATCTCCTTGTGTCACAATGTTTTCAATTCTATCAAATAACAATGTTGATTGTTTGAGGGAAAGGGACATCATTACATGTGTCTACATGTGGGAATAGGATAATATATCTCTTTCACAGAAAGCATGTCAGAAATCATTTTACGTAACTCTTGGGGTCTTGTATTTAATATGCCCAGCAAGCTATGAAGAGTTGCTTCCCTTTATTATGCCTTAAAATCAATGTTGAATCAAGTTCTATTTGTGCAATTGGTATAAAATGCCATAAGCAACAGTTCTTTCCTCAAATAACAGCATTTCTGAATTAAATTACCATCTGTCAATGAATCATCACAAAGAAAGAGGGAATAAATAATATCCCAACTGCCCTTATATAAAACCCTATTGGGTATGGTCTGTGTAGGTTGAGCTGTTATAGGATGAATGCAAAACAAGGTCAGTTTACTATATATTTCTATGTAAACTGACCTTATTATGTATTCATCATTTGACAGGTCAATTTCCATGGACAATAGTAACGATTTGCAACACTTTGGCAACTAACATGGCTTGAATTATACTTTCAGCAGCAGATTTCTTAAACAGCATCATTAACTTTCCCACACACAACAATCGGCAGCAGACTTTTAAAATGAAACAACTAGAACCCCCCAAATGGTAAGCTTTTTATAGAAATCATGACCTTGAGATTTGACTTAGGTTAGTGAAACAAGTACTTATTCAAGCTTTTTTCATTTAACTTCTATATTAAGTATGAAGGATGTTCACCCACAAATGATAGGGCTAGTGTTGATATTGTTTTAAACATACCAATTATAGAAACTTGAACTTGGATCAAGGTTGATGAAAAGCAAACCCTTCCAAGCACCTCTGACACTGATCATATGCATGAAGTTTCAATGAAATCCACCCAAATGCAAAAGTACTCTGTTTCGTATAGACATATAGTAACTGTGATCAAGACTTTTTAAATTTATACTTTGTCAACAAATTGTTCAAGATCAATTGACACAAAACCTTTGGACAAAGCATGAAGGAACTCAACCTAGAAACGAAAAAGCTACAGCAAGGATATCTTATACATACATAATGAAAGTGCTAGAGGAATGATGCAATTTGGTATGGACAGACATACAGACGATCAAGGGTAACCTTTACACCCCTTAACACTCCTCAACTTTTTTTGTGGACATAAAAATAACGAAAGTGACCAGTTACTTAAGTGCAGAGGTAAAGAGCATAGTTAATATTCTCTTACTACATCTTTAAAAAAAAAAAATCATCCATCTTCTAAAGAAAGGCAAATACACTCAATGTAAATAAAACATTATTTTCCTTCAACAAAAGCAGAAAAAAAGTAACAGAAAAAAAAGGCATTGCATTAGTCTAGACAAATATCAGTCACCCATGTTAAGACATCTTCCTAATTTTTTGTAGCAGACATCAGACCAATTTATTTTTTACAGAAACACTCCTATTTACACTTATCCTATTCTCATACTTTCTCAAATGATCTTGTTAAATTAATATTTTCATTGAAAAAAAAGTACACTGTTTAATAAATGCCGAAAGATATTGACCATAAAAAGCAAACTTATGATTTATTTCAAATATTGTCCAGACAGCACAAATATATTTCGACAGTTTTTGTTACCTAACTTATTGAATTAATTTTATAGCCTAAACCAATGGAGGGTAGCTATAAAACTTTCGTATAACAAAATAAACCTGTTAATTAAATATTGTTGCAAAGTGATTCTCTGCCAAAAGGACAATTATAAAAGAATAATTGTAAAAAGAAAGCTTTTAGGACCACCTTGGTATATACAAGGCGCTAGTATAAATAATCTATTTTAAAATCTGTGGCTCGATAGAGTGTTTACAAGTTGGGTCTTTTTCCAAAATGTGCAAGAGTGACATAGTTTCTGTCCCCATATGACCCATCTTAGAGCTTCATCTAGATTGGATGGAGATGAACATTCCGATGAATTGAAGATTGGATGTTAATTGTGGCCACTATGGTGTTCCCATGGTAATTGTGATATAACCATGATGTACAGTACAGATGTATACATTATAATATATAGGGGACATAACTCAGGCAACCTTATTGAAATTTGCTGTGTAACATTGCCATGCAGTTGTAAGAAACCGTCTGACCATGTCTTAGATATGTATCCGGACGGATGGATAATGCATGTTAAAATATACTATTTGTTTTTGGCAGGGGATAATAACTATAACCATATTTCTTCAAATGCCATGTGTTAAAAGAATCAGAACTGTCACAGTAATGGTAGATTTTCATAAACAAAAAAAGACGAAACAATGATGTCTAGACAATTCCTTGTTTTTTTTTGCATTATTTCATGATACAATCTTTGCAAAACAAAAACCTAACCCAAAATCTCTCTTACTCCGATGAGTAACCTACTGAAATAAATATTTTTTGCACCTCATCTTTCTTTGCAGGGTAATCCCGAAACATCAGAGACAAATAACTTTTGAACAGAGCTTGTACAGATTCAAGTTACAATATATATTGTGGTAAGTTTTTTATTTTCATTTACATAATACATTTAATCCTTTAATCCTATATACAATACATCTGCAGCAGACAACTTTGAAAACATCGTCAAAAATATGGATACTCTCCATAATTGAAAGAGCAATCTTTGAATCAAGTTTAAAACATTGTAGCAAAAGGCGAAATTTCTCATAAGGAGCAATTTCTTCTTATGCCACAATCTTTCCAAAAGAAGTCTGCTGCAGAGGTATCAGAAAGGCTTAAGCATCTGTATGTGGGAAAGGGTTGTTACAAATACTGAAGCATTAGAAATGGTGTTTCTATATAAAGCTTCGATGAAAATGAAATTTAAAGGAAAATTCTTTTAAAAACTGTTTACAGGAATATAATTTTCTTATATGACTTTAAAATCATCTTGGTATAAAGATCTGAACAAATGAAATTCTAATCAATGATTAGAATTGAAATCATCATGGAAAAAGGATAACTTGCTCATTATGGACAATTTCTCTGTTTTAAACAACCTTTTCGAAAGTCATCTGCAGAAGATGCTTCAAAATAAGTCTTGATGTGATATAGGGTTTAAATATATTGCATTCTATTTAGAATTATATTATCTCATTCATCAATTTGTCATATTCATGAAACTGGCAAAAATTTAGTTAGGCATTTAACTGAAGGCCAATTCTGACTATTCCAAGAAACCCCCAAATTTCAGATTTACAATACACATTTTTATTCAATATGCTTGGAGTTAACTTTTAGAAGCCTTACCTCAAACCAATAAAAAACAGGAGCTTTGAAAACGGCTTGCTTATCAGAACAATTTATCATCAGGGGTTCATGAGGCGGCTTCTGCCATATATAGAGAATGGGGGCCCAATTTGAGGAACCTCGCCAGGCTAAAAGTTCCTTATAGTATTGAAGTTTACCCATCATTTAAACAAACAGATATTAAAATACTCAGGCTACAACTTTAAGCATTTACTTAAACGTTACGTATGATCGTTTATCAATCATACAGACATAAACCGATCCAGTAAAACAGTGTAGATTTACAGACTAACTTAAGCTTGCACTAGTCATGGTACTATACTATGGGTCCCTTTTTTTGGCTACAAGGGGCTGATTTTTCACAAGCTTCCCCATTGATAAACCAGACTCCCCTTACGCTCCTTTGCATCCCTGCATGACTGATTCTAGGATATGAACCATTTGCTGGCGTCTGGTAAAAGGGGCACAGGGGCTATCCAGCAAAATAGTTTCATGTATACTTCCGTACCTGTTATCTCTGAGACTTTCATATTCAATTTAGGGCATCCCTTTAATAAAAGGTTCAGCCAGGTAACAATTAGAGTAGTCACTACTACCATTTGTCTTTGATATGAGCCAAAATGAAACCCGGGTTACATTTGAACAGATGATTATTTCATATTGTATGTTCCTTATATACATTACATATCTACAGTTCATGCCAGTAATAACAGAATATCCAAAACCTCAGCAAAAAATACTTACAAAATGATTGCTATATGGATCTAAAGGCCAATTTTACAACATTCGAAAGTCAAAATTCAATCCTTTCCCAAATACATTTTGATGCATCTTGCAGCAGACAAATCTTTTCAAAGCACGGCCACATGAAGCCACACTTTGACACATCTGCATGATACAACTTTGATAATGATGAGTAATTTTTCCTTTTGCAGAAGTGTTTAATTAACCAGGTTGAAATTATACGCAGATGTCGATTCAATGACGACTGTTGTAGCTGTTCAAAAAGTAGTGAGTATTTAGCTATGTATTAGGCAATCAGAACTCTTCCATTTATCCCTTTCCCAAATACAACCAATCAGTATCACTTGACTTTGAAAACATTTCGGCACAAGTATAGAAAACGTTAAGAACTGAAAGTATAACTTTCGAATTAAGCTGAAAAGTTTGTTAAAAAAGAAGAGAAATTGCTCATCATCTTTTTTGCCACGATGTTTTCAATAAGCGACAGCTCTAGCTACATTGTTACTTTACCATTTACGACATACAACAAAATCTTCCACAGACAATTATCTAGGCATCAATATTGAAAATAACTGTAAATTAAAGTAACTTTCTTTAGTGTAGAGTTCAAAACACGGTAGCAAAAGAAGAAATTACTCATCATGAGCAATTTCTCTCTTTGCCAAACTATTTTTAAATGTCATCTGCTGTAGATATCTCAAAGTGAGTCTATATGTGAGTAAAAATTAATTGATATCTGACAATATCCTCAACAGCCCGCATAAATAACATACATTTGACCATTTGTGACCAATGAAGATCTATTTCAGCCAGTGTATCTGTGCAGTTTAACCCTTTCCCACATACAACAAATCTGCAGCAGACAACTTTGAAAACATCTGTGCAATAATATGAACAATCTTCATTAATGACAATGTATTTATTAAATAGAGTTGAAAACGTTGTGGCAAATGGTGAAAGTGCTCATCATGTGCAATTTCACCTTTGCCGCAATGTTTTCAAAAGTTGTCTGCTGCAGAGTCGTCAGAAAGCTTCTACATGTGGCAAAGGGTTAATATGACTTCAGCACTGTTCACCAATAAGACATAAAAGGTTTTAAGAAACTTCTTTACAGCATCATTCATTTGAATCCTTTTGAATGGAAACACAAGGGCATCAAAAGTGGATACCATCTGATATAATTGGAATTCCTAAATTTAAACCTTAACCAAAATCAAGTTTGCCACCCACTAGTGTGAAGAATTTATAAGAAAGAGCTAGGAATACCTTGATGATTATTGAAAATTGCTTTTTCATCTGATTTGATACATTTTTCAAACAAGAGGATCATGATGGTCCTAAACGGCTCACCAGATTTAATAGAACTCAATAGTTTTCATTGTTCTTATTCTATACATGTAGGAAAAAGAGGATTTTTTAAAGTTTTCACTATATATAGTTATTATTTTATACATATAAGGGAAACAAGCCGCGCCCCCTGGTGGCCATGTTTTTCAACAGATCATAAGAATGATAACAATACTATAAAAACTTGAAGGACCATTCCTGTTTAATTATTTTGAAATTGATCTATTTGTGGGTAAATGTGAACAGACCACGAGACAGACAGTGATCACGATAGCTCACCCCATATTTCGTGCTCAGTTGAGCTAAAAACCAAACTTTCAGTTTCATTTTTTCATTTCATTTTTTTTTTTTTTTAACTGTGACAAAAATTTGAACTATATTCATTTAAGTATTGCTTTCTTGGTAGGATAAGCTTCTTTCTGACATATGTGAAGCAGATTCCACTATATATACAGCATAAACTACAAACTGACAGCCTTGATGTTTTATAGACCAGCTTGATCTGATGATGAGCAGCAGGTCTTGAATTACAAGATAAACACTCCAGAGGTGCTAATTATCTAAATACTTTTGGATCTTTGATTTCCATCAGGTATAAGCTGCAGGGGGTAGAGGCACATTCAGAGGTATAATAAAGCAAACACAACCATTAACCTTTTCTCTTATACAGACTACTTCAGCAGCAAACAATTTTGTTTTTAAATACTGTTTAAAGAAATGAGCAATGAGCTAATTTAACACATCAAAACCACAGAAAAAAAATCTGATCAATAATGAAAACATTATACAATAAATTGTACTAAATTTCTGCTCTTTATTACAATTACTGAATGCCTTTCTAATGATGAGCAATTCTATATTTTCGTACAATGTTTGAATAATTGGTCTCATTTCTCAAGATAATCTTCTTCTTTTTTAAGTTTTCAATTTGAAATATTCTACAATTAACAATTGAGGTAGTGGGATTGGTAGTGAATTTTGTATCTTGCAAATCTTAAAAAATACTTTCATTCTTTCACAAAACATTATGGGATTTGTAGCAAGATCTGTTTCAACAGTTTCCAAGTTCAATCTTTCCATGTAAGTGATCTTTAGAAATCCCCATATATCAGATACTCACATCAAAAACAATTAACATTTTCTAAATACCTTGACAGTAGCAGTAACAAATATGCCAAACCTTCAAAATTTTAATTATCAATCCTAAATGATATAATATCTTCATCCAAATATATAATCAATTTATGTTAATTATCAACTACAGAGTGTTGAACAACTCCTTTCAGATTATAACTAATGTGTGTGCCATTCACCCTGGAGAATAAAGTTTCTTTGAATGAATGTTGTTTTATGCCTCTTTCAACAGTATTGCAGTTATATC
This sequence comes from Serripes groenlandicus, assembly GCA_031761405.1. NCBI lineage: Eukaryota > Metazoa > Mollusca > Bivalvia > Cardiida > Cardiidae > Serripes > Serripes groenlandicus. The sequence continues at coordinate 144,332,495 of JASEVX010000001.1, forward strand.
ACAGCATTTTCTGGGTAAATTACCAGTACTACAAGTTGTATCTATCCTGACACATATGTATCTGTCTTTATAATACCCCTGGAACCTGAGAGGTAAAGGAAGGATGTCATTAATGCTATTTTTAAAGTCTTTGGTATGACCCAACTGACCGGGGATCACAACCTGGTCTCTTGCTCAGGAGGCAGACATTCTAACCCCTTCACTATTGTTCTTGAAGAATATAGACTTTCTGCTCAAAATCACACAGTTGATCCATATCATCCCATTTTTTACTTCTGCTTCATGCATCAAAAGGTGTTTGCCTGTCAGAAAAAGGCTATATAGACATAACTATATTACAGCTCAGCTGTTGAACTTCTGTTATAAATCATAATTTTATGTGAAACCCTTTTTTAGAGCAATTCTTTTTTTTTTTACTAGAATGCAAGCATATACATATCTTAAATTGATAATTATAATATTTTTTAATTAATACAGTATGATTCCTTATGCCCCTACAAAGTACTGTTCATTGTAAATTGCAGATGTTGATAGATTCTAGTAGATAGACATTTTATAAAATAACATGCATCTTGCCAAGAACATTCATCATACATTAATCTTTTATATGTTACATAAAGAATATTTTTCTTCTTTACAGAGAATTGCTGCAGGAATATCCATCATACAGTTAGTTTGTGATGAAGGTAAACCTTATCATACGGAAATTCTAATGCAAAATCCTTAACTAATCTAATCAGGAACTCAGCTCTGAATATACCCATGTTCCCCCCTTTTGCAAAAGAAAATCTGGTCAGAATCAAGGTTAGTGAGTTAGTTTCTATTTAATTACCCACTCATGATTGCTATCAGCCAGCTTCCCTCCTCTCTGACTAATTTCAAAATCCTGCAATTTGATTGGATGGTTTAAATACCTCAGCCACATGGAACGCACAGATTGGCTGATTCTTGCACCTGACCCAGCCCAAGTGCTCTGAAATTGGTAAAACTATCTTGTGTATTCTGGGGTATGCAGGACCTGTCCTGTCAGGGAACATTAGTTGAGATCTGTGCACACACAGCCATCATTTTCTTGTATTTCAGAAGGGTAGCCATTCCACAATGTTACTATGTAATTATGCTGGCAACATGTACTGGCGGCCATCATGAATTCCACAGTGTACATGACTACAAACATGGAAGACAGACTCTACACATGGAATCATAAATAAACCAATTTTTATGGATAACCTTTGGAGAGAAATAGGTTTTTTCGGCAGAAACTCGGATAAACTTGGATATTTTTACCCGGTTATGAATGAGGGCTCAGAGCCCATACTTCCTTGCTATCCCATAGTTTAATTCACAAACCGTTATGGAATGTAAAGAAGTATGAGTTTTGTGACCTTCACTACTACATCAGGATTTTTATATCACAATGATAGCTATGGATATGGCAAGTATTTAAATGGCAAGACCTGTAATTCTCTACCGAAACCATTTACAGTGGCTACACGTTAGAATCCCATTGTGGAAATTCTAATGAGTACCCATGACTAGCAGCTATATTGAGAATTGCATTGCCAACTGTTTTTCTAATCACTGGAGATGAACCAACATGGAAAAATGCAACAGGTTTCAAATTCTGGACTTAAATAGTTTTTTTTGGTATTTCTTGAATCACCATTAATGGTGAGTATGAACTGAAGATTTTTTTATTTTATTCAATCTTGTAGCTCATCTTGTTTTTCATTAATTTAAAATTCAATTTCATGTTTTTAAATTAACTTTAAAATGATTACAATGAGTAACACAGCTACTAGTTAACAACTATATTTTCGTATTTCTCTAATCAAAGAAATAATTCTAATGTCCAAAGAGGGCTGTTTGTTTGCTTCACCAATGAAACATCTCTTCATCAAAATTTCAAAGTAATATATGTTTAAACTGACTGGCAAACAAAGAAGATTTTTTTTTCTGAAAGTACTAAAAAACAACACCATATTATACCAGACATACATTGTCCACATGAGTATGAGGTAACTGTGCTTGCTTTTTCACTATCATATCATGCTCTGACATAGAAAAAATAATTAAAACCCTATCTGTTTCACAGTTACATGCCTATTTTTTCTTTTCATCTAGGTGATAGCAATGGCCTGTTTACAGCATGGGAAGTCAGATAAGGGAAGTATATCCTAGGTGACTTTGATCCTATCCACATACAACATCATCAGCCATCTTTGACAACATCTGGGCAAAATAATAGCAAATATCTATACATGAAAGTTAAATTACCAAATAGAGTTGATAACATTAAGTCAAGAGGAGAAATTGCTCATCATAAGAAATTTCTCCTTTTGCAACAATGCTTTCAAAAGTCATCTATAAGTGGGAAAGGGTTAAAACTATTTTAACTATTACACTAACCAGATGCCTCTCTGCTCTGTCAGAGGTTAATGATAATAGGCAAATTTTACTATAACCTTTACCTATCAATGTTCCATGCAAAATTTAAGTAAACCTTTTCTGTACTGATGACTGTATAAAACATTATGGGTAAAAATGGTCATCACAAATGTTACCAAATGACCGTTTCTTTTTAACTTTTTAAATTTGTCCACTAAACAGTAAGTTATTATTGACATCAAATTAAAAGAGGCTACTATTGAATTGTGTTGTAATGATATCTGCTGAACGTATGCCACCTTGCATAATGAATCACATGCTACTAAAAGCAGTTAATATAAATGTAAGGATAAATAAAAAAGAATGGCAGTTACGAAACAAGCAAGTCAACTTTCTTCGTATATCATTATGAATAACTTCATATATCATTATGAATACTGTATCTTCATATATCATTATGAATATCATCATATATCATTATGAATATTCCATTTGATTAGATGTGAAAAGAAGCTTGAGTTTCATGAAGTAAAGAAAACTGTTATAAGTCTGAAACCATGTTAATAGTTAAACTGTGAATAGCTTCATGAAACAGCATCCTAATCAATTCCAACATACAACAAATTTGCAGCAGATTAGAAAAACTTTCACCTTTTGCCACATTATTTTCAGAATTTGTCTGCTGCAGAGCGCATCAAATCACTTCTTATAAGGGCAAATTGTTCAATTTGTAAAAAGCTTTTCAACATAAGACACTTTCAGAAGCCTCTGCAGCAGACGACTTTTGAAATCATAGTGGCAAAAGAAGAAATTGCTCATGATGAGCAATTTCTCCATTTGTCACAATGATTTCAACTCTATTTAATAATCATAGTATCATTTATACAAATTTTCTATATTTTGGACTTGATAATTTCACAGTTGTCTGCTTCAGATTTATTGTATGTGGGAAAGGTTAACAAACAGCATCTAAACTTTTAATGTTCTTATAACATTAAATTGTTTTATCAACATGTGCTCTTAACTGCATTTTACTTTCTTTTTCAGGTCAGCTAAGAAAGGTCCGAAGACCTCATGGATACAAGCACCTTTGCAGAAGATAATTAAAAATAAGCAATTACTTCTTTCCCCCAATATTTACATCTCTAGAAAAAATTACTACTAGTTAATTAAGATTAAACCATTTTTTTCTTCAAACATTTCCAATGCAGCTGACAATAAAAACTATTATATCAGGTAAACAGCTAAGCATGTGCTTCTCAATTTTTACCCTCAACATCACTTGGCCACTTCTGCAACTTTTCAAATGATTAACCTTTCCCACTTGATGTATCGGCAGCAGGTGACTTTTGAAATCATTGTCAATAATTGTACTTTAATAGCTGGAGATTTCCCACCTTTCAAAGTTGTCCGCTGCAAATTTGCTGTAAGTGGGAATGGGTTAAAAGACAGACTGCAATGGAACATGGTATCTTATCTTATAGACTGCTTTGGAAATATCTCAAGAAATAGCTGTATCATCAAAAACCAAAAGTAATTTCAAACAAAGTTGAACGTAGAAATAGCTCATCACTGAGGCAAGAGATTTCAGAACCTGTATGTTAATAGGGAAAGGGTTCAACATGTGTTTTGCATAAAGAACATTATACATGTTGGTCCATTTCAGTAATTGTATCTGTTTTAGATTAAACCAAAGGTCTTAGATATTTATTGTCTTTGAAGACAAAATCAAATTTGAATATAGAATAAAACATACATGGAATTGTGCCAATATTGAAAAATCATACTCATAATAGAGATTTCCATTATTAATAAATTATGGCCTAGATGTTTTCAAAGTCATCTGCTGCAAATTAATTGTAAAATATAGGAGTCAAGTCATACCAAAACAGACCTTTGAGGCTTTGAAAACAGCGAAGATGCAGATCAGCCTCACCACTGCAAAGTCTGATCAAAATCTTCCGTATTTGCCATTTAGTCACAAAGGTATTCTTGTAGCGAAAATTGGACCAAAAAAACTACAATCAGTGATGGTAATTGACATTAACCCTTTCCCACATACAACAAATCTACAGCAGACGATATAGATTTTTAAAAAAAAAGAGAATCTCTATATTTGAATGGATAACCTATAAATAAAAGTAGAAAACATTGTGGTAAAGGAGAAATTGCTCGTTTTGAGCAATTTCTTTTATTGTCACTATGTTTTCAAAAAGCCGTCTGCTGCAGGTGTCAGAAATAGTCTATATGAGGGAAAGCATTAAGTTTTAGTGTAACATGGCTCATATGGCATATAGCATTCGGAAAAAGGATATCATTAGCCTTACAAGTCGTCTGCTGCAGAAATGCTGTATGAGGGAAAGGGTTAAATAAGACAACTCTTACAATTAAATTTAACCATATCCCGCTTGCAATCCATTTTGACACATCTGCAACACACAACCTCTGCCACAATGTTTTTAACTCAATAAATAACATACAGATTAAGTTCTACATTTTAGCCACGGTGTTTTCAAAGTCATCTGCTGCAGATTTATTGTATGTAGGAAAGAGATAATGTACCTGTTTATGGATAAAGATATGCCCTTTCTCAACACTGCATGAGCGATTTCTCATTTTGTCACAATGTTTTCAAATGTCGTCTGCTGCAAAAGGCGTTAGAATGCGTCTATATGTGGGAAAGGTTTAATCTATATGAGACCACCTTTAAAAGCATTGTGAGAAACTGAGCATATACTGTTCCTTCTATTTCTATTTATACTGTTATAGAAAACCATATGATGATTTTTGGAAATTAAAGATTAAAGACAAATACTCTCAATACGGCATATCACAACAAAGTTTAACCCATACCAACCTGCAACCCTAGTTTGACACATATTCAGCAGACAACATTTGAAATGTTTTCAACTCTTATTCAAAAACACTTTCATATGAAGATTTTTCATATTTTTGCCTAGATGCTTTCAAAGTTTTCTGTTGCAATTTAACCGTATGTGGGCAAGGGTTAAAGCATTGCACTTAAGGAACAGCCAAACAGCTTGCCTAAAAGACTGAAATGGTTCCCCAAAATAAATAAGTTATTACAATAACTGCATTAAATTACTGCAATGTCTCTTTCAACAGTAGCTTTCTTTAAACCTTTTCCTGCATACAACTGATCAGCAGCAGACAACTTTGAAAACATCTCTTTATGTGAAAATGTTTTAAAAAACCGTCTGCTACAGAGGTGTCAAAATGTTAATGCATGTGGGAAAGAGTAAACAGATTATATCAGGTTCAGGGAGATGTTCTGACTTCTGTAGATTGAAAAAAATATGTTAATGAGCATCCACACTTCCAGCCAAAAAGACTGGAGTCAGTCCTTCACCCTTTCCTACCTACAAAATAATGCTTTCTTAACCCTTTCCCTCATACGACAATTCTGCAGAAGACGACTTTGAACATATTTTGTCAAAAAATGGAAAATCTCCATAATTGAATGGATAACCTATGACAAAAAGTGGAAAACATTTTGGCAAAAAGGAGAAATTGCACATTTTGTGCAATTTCTTCTTTTGTCACTATGTTTTCAAAAAGCCGTCTGCTGCAGAGGCGTCAAAAGCGTCTATATGAGGGAAAGGGTTAGAAGGAGAAATTCCTCATAATGAGAATAATTTCAACATTAATCCAAAATTGTACTTACATCTTTCAGAGAGTTCCCACATTTTTGGTAGAGCTGCGCATGCGCGGCTTTGCCATAGTTTACATGTTGGATTTTGAAGTCACGTGATGTATATGTCGTTCACCGCCAAATAGTGCACATTTGTTTGACTAATTAACGAATACTTACAAAAGCAAACATGGAGTTATTAAGAAAAAAAATATCCGATTATTCAAGCCCGTCATTTAAAATAACAAGTATTATTGTAAATATCATATTTGAATGTATATTGTCTTTGAATATTCTTACGCAAATCAACCTAAAATCAGAGAACGCCTCGTATCAAGTTTGAACCCTTTCTTCAATGAAGAACCGTTTGTTTGATTTTGTTGAGAACGTAATCAATGGTCTTTCAATGCGAATGGCATAGCATCTTTAAACATATTTTACTGATCGTATAGTACCGCACGTAAACGTTCTGTTTGACTCGCATGTGGATATTCGATACAAGCTCTATATGATGCGAAACCTTCTTCAACATGTAGTTCAACGTCATGATAAAGACAGGGTTTGTTTATCAGAATAGAATTCATGAATATGCATACGGTTAACCGGATTATAAACATAATAAGCGTTTTGCTAGACTTGCATTGGCTTTTCATATACATTCTATTTTGATGCGACAATCAGCTGTAACGCAGTTAAAAGCCATGTTTAAGATGGGTTTGTTTATCTGACCTATTTAAAAAAAAGAGCAGAATTTATGAATATTCATTATCTATGGTGGCCCTGGAAATAAATAAAATTCACTTATTCTAGGTATCCAAATAAAATTACAAAGTCTCTTAATGTGTAAACATCATATTTAAGTGTACACAATTATTTAGATATCACTACGCCAAAGACCTAATAACACATGTGTTATTAGGTCTTTGACTACGCAATATAGCACTTCACTGCGCAATTACCCTTTGTAAATTGTAACCCTTTCTTCACTCTCGGCAGAGATGTAAACATCCACTCGCCCGCTAACATAAGCGAGTGGAATAGAGGATCGGACTAGTACGAAATTCTAGGCGCTAGTACATACATATTCGTTCATGTCCTTATTCATAATGATAGTATGCATTGCTTAGCCTTTTCATTCTCTTTCTCTCAGTCCATCTATTCCTTCGACAAAGTTGCGTGTAGAACATGTGCTCGTTTCTAGTAACGAAGCCCATCAAAGTCGTTTTAGTTATGCATTCGTTTTCAAAAGGTCATTTTCCTTTCACATATATACCAGAAGCAGGTTTCCGCAAAAACATGAGTTCAATCGACAATAAGTCAACGATTAACGATGATTTTTGCATTTTGGATAGGTGCTTTCGACAAGGTCCGCGTCTGAATTCCCGACTTCTAAGAAAGAGATTTCATCAAATCATTTGAGCGCTTTAAATTAAGACGATTGCGAGCAATCTCCTTAGCAGAGTTGTCGTTCCTTACACTCACCATACATGAATGGAATGAGTCGATATTGTTAGAGAATGGATTGCGAGTTCTAAACGCTTGTTTATAAATCGTTTAGAATACTTTGATTATAATGGGGAGAACGAATAAGGAACGAATAAATCTTGCAAGAAATCGATCATTTCTTTCGGCCAAAATCAGGTAAATGACCCGCGGATATTGGTTGTTATAACTGATTCATCCTTTTAGTCTAAATTTGTATTACACAGTTCAACATTTGATGTTGACGCAATTCAAGATTTTGACGCGATTATTTCGTTCATATAGTTGATTACTAACAGATGACTGAGTTGGTGATGGAAAAAATATTAAAATGTTAAGTTAAGCTAAATCATGCACAGGCAGGCGAGTGTTTCATTAGGATAAGTGCAACACTCAATTCCCAATCCTGCTTGCCCTTTAACAAATCACAACCAACCCCACAATATAAAAACTCTGCAGCAGACGAATTAAAAAAAAATCTGAGCAAAGATACAGAAAATCACCTTTATTGGAAGTGTAATCATTGAATAAAGTTGAAAACATTGTTGCAAAAGGAGAAATTGCTTGTCATGAGCAATTTCTTCTTCTGCATCAATGTTTTCAAAAGTACGTATGCAGATGGGAAAGGTTAAATAAGAAACACTTTTTAAAATGATAGTCAGTTGGCTATTCTAGTATATAATGTCCGTCTTAAATAATAATGACAAAACTTTCAATAAACAAGAAAAAGATTTTTTACAATTTAATTGAAAATATATTTAATCAAAGTTGTGAAAGTATAGTTGTCCCTTTCCGTGCTTTTTTTATGAGAGTAAGCAGCATCAAATCACAGGAAAAACTTATGGGATAGAGTTGACAAATAACACATTGACACAATATCATATTTAGGCTTTGTTTCTGTCAAACTGCTGAAGATGACAACGCTGAGACACACATTTTGATTAAAAGTTTATTTAAAAAAAACGATCGCAATTCTACCTTCAGTACTATCAGTACTTTGATTTTTGTAAATGTTTTCAAAGTTTGCACATTTTTTTTATATATTGCAAGAGTAAAATTAAAGGTATATTTATGTACTCACACTCTCTTTCTCTCTATTGCTGTGATATAACTGAAATTCTGTTGAAAGCAGCATCCAACTCCAATCCTTTTTCTGGCATTTGTCTTTCAAACTTCAAATTTTAAACATACATTTCTAATGGACAGAAGAAATTGTTGTTGCGTTTTTATGTATGTTTTCTTAAAAAGAAATTCATTTTATTACACCTCCTGATTTTGACTACCCTGACAATATTGGCTAGGGGGTTTTGAGCACCCTGAAAAAATCATCTAGGGGATTTGAATACCCTGTATTTCACACCTAGGGGATTTTGACTGCCTAGCCATGTTTGGACCTAGGGTTTTGAGGTACACTCCTCTGCAGCAGTCGACTTTTGAAAACATAGTGGCAAAAGTAGGAATTGCTCCTGATGAGCAATTTATCCTTTTGCCACAATCATTTCAACTCTTTTCAATAATTATAAATATATTTATAGAGTTTCCATATCTTGACCTTGATGTTTTCAAATTGTTTAGATTTATGGTTTGTGGGAAAGTGTTAAACTTTTCAAAATATATTTGGATGGACTGTTTCCAGCCTACCTGTCCTGGAACAAAGTCAACCACTTGGATCCTGATAAACCTTTCCAAATTACAACAAAACTGTAGCAGACAACTTGGAAAACAAATTAGCAAAATTATCGAAAATCACTATACATGACGGAATAAATATTAGGTAGAGTTGAACAAAACACTGGCAAATAACAACCTATATCCCTGTTTGCCACAATGTTTTCAAGAATCATCCACTATGGATGCATCAATATGTGTTGGCAGAAGGGAAAGGGATGATGAATCAGCTCCAGCTGATTTTTGGCATCTCCACAAGTCAACCAAACATTCTAATTTATCTCTGGTAACCACCTCCCTCATACCTTTACCTGGAATCCCAGAACTTTTATTGGTCTTAATTGTTATCATTGGTTTTCCCACCATGTTAGCTGACCATTTCCAACATATGGGCAAGTTTTGACATGTCTGTCTGCATCAGAAGACATAAGGCGAAATTGCTACAAACTATCTCTTTTCTATAACTATGCTATCATTTATTGCCATCATTTATAGGGATTTTTCATATATTTCCCTGTTTGTTTTCTGTTGCAGTTTTGTTGTATGTTCCAAAAGCAGTTTTCATAAAATGATTAGTAACTTATAGATGAAATTTCTCTGTAAAACATTATATCTTAGTAACAGATATCATTGCTCTTCATTGTATTTTTTTTAAACAAAGTTTTGTTCTTTCTTATCATTTAACCAATGAAGAAACTGGAAACAAAGTACTATTTTTATCCCAGCATCTCACCTCAAAAAATTCCTACTCTTATCTGACAATACTTGACTTGAAACAACTGTTACGTGCACGGTTATGAAAAAGATCTAAATTGCATTTGCCAAAGTTGCCCAAGATCAGTTAGCACATTTGTGCTGTTTAATCTTTGGTCTGCTTCGTTAACTGCTCATTTATTAATAAATAGCAAAGCATTCTCCATAAATACATAATAGCTTGTTAAAGTATCAATGGTGATGATGAGAGTTGCAGGAATTCAGTGGGTAAGAGCTAAGATATATTAACCCTTTCCCAGCATACAACAAATCTGCAGTAGACGACTTTGAAAAAATCTATTCAGAAATATTGAAAATAAAAGTTTGTTTATTGAATAGAGTTGAAAACTTTGTGGCAAAGGAAAAGATTGCTCTTTTGAGCAATTTCTCCTTTAGCCACAATGTTTTCAAAAGTCTTTGGCTCGATCTGCGTCAAAATCCTTCTGCAAGTGGGCAAGGGTTAAAAGTTTATGAATGAATGCAATCACCAAAGGTTTATTATAATCTCTATGCCAGATACAAAACTTTATCAGAATGACAATTTTATATATCTTTTCAAACATCTCACCCCATCTTTCTAGGCAGAACTGGTTTTGCAATGTTAACTGAAACAAAGTAAGCTGGCAAAGTGACCAGACAAAGATGAAGATGAAAATGTTTTTTCTCATCCTCAAAAATAACCAATTTATCTCAGTTTATGTTAGACTGCTAATAATGAGCTGAAAATCCAACATCTTGTTCTGAAATCCTAATTCTTTTAACCCTTTCCCACATTATGACATACAAGATATTTGCAGCGGCCGAATTTAAACAACATTGAGTCAAAAATATGGTAACCCTCTATAAATGAAATGACAATTATTGAATAAAGTTGAAAACATTGAGGCAAAAGAGAAATTGCTCATCATGAACAATTTTTCTTCCCACAATGTTTTTCGAATGACGTCTGTTGCAGAGGCATCTGAAAGCTTCTGTAAGTTGGGAAAGGCTGATTAACCCTTTTCCTCATACAACAATTCTGCAGCAGACGACTTTGAACGTATTTTGTCAAAACATAGAAAATCTCCATAATTGAATGGATAACCTATGACAAAAAGTGGAAAACATTGTGGCAAAGGGAGAAATTGCACGTTTTGTGCAATTTCTTTTGTCACTATGTTTTCAAAAAGCTGTCTGCTGCGGAGGCGTCAGAAAGCGTCTATATGAGGGAAAGGGTTAAATGGAAAAGCCTCACATCCTGCTACAGCATTCTATATTTTGACCTTTTCTACCTGTGATATAAAGACTGGAAAAACTGGTTGGCATCTGGAAAATTGGGGGTTATATTGCCTCTTCTGTCGGGCACCATTTAAAGTTACATTAGCATAGAAGAAGTAGGGCTACACTAGTTCACATATAGCCTGTCAATGTAGGCTATTGCTTCACTGTTTGCAATGCAACAAAGCTCCGTTTTGGAAGATGTGGCTTTTTCTTTTCATTTTTAATGTGAAAGACAATTTGCATTAATATTTAATTTTGTAGACTGGAAATACTTTCTCCCCTCCCTATTACCTTAAGTTCTCCCTTCAGATTTGTTTTAAACATGGCAATGTTGCACATTGATTATCATTGGAAATGACTGAGCACTTTTCCTTTGTTTTGAATGGTGTTTGAACATGACTATCAACAGTATTTCCAGGAAATATTACCAGTACTACTGGTATATTTAACACACATTTTTACACACTTTGACACCTCTGCAGCAGAGGACTCTTGTGGCCAATTGATAAATTGACCATAATGAAATTATACATAACAGAATCAACAAGAGCTGTTCTTAAGACAGCTCACTCGACTTTTTAGTGCTTGACAATGAATCAAAACTTTTTGCAGTAATGGACAAAACAAAAAACCATGACAGAGATACCTTCTCTAGTCTACAGATAGGGGTCATTAATGAGTCATGAGGTAAACAAGTATTCAAAGTTTCACAGCAATATCCTAAAGGGTTAAGTCAATAATTGGATTTTACCTAGATTCGATGTAATTTCTAAGTCGAAAAAGGGCCCTAATTCTTACAAAAACCTTCACAGATTTATGTACTCTTTACTGTTGATGGAGGTTATGATGGTAGAAAAGTATTGTAAGTTTCAAAGCAATATCTCTAATGGTTTTGAAACAAAGTGAGGTGGTACAAAAACTTTAACCAAAATTCTAAGTTGAAAAAGGGCCATAATTCTTAAAAAAAAACTTGACAGAGTTATATACTCTTGTCTGTTGACTGATATTGTGATGGTTAACAATGCATTGTAAGCAATATCTCTAATACTTTTGAAAAAAAGTGAGGTGGTACAAAAAATTAACCAAGGTATAGCTTGCCTTTCATTGGAAAAGTCAAGCTAAAACGGAAAATCTGAAACCTTTCCCACTTGCAAAAGTATTTGACACATCTGAAGCAGACATCTTTTTGATGAGAAATTTCTCCGTTTGCCACAATGTTTTCAGATAAATCCAATAATTATACTTTCCTTTATTAAGATTTTCCATTTTTTTGAACAGATGTTTTGAAAGTCGTCTGCTGCAGATTTGTTGTATGTGGGAAAGGGTTAAGGTATTCACAGACTAATCCAAACCAGAAGAGGTCATGGTACACTTAATCCAGCCCAGGAACATATGGTCTCTTGGGCTTTCACACCATTTACATGATAGGCTGATGTTAAAAATGTCTGCTTCGAAAATATCACAGGAAAAAATTAAAACATGCAAAAAATTGGTAGCATAGTTTTGATATAGGACTGAAAACATTTCTGGAAAAGAAAAATAACATGCTTTGGGGATGTTTTCCCAGTTGGCAAAATTATTTCAAAAGTTGTTGGCTGCAGGGGTCAGAAGTTGTCTATATCAAAAACAAGGGTAATCTTTGGCCAATCCTTCACCAAAAACAGAAATAAAGGTAATATGAATGAGTCTAAAATATTAAACAAGGAAAATGGATGAATCTAAAATTCTTAACAATTCCTGCAAAAGTATGTATAAAATGAAGATAATGATATAGACTTTGTCCAATTCATTCTGGATCTATAACCATTCAATGAATTTAAAAAACAAACAGATATCTTGCATTAATTATTAAGATCATATTGACAGCATGAAATGCTTGAATCAAAGCCTTCCCAACATATGACAATTCTGCATCACAGTTCAGGTAATAACATTGCAAATCTCTTATAATGAAACTATATTTTTTTAATGGATTAGAAAATATTGATGCAAATGCAGAAATTGCCCATTAAAAGCAATATCAATTTCTCCTATTGACTCAATGTATCAAAAAATCTGACTGCTTCAGATGTGTCAAAAGGTGCATGCAGAGGTTGAAATTAGTTAATAAAGATGGATTGTAATGCCTTTACTGCAGAAAATCATTGAAAGCATGGTTAAACAAGAGGCCCAAGAGGGCCAGTATCGCTCCACGGCCATAAGGCAAAAATAAAATTTCCAAACAGCCCTGCCCCGTGATAGCTATTTTTTTTTACCAACCACCATGGCTTAAAGGGTATCTTGTAGAGTGTCACCCAAGGAATGTTTCTGCAAAATTATTTGAAAATCGGCCTGACACTTTTGGAGGAGAAGATTTTTTAAGTTTTCACTATGGTCATATAAGTCAAAATAGCCCTGCCCTCTGGCGGCCATGTTTTTCGACTAATCAACATGGCTTGAAGGAATCTGATAGAGGGTCACCCAATGAACATTTCTACAAAATTATTTGAAAATCGGCTGAACACTTTCGGAGAAGAAGATGTTTTAAGTTTTCACTATAGCTATATAAGGCAAAATAGCCCCGCCCCCTGGCGGCCATGTTTTTCGCCCAATCAACATTTCTTGAAGGAATCTAATAAAGGGTCACCCAAGGAACATTTCTACAAGATTATTTGAAAATCGGCCTGACACTTTTGGAGGGGAAGATTTTTTAAGTTTTCTCTTTAGCCATATAGGCAAAATAGCCCCGCCCTGTGACGGCCATGTTTTTTTACCAATCAACATGGCTTGAAGGAATCTGATAGAGGGTCACCCATGGAACATTTCTACAAAATTATTTGAAAATCGGCTGAACACTTTTGGAGAAGAAGATTTTTCAAGTTTTCACTATAGCTATATAAGGCAAAATAGCCCTGCCCCCTGGCGGCCATGTTTTTCGCCCAATCAACATTTCTTGAAGGAATCTAATAAAGGGTCACCCAAGGAACATTTCTACAAAATTATTTGAAAATCGGCCTGACACTTTTGGAGAAGAAGATTTTTTAAGTTTTCACTATTTTTTTCTTTCGGTTGCCATGGAAACCAGAATTATGGATGGATCAAAAAAAATTGAAGGAATTTAAGAGAGGACATTGAGAGGATGCTTCCCATGAAGTTTCAACCAAATTGGCCAAGTGGTTAGGGAGAAGAAGTCGTTTAAAGGAAAAAGTTAACGCACGCACGCACGCACGCACACACGGACGCACGACGGACAATTTGCCATGACATAAGCTCACCTGGTTTTCAGCCAGTGGAGCTAAAAATTAGAAACTGTTCAAAAATAGTAGTAACTGTTCCTCGTTTTCCCACATGATTTCAAAATGATAATTCCAATTTTGAAGATGATTTCTTTTTGCTACTCAGATGTAACAAAAGCAGCTGGCAATGAAAAAGAGCAATTCTGGAAATGGGTTAGAAACACTAAGAAGCAGTGCCAAACAGAGACTGTTTAAACCCTTTCCCGCATACAAGAAACTTTGAAAATGTCTTGGCCAAAAATATGGAAATATATCTCAATAAATAAAAGTACAATTATTGAATAGATGCGAACATTTCCAGACCAAAGGAAAACTAGCTCATTAAGAGCATTTAATTTTCCTTCAGTCAAAATAATTTCAGTGATGCTTCCAATTGTATATGAAAGTCAAGAAAGGAGACACTCCAGAACAGAACAACCAGTTCCAAACTGAAGCTATTTTAATAGCTCAATGCAAGACCATTGTACCTATGGATCATAAGAAATCATTTTTACACCTGTTTAGTATTATCACTAAGATTTACATATCCCTGGAGTCCAACAGGGCCCAGGAACAGCTCATCCTTGTTCTATATCACCAAACCCTTTCCCACTTGCAGACATACTTTTGATGCATCTGCAACAGCTTACCTTTTGAAAACATTGTGGCAAAAAGAGAATTACTGATACTTAACAATTTCTCTTTTTGCCACAATGATTCTACTCAATTAAAGAAAACCTTTCTTTCATTGGTAGAAGTTTATAATAATTTTGCCTAAATGATTTTAAAGTTGTCTGCTACTGAGTTGCTGTAAGTGGGATAGGGTTATCTCAAATTCCAGTTGATATTTGATTGAATTATCTCTGCTTTCTATATACATCTCACCTTCACCTTTTGTTTAGCAGGTACCTAGGCCCAAGGGGTCTACTTTTTCCAGAAATATTTAGATAAGTCTCTTGATAGATTTCATCCTGTTTACCCTTTCTCACATGTAGAACCCATCTTGACGCCTCTGCAGTAGAAGACTTGAATTTGTTGGGGTAAAAGGATAAATTGAACTTTATGAGTGATTTCTTCTTTTGCCACAATGTTTTCAACTCTATTCATTACTTATTCTTTCATTTATCAAGATTTTGAATATCTTTGTAAATTTATTTTCAAAGTCATCTGCTGTAGACTACTTATATTTTGGCAAGGATAGCAAGTCCACCTCATTTAAAGGCATTCATAACCTGATATTGCTACTTAAGACATGTACAAACTGAAAAGCATCAGGAGCAAATAATCCATATCTTGGTAAATTACTAGTTTCTAACAGTTTTAAGGTGAAAAGCATTCCTGTATTGTGAGAATTTAAGAAAATTCTTTTTTTTTTCTTAACAAAAAGGTTTAAATACACCAACATATTTGCAGTGACAATTTCAATCTCAGATAATCTTAATGCTGACAACTCTTAATTAAGAACGCTTTACTTCTTCAAAGAAGAACTTTTCTTTTCATGTAGAGGCTTTCTATTTCAAGAAGGTAGCTAAATCAGTAGTGCCATGAACTTTCAATTATACAGGGGTTGTGGGTTTGAACCACAGCTTGTCCAACACTCTTTCCAAGGTTTGACAAAAACCAATGTTACAGGCGTCATTTGTTTTCCATTAAATAGCTAACAGTCTATTTGGAAAGACAGACAGTTGTTTGGAAAGACTGTTTTGTGGTATCTCAAAGCCAGGAAACATACGGATGAGTGATTTTGTTGAAGTGATATGACTGAAAAGTTGTTGAATATGGCGTTAAACCCAATTAATAAATATATTTCATGTACAAATTTCTATATGGTGGGAAGTATTTACCCTCAGATTTCAACAGTTTCCTCCCAAGCATTGACGCTCATGTGACAAAGAAAAAAAAATTCTTTTATTAGGGTGTTACGCTGTTTTTAACATTATTTCAGTTATATCGTGACAACAGCTGTGAATGGGGATTGAACCCGGGTCACCTTATTCCAAATTCCAAAAGTTAACCACTAGGCCATGGTGAATACCTCAAAGAGAAAGTAGAACATCATCTTAGATAGGTAAGAAGAAATATGAAATGTTCTACTTTCACAGAAAATATTAATCAAAATTAATCCTAACCAATAAACTAGAATGGAGTGCTCCGCAGAGCACGATGTGTCACCTGCACCTGCTCATTGAAAGTGTGACGAAAAAGTGTGACGGACAGATGGATGAACGGACATACTTATGGCGTGTATTTGTGGGGTTATTTCCTTTGATGTTTGCTTGTGGGGTTAACCCCACATGCATGCAATTCATTCCGTAATTAACCCCCTTTTACGGAATGAATAACATTAATATGCAAATGAGATACCCGTTATAAAAAACAAAAACAAACTATTTATCTAAGTGTCCAAACCCCACAAGTACTCGTCTGTATGTATGTATGGACGGACAGACGCCGGACAAAAAAAAAAGTAATCCCTAAATGCCTACCATGCTACGCAGGTTGACACAATAAATGGTCTTGGAAAAAGGTTTCCTGTATAAGATTGGTTGTTTTAACCCTTTCCCACATGCAGATGCATTTTGACACATCTGGATCAGACAAATTTGAAAACATTGACATAAAAATGAATTTCCCCTTTTGCCACAATGTCATATCAAATTCGTTTTCCAAATTCCTCTTAAGTTTTCAAAGCAGGTGATTCTAAATATGTTATATCACAAAAAGTTTTCAGACAAGACCAACTTGTAGTTAATCCAGTTATAAAGCAATAAGGAAAAGCCTTGGTGTAAAACAGTTTATAACTGTTCCTAGGAAGCCATTCACCTAAGCATGTAGAACTGGCAGTCTTCCGGCATTTCATTCTGTTTCCTAGGAAACAATGTAAACATAACAGCTCCCATGCCAATAATCTTCTAAAACTTTATATCCCTTATCCTGGTGTGCATCTTGTAACCCTTAACTTCACTGTCTCATCGTTATTTCCTCCAAATGTTTATTTTCTAAACAAAACAAGTATGCCAATGAAAGCATGTGATTTTCATAGTTGCAGGTGACACATGTGATCCTTCTAACACTGTGATTTTCATAGTTGCAGGTGACACATGTGATCCTTCAAACACTGTGATTTTCATAGTTGCATGACACATGTGATCCTTACAAGAGCGCCGCAAGCGAATGCCAACGCTCGTCTGCTTTTTTCTAAGTAAAAAAAGGGGGCTCTAGAGTTATATGACTTGGCACCGATATGCATATTGTATCCAGGAACATGTGTACCAAGTTTCATTTGAAATGTTTAAGGGTTTTTGAGTTATGAGGTAAGGTTAAAGTTTTGTGACAACACAGACGACAACGCCAAGGGTATCACAATACCCCAACTTTCTTTCTTCGAAAAACAGACAAGCTATGTAAATATGATTCTTTGTCACCTGCATATGTCGAGTGACACACTGGATTCTTTTGTGTCATTTGTCAATCTTTGTGTGTGTCTGTAACACTTTTACTTAATTGACAGAGGCTGGAGAAATGATTTCTCTGTGTCTCTATGCCAAGACAAGCGAAAGGAAAACCAACCTTACTACATTGCAGGCAGATGCTGATGCGGGTTAGCCTGGACGTACACCTAATATCTTTGGAATTTATACAAGGATCTTTCTAGATAGTTCTAGATAGTTCTAGTGAGTATTCAACTTTAACCCTTCCCCACATGCTGACACATTCGACACTCGACCATTCTTACTCAACACTCGACCTTTCTTACTCGATACTCGACACTGGACAATTAGAAACCCTCGCATTGAGAAAGGTTAATATTGCTGTAATCTTTTTATGTTTTCGGTTTTATATAATGTAATATCTGATTAATTGGGTTTTAATGCATTTTTTTTTTATAGTATTTCAGTTATATAACAGCAGCCAGTTCATTGATCCATGTGTTTCCTGGTTTGCTACCTTCCTCATTTAATCCCATTGGTTAAAGACAACCATGCTCGTCACAATGACATTTGTGAATCACCAGACAGAATGAATGAGTAGAGACTGAGCTAGTTTATGTTCTTCCAATGCTGGAGATGTTTCAATTTGTCACACTCTTACATTTCAAAGCCCCTAAAGCAGACGTCTTTTGAAAACTTTGTCACAAAAGGAAAAATTGCTGAAAACAAGCAATTTCTCCTTTTGCCATGATGCTCTCAACTTTTTTCAGCAACTATACCGTCACTCATGGAGATTTTCCATGTTTTTGACTAGATGTTTTCAAAGTCGTCTGCTGCAGATTAGTTGTATGTGGGAACAGATTAACCCTTTCACACCTGCAGACGCATTTTGACGCAATAGCAGCAGACGACTTTTGAAAACATTGTGGTCATGATGAGCAGTTTCTCCTGTGGCCACAATGTTTTCAACTTTATTTAATAACTAAGCTATCTTTTATGGAAATTATTCAGGTTTTTGTCACTATGTTATCAAAGTCGTCTGCCACAGATTAGTTGTATGGGGGAACAGGTTGAAATAGTAAATCAGGGATAATCTACAAGAAATATATCAATCTCAGCACATTCTTTCACCAACACTAATCCATTTTCATTTGCTAAAATAAGAACAAATTGATGGCTCAACATGAAAAGGTTGTAATTGTATGTATATTTTGACGCATTTACAACTGTTTCACTCCGAGCCAAACCATGTACATAAAGTGGACCATTGAAAATTCAAAGAAACAAAACTTCCCTGTTAGCCTTTTCTAATCTGCAGGAGACAACTATGAACACAACCAGGCAAAAACTTGAACAATCTATGAATTCAAATATAAATGAATATAGTTGAAAACAAATTGCAAAATAAAATTTTCTCATTATTACCAATTTCTCCATTTCTCACAGTGTTTTCAAAGGTTGTCTGCTGCAGATTCTTCAAGATGCATCTGCATGTGGGAAAGGGTTAGATAAACATGCTCTAAAATCCCAGAAAACTACCTATTAATTCTACACCAAGAAGTTACAATCTTGTAGAGTTGCCATAGAAACTGATTATTTATTTGAAACAGATGTGGGCAATGGGGGTCATGGAGTGACACACAGAAGCTGGCGGTAATGGGAGACTGCCAAAATTTGCACGGCTACCAGCACAATCAGCCGTAAACAATGTAAAAAAATGCCCAGATTTCTGTGGTTCAGTCATTGCCATCTTGATGCATCTGCATCAGACAAGTTTTGAAAAATTGGTGGCAAAAGGGAAACTGCTCATTATAAGCAATTTGTCTTAATGTCACAATATTTCACTTATATATTCACTAATTATATTTTTTTTTAGAGATTGGCCAAAATTTTGCATAAAATGATTTAGGAGTCATCTACAGCAAATTTGCTGCATGTGGGAAAAAGTTACTACTATTCTATATGCATGATAGAGAATGGTTTAAAACAATTCTGCTGTTTCTTATTTAACCCTTTCCCACTAGCAGTCGACTTTTTGAAAAAATTGTGGCAAAAGTAGATATTGCTCATAGGGAATAATTTGTCCATTTGCCAAAATGTTTTCATTTTTCATTAACTTTATTTTCATTCATAGAGAGTAACATCATTTGTCTGCAGATGTTTTCAAAGTCTAATGCTGCTATTTGTTGTATGTGAGAAAGGGTAAATTCTAAAACTGGGACATGTCATAGACATTTTTAAATTAATTGCCCCAAGGGGGTGCTACAATTTCTCATACTTTTATGCAAGTGATGCATAACTGTTTGAATATGACATTTATAGGCATGATGAAGATGAAACAATAAAACTGGAAATTGTAATACATAGTTGAAAAGATTATGGAAACAAGAGCGCCAAATGTCACAAAATATGCCCGTCCTGTTTTTTTGAGACCAAGTATAGTGGTAATTGGTTGTACGTCAGCCAAACTTAGAGAGCGGACACTGTTAGTACAGTTTTGGCCATTTCGAGGGACATAATTGTGTAGTGACTAAGATAACGTTGTAAGTTATCAAACGTGACCAAGATATTCTGCCCATAAACATATTGTCTAAATTTGGTGATGATCGGATAAAGGCTTTACTAAGTTATTTAGCTGACAAGACCAATTTTAGGTAATTTCTATAATTAAAGGGCAATAACTCTCTATCGACTGAAGCAATATGGCTAGTTATCGAACTTGTCCAAGATATTACGCCAATACACATTCTGACTAAATTTGGTGATGATTGGACAAAAGCTCCCAAAGTTATTGAGCTGACAAGACCAATTTTAGGTAATTTCTATAATTAAAGAGGGATAACTCTTGATTGACTAAAGCGATATGGCTAGTTATCAAAACTATCCGAGATATTATGCCATTACACATTCTGACCAAATTTAGTAATGATTGGATAAAGGCTTCTAAAGTTATTGAGCTGACATGACCAAATTTAGGTAATTTCTATAATTAAAGGGCGATAACTCTCAATTGACTTAAGCGATATGGCTAGTTATGGAACTTGTCCGAGATATTATGCCAATACACATTCTGACCAAATTTGGTGATGATTGGACAAAGGCTCCTAAAGTAATTGAGCTGACAAGACCAATTTTAGGTAATTACTATAATTGAAGGGCAATAACTCTTGATTGACTAAAGCGATATGGCTAGTTATTGAACTTGTCCGATATATTATCCCAATACACATTCTGACTAAATTTGGTGATGATTGGACAAAGGCTTCTTAAGTTATTGAGCTGACAAGACCAATATTGGGTAATTTCTATAATAAAAGGGCAATAACTCTTGATTGACTTAAGCGATATGGCTA
This sequence comes from Serripes groenlandicus, assembly GCA_031761405.1. Classification (NCBI taxonomy): domain Eukaryota; kingdom Metazoa; phylum Mollusca; class Bivalvia; order Cardiida; family Cardiidae; genus Serripes; species Serripes groenlandicus. The sequence goes on from JASEVX010000001.1 coordinate 144,353,736, forward strand.
GTTATCGTACTTGTCCGAGATATTATCCCAATACACATTCTGACTAAATTTGGTGATGATTGGACAAAGGCTTCTAAAGTTATTGAGCTGACAACATACTGGACGCCGCCTACCCGCCAACCCGCCCGTACGCCGCAGGTAAAACTATAATAGAAAAAACGGGCGAAAAAATGGGCGTATAAAAAGGAGAATGGCTTATATTGAGCACTTTTTTCATTTACCACAGTACTGCAACTTGTGTTTTAGCTGTTAACCCTTTCCCTCATCAATCCAGAAAAGTAGGATGCATTTTAAACACCTGGGGGAAACAAATAATATTGTAACAGATGAAAACATTGGCAGCATAAAATGTAATCCATGTTTTCGAAATGTGGTCTGCTGCAGAAACTTCAAAATCCATTTCCATCAGGGAAAGGTTCACAAATTGAAGCACACATCCAACCAACTGGAGGTCACCCTGATACAAACAAAAAGTTTGTTATCTCCCTTGCATTAATCTTTGCATCAATTTTATTTTATTATATTTTTTTATTGGGGTTTTACGCTACTTTCAACATTATTTTAGTTATATCTTGGCAACTGTTCACTTATTCATGATCCCTGGGTAAACAAACCAGTACTAGGCTAGAAAATATGTGTTGCCAAAGAGCACTCCACCATGACCTTTGTGCCGCGACTGGGGATCGAACCCGGGCGCCCGGTTTCAAATCACCAACACTAACCACGGCGGATTCCTATTTTATATATTTTATTAGAACACACATTGTCAAGAAGTTAATGCATGTTCAAATTTCTAGCAAGACTACATGAAGAGATGAAAAGTTAACTGTTTCCCACATGCAGGTTCATTTTGACACATCAGCAGCAGATTATATTCATTTATAGTAATTTTCCATTATTTTGCCTTGATTATTTCAAAGTTATCTGCAGTGGATTTGTTACATGTGAGAAAAGGTTAAAAAGAAGAGTAATTTTAATACTAATATAATTGTAAAGAAAATCTTATATTTTGAAAAAAGAAATTGCTTCAATTTTTGACAACTACTAACCCATTCCCACATACAAACGCATTTTGACAAATCTGCAGCGGACAGCATTTGAATAAATTGGCAAAAGAATAAATTGCTCATGAATGATGAACAATTTCTCCTTTTTTCATAATGTTTTCAACTCTATACAATAATAATTATACTCCATTTATAGAGATATTTAATATTTTTCCCTGTAAGTTTTTGAAATCATTGTCTGCTGCAGATTTTGTTGTATTGCGGAAAGGGTTGACCAAGAATGTTCAAAGGAAGACAAGGTGTGGCCCCTTCCACTAAGTTTCACTGACAGACTGATGGAGGTTGCAGAAGAGATCCCCAATCATGTCTACCTGTAAAGGCAGGCAACATAAAAAATAATTCAATATTAAATAATTTCTGATATGATTTAGAAATTATATGACTTTCTTGATTTAAATTGATTGATTGATTGATTGGGGTTTAACACCATTTTTAACAATTTCTCAGTTATATCACGGCGGCCAGTTACCTACTCATGCATTTCCTGGTTTTCTCACACCAGTACTCCACACAACAATCTTCCCAAGTAACTGGCTGCTTTTCCACATAGACTTAGCCCAGTGGTGGAAGACGAATGACGCATGTCACATTGACTTATGCCAATAGTCGGAAAGAAAGTTGGCCGAGCCGGGCTTCGAACTCACAACCCCTGGATTGACAGCCCGCGTCGCTACCGGGGCTCGGCTCTTGATTTAGAATAAAAATTAGAATTACACTCATAAATAAAAGGATAAGTGAATGTGGATCTGCTGTTATACTGCTTCCAACAGATACCTACAGAAGCAATAAAAATGTACCCATCAAAACATTCCTCATAATAAAATGAGCATTTAACAGTTCATAAACCAAAGATTTATTGTGGAACACCATCTCTACCCTTTTTTCCCTTCTTGTTTATATAGCACAACCTTTTAACCCTTTCCCTCATACAACAATTCTGCAGCAGACGACTTTGAACTTATTTTGTCAAAACATAGAAAATCTCCATAATTGAATGGATAACCTATGACAAAAAGTGGGAAAACATTGTGGCAAAAGGAGAAATTGCACGTTCTGTGCAATTTCTTCTTTTGTCACTATGTTTTCAAAAAGCTGTCTGCTGCAGAGGCGTCCGAAAGCGTCTATATGAGGGAAAGGGTTAAACCCACTTTCCCATATACAACAAATCGAAAAGGCATCTAGGCCAAAGTATGGACAAATATATGACAGTGCAGATACAAATATTGTGGCAAAAGAGAAATTGCTGATTTGAAAACAATGTTTTCAAAATCATCTGCTGCAGATGTTTCAAAAGGTATCTCCATCTGGGAAAGAGTAGACTGGAAGCAGTCCCTAAAATTAAGGTATGTTTACTGAAATAATATGATTACTCTGGCAATGTCTATAAACCTTTTCCCACATACAAAACAAGAGGGCCATGAGGCCCTGAATTGCTCACCTGAGAATGTGCTATTTTAGACTTAATAAGAGAAGCCATGTTTTTAAATGGATCATATCATCGAAATAATTTCAACAATCTTAGTAGAGGGTCACGTAAGGAACATTTGAGAAAAAATGTGGACTCTATAGAGTTTTAACAAGATTTTTCTCAATATTGGCCTAGTGACCTAGTTTTTCACCTGACATAACCGATATTCAACCTTAGTCTTGTTATCATTAAGAAAAATATTCTGACAAAATTTCAACATGTTCAAGTCAAAAATTCCTTTTCTAGAGTGTTAACAAGATATTTTTCTACAATTTGGACTAGCGACCATATTTGAACTTAGCCTAGATATCATCAAGACAAACATTCTGGTTAAGTTTCAACATGCTTTAGTTAAAAACAAGATTTTCCTTCAATTTAGCCCAGTGCCCTAGTTTTTGAACCAACATGACCCTTATTGCGGTCAAAAAAATGCGGTCTCTATAGTGTTTACAAGATTTTTCTACAAATTGGCCTAGTGACCTAGTTTTTACCGGAATTGACCTATATTCAAACTTAACCTAGATATCATCCAGGCAAATCTTCTGACAAAGTTTCAACATGCTCATGCCAAGAAGGCGGCTTCCAGAGTGTTAACTTTTATTTCCTTTAATTTGGCCTAGTGACCTAATTTTTGACTTGACATGACCCTTATTCAAACTTGGCCTAGAAATCAACAAGAGATACAAACTAAATAAGTTTTATGAAGATTAACAAGTAATTGAGGACAGCAGTAGAACGGCAGACGACGGACAAAAGGAAATTAAGTCCCACCCACTGGCAGCCATGTTTTTCAACGGGTCGTAATAATTTGAACAATCTTGGTAGAGGGTCATTCAAGGAACATCTGTGCCAAATTATTTTCAAATCAGTCAAGGACTTTTGGATAAAAATCATTATTTAAATTTTCACTTTAAACATATAATGAAGGAAAACAAGGACAACAGATCAGTAGAAATTTGAACGATCCTGACAGAGATCAAGGATCCAAGGATCATCTGTGCCAAATTATTTTTAAATCGGGCCAGCACTTTTGGACAAGAAGATTTTTAAAGTTTTCACCATTTATACATATAGCGGAGGCCATGTTTTTCAAAGGATCAAAATAATTTGAACAATTTTGATAGAGGGTCAACCAAGAAACATTTGTGCAAAATTATTTTCAAATCAGGCCAGTACTTTTGGATAAGATATTTTCACCATTTATACATATAAGAAAAACAAGCTCCACCCCCTGGTATCCATGTTTTAAAAGGATCTAACTAATTTGAACAATCTTGGTAGAGGGTCAAGGGGAAGTAACTTTGTAATTTCATAGTTTGCTCTAATTTAAGATTAATATACTCATGTATCCGTATTGACCCCTTTTACACACACATAGCAAATCTGCAGCAGACAACTTTTAAAAAATCAAGGCAAAAATATGGAAAATCTCTATAATATGAAAGTGGAATAATTGAATAGTTGAAAAACGTTGTGGCAAGAGGGCCATGATAGCCCTGGATCGCTCCCCTGAGTTATGCCAACCACATGATCAATCACAATAACTCATTTTGCCGGCAGGCAAGCTAATACTAGTGTTTACTTCAATTTGGCCTGGCGACCTTATTTTTGACACAAAATGACACATATTCAACAAACACAAATTAAAAATACGGCTTCCAGAGTATTAAGAAGATTTACTTCAATCTAACCTAGTTTTTGAGCAGACATGACACATACTATAGCGTAGCCTAGATATCATCAAAACATCGATTCTGACAATATTTTCAACATGCTCGATTTAAAAATGCGGCCTCTAGAGTGTAAAGAAGATTTTCCTTCAAATTGACCTTGTAACCTCGTTTTTGACCTCAGATGACCCAGTTGCCCCCTTGGCCAAGATTTGATGGGGATGTATGTTCTGATAAATTGTCATGAAGAGTGGATGAAAGTTGTTGACTAAAATGTTCACAAGACGATTGTTGAGACACATGATAGAGGGATGACTGACAAAAAGTAATAACAATAGCTCACCTTGAGCAGTTTGTTCTCAGGTGAGCTGTAAAACTGTCAAGACCTTATCTTTATAAGATTCTCTATCTAAATTGTTCTACTCTTTTAATTTCATCAAGCATCACTTAAATATCATTATTTAGAAAAATGCCATTTCTTATTCAAATCTTGTTTTACTTTCTTTGTTATCTTACCTAAAGATTTATGCAGCTGATTTGAAAACACAAGTTTATGAAGGAAATATCTAAATATAAACAGCTATTACTATTCGGCTTTTTGAAAACATAGTGACAAAAGAAGAAATTGCACAAAACGTGCAATTTCTCCTTTTGCCACAATGTTTTCCACTTTTTGTCATAGGTTATCTATTCAATTATGGAGATTTTCTATTTTTTGACAAAATACCTTCAAAGTCTTCTGCTGCAGAATTGTCGTATGAGGGAAAGGGTTAAAGCAGACGGCGTTTTGAAAACATAGTGACAAAAGAAGAAATTGCACAGAACGTGCAATTTCTCCTTTTGCCACTATGTTTTCCACTTTTAGTCATTAGGTTATCCATGTGACAAAATACCTTCAAAGTCGTCTGCTGCAGAATTGCCGTATGAGGGAAAGGGTTAACAGTCACCATTATTTTTACTCTTTCCCACACAAAACAAATTTGCATCAGCCAACTTTGAAAACAATGTGGATAAAAATTTCAATTTTAGACAACTTTAGAAAGTATTGTGGCAAAAGAAGACATTGCTCCTAAAGTATTTTTTCCTTTTAATACAATGTTTTCAACTCTATTCAATAATATCCCTTTTATTTATAGAGATTTTCAATATATTCACCAAATCATCAGCTATAAATAAGTTGTATGTAGAGAAGGGTTAAGCTGGGCATTGCAGAATATGAGTTAACCCTTTCTCACATATAGACGCTTTCTGACGCCTCTGCAGCAGACGACTTTTGAAATCATACTATTATTTATACAGTCTCTCACATTATGCCTGAATCTTCAAAAATCCCCAAGAAAATGTAACGGTAAACAATTCTCACACCTCTGCAGGAGTCATTTACTGCCCAGCATCTGACCCCTATTTCAGTGAAAGCCCCGTTGATATGTTATCACATGACCAGAGAAACCACATCTGTGTCGAGTTTGTTGTTAGACCAGCTATTTCACTTTTGAAACTTGTACAGAACCAAGTTGAAGTGAAGGTAGAATATGACATGTGTCCCAATGCAAGCTTGTGAACCAGAGGAAAACAATGTGGAAAGGAAAAGTTACTTCCCTATTTCATGATACAGAAAGCTGTTCATGACTGAACTAGCTGCATATGTATATTGAAACAATCGCAGGAAAAGTAGCCATGTAATCCCCGTTTCCAACAATAAAAGGAATCTGCAGGAGACAATATTGAACATATCTTTAACCCTTTCCCACATACAGCAAATCTGCAGGAGACGACTTTGAAAACCAAGCTTAATTGTTAAATAAAGTTGAAACATTGTGGCCATCATAAGCAACTCACCTTTCGCCACAATGTTTTCACAAGTAGTCTGCTGCTAGTGCGTCAAAATGCTTCTGCAGGTGGGAAAGGGTTATAACGTGGGGAGCCTCTATGAATGAAAGTTAGATAATAGAAAAGAGAAGAAAACATTGTTGGAAAACAGAAAATTACTCCATTGAGCAATTTCTCTTTTTCTCACAATGTTTGACAGTGTACTGCAACTGCTGGAAACGTATTAAAATGTATCTGCATTTGGGAAAGGGGGTTAAGCAATTAATTTCATATTTTCCAAATCAATATGTGTATTTATATACATGTATGTACTGTAGATTGTTTAACCTTAAGAATGACAACATCCAACATTAAAACTAATAAGCATATAATAAGAAATACTACCCCCCCCCCCCCCCTCTCTCTGTCTCTGTCTGTCTGTCTGTCTGTCTGTCTGTCTCTCTCCCCTCTCCCTCTCTCTCTCTCTCTCTCTCTCTCTCTCTCTCTCTCTCTCTCTCTCTCTCTCTCTCTCTCTCTCTCTCTCTCTCTCTCTCTGTCAGAAGACAGTTTCCCCATTTGGCAAGACATACAACAATGCAATACATTACAAATTACTTTGCTTTCATTTTAGCATTTTCAAAATAATTGTGTTCATTTGTAACCCTGGACCAAAATTGCTTATGTAGTTATGCCCACTGTACACATATGCTATCTTTGCAAATTGCTATCTTTGCAAATTATAGAAATGTTCTCATATGTTACATTTGCCCTTAACGATTGAGTCAATTTCACCAGGCGGCTATCATTATAGGCATATCCTATTTAGTAGAGTGGAGTCATGGGCTGGAGTGGAGTGGAATCTTGGAGTGGAGTCTTGGAGTGGAGTCATGGAGTCTAGTTTTGGAGTGACGATTCACATTTTTTCTTCTTTTTTTAAATTTATTTTAATAATTTTGTCCACTTATATAATATAACAGTCATAGTACTGCCATTGTAGGCCTAGTTAAAAATAATTGATAATTTTACCATGTACATTTTTGCTAGTTAACAATACTTTACAGAATAAACAATATATACATGTACTTATGTTGGTGTAATAAAGCAATATTGTAATAAATGGTCTGACTACCTTATATTTTGTTTGTAATTAAAAGTTCAAAAAGGTAAACCACAGAGATATAACATGTTAAAAATCACTGTGCCCAGTGAAATAACTGTTCTAATTTAACCCTCCAAGAGAGTATTTAATGTCCTAACATAATGAGACATTGATGACGTGTTAGATCTGCCATCCAGTTTAACTCCCAATGGGATTCATTATCTCCCATAAAGTAACATAAAGATGACTAGGCTTCAGCCGACAGGTACAAGAAAATGTATGAAACGTAAGTGGTATCTACTCCTCATTTAAACATCCAGTTTGCAAAAGTAAGTATCAAATAATAAATTTGATTTCCACTCCAAAACTCCACTCCACGATTCCACTCCAAAACTAGACTCCATGACTCCACTCCAAGACTCCACTCCAAGACTCCACTCCACTCCACTCCACGACTCCACTCTACTAAAAAGGATATGCCATCATTATAACCAGTCAAAGAAATAAGGTATTAAAGCGATACAGGTCCTACATGGGCTTCCTGTTTGAATTCAGTCAAGTAACTTCTTTCCCTGTGGAGTGGAGGTAAGCATTCTTTTTCCACGAGCACCATATTGAGGAGTGTCGTCAATGCAACGTTTTTGTTTCTTAACCGTTACAAAGGGAAGGTCTGCAAGGCGTGAAAAATGTGCATCGGTCCCCAAATAATATTCAATTTCCCCACTTGCATTTTTCGAAGAATATGAGAGCTATACTACTCGCCCTGGCGTCGGCGTCTACGTCACACCTTGGTTAAGGTTTTACATGCAAGTACCTAAATACTACATGTATTGCATTGAAGCTTTCTACACGCCTACCCAACGATCACACCTATGTAGATTATCAAGTCAGATAACTCGATCCTGCAATTTATGCAAGTTATGACCCTTTTTTTACTAAGAAATTCTAGTTAAAGTTTTTCGTGCAACTACATTAAGACAACTATCACACCTATGTATATTATTATGTTAAATAACTCTATAATGCAAATTATCACTCTTTAAGAAATTGTGGTTAATGTTTTGCATGCAACTACGTTCGAGTTCATTATCTCAGTAACTTAAATAAGCGGAGAAATAGTCGAGCGCACTGTCCTCCGACAGCTCTTGTTAGATCGATTCTTGCTATTCTGATAAATTTTTGTCCATCGTTAACTTTTAGCTTTAAACATCATCTCCGTCTTAACCACAGGACCAATTTCAACCAAACTTCACAGGAATGTTCCTTTGGTGGCCCTCTTTCAAAAGTGTTCAAAGACTTAAGTTCCATTGAGAACTTTGGTTGCCACGGCAACAAAAAAAGGATAAATTAACCAAAACTTAAAAAATCTTCTTGTCTGAAAGTAGTCTCAAGGCCCATGCCTTTTTATATTTGGTATGTAGCATTATTTAATGGACCTCTACCAAGATTGTTAAAATTATAGCCCTGGGGGTAAAAATGACCCCTCCCAGGGGATCACTTGTTTTACATAAGACTTGTATAGGGAAAAAACTTTAAAAAATCTTCTTGTCCAAAAGTAGGAGGCCAAGGCCTTTGATATTTGGTATGAGCTTCATCTAGTGGACCTCTACCAAGATTGTTCAAATTATAGCCCTGGGGTCAAAATTGACCCTCCCTTGGTGTCTCTGTTTTTTTTAAAAATAGACTCGTATAGGGGAAAAAAATCTTCTTGTCTAAAAGTAGAAGGCTAAGGCCTTTGATATTTGGTAAGTAGCTTCATCTAGTGGACCTTTACCAAGATTGTTTAAATTATAGCCCTGGGGTCAAAAATGGCCCCTCCCTTAGGGTCACTGGTTTAAAATAGACTTGTATAGGGAAAAAGCTTTAAAAATCTTCTTGTCTGAAAGTAGAAGGCCCATGCCTTTGATATTTGATATTAGCTTCGTCTAGTCGACCTCTACCAAGATTGTTCAAATTATAGCCCTGGGCTCCCCAGTTATCACAAATGGATTTTAAAAGATCATATAAAATGTGTACATATTAGCTGATCAACTGTTAAGATGGATTGTAACTGCACTATGTGCTTCAGAAAGATAATGTATGAGGTACAGTCCTTATTGTTATTAGTCGCCGGGCAGAAGCCCGCGACTTCTATTTTTAATAGCTTTTTGGAAATGACAATGGGGGAGAGTTATTATTAGAAAAAAACAAATTTAAATGTCTTGAACATATTACAATTGTGATTATGACACATCTAAAATGAAATAAATAATCCGATGTTTTAAGTATTTGCAGTTACCTTATTTTGACTCGCAATTGTGTTTTTTTGTCTTATTTACGAAGACAAAAGAGTCCCTGCTAGACTTGCTGCAGACTGTTATGTGTCAATATCGAGATAAAAATCACGTCGAATTCTCCTTTTAGTAGCAATATTAACTTACTGAATGTTATTTTCATGTTCAAAGAGATGTCTTGATTTATGTAGAATTCATTTAATAATGTTAATCCATGAATATCTAAAATAGGAACTGTTTCGAAGCTAAATATGTTGATCAAGTGACTACCGAATACGGACTGTGTAGATAAATCTCCTTTGCAGAGAGCCGTTCCTTACACTCACTTACAAATAGTTAATTATAGGTGATTTAAAATATTTATTTGGTTCGAAACAAATGACGAAAAGAACAAACTGAGATAAGACTGGTTTTAATATAAAAAATACTTTGAATGAACACTCTCTGCCTATAAAGAGAGTGTAAAAAACAACAATTATGCAAAGATTACTAAGAATCAAATCGGGTCTTATTTCGTCCTTGACAAATTTAAATGTGTTATTAAATTCCCTACACGCATTTTGCTTGCGATATGCATATTGTTATGCTTCAATGACACATTTAGGGCGCTCATCATTATATGATTTTAAAACATGAGTAGACTAATGATTGGGAAGATTACTCATTTCCTGTTTATGATCAATAATTAGTTGGCTGTGTATATGGTCAACCAGAGACATATAAACATGTATATATATGTTTATATGTCAATGGGCCAACCTACCTTAGAATGGAGATTGATCATAAACAATGAAATTCTGTGAAGGACATTCACTTCGTTGACAAAAAAAATGCAAGTTATGATACATTTTCACTTGACCCCACCCCTGATGTTCCAATATGCCCTTTAGTTGATAAGTGGTTTTTTCATCTACTATAATGTAAGTGTTATGCATAACTGCAGTATGGATTTCCGGCAACATTGATGTGTTACATCTACTTTATCTTGTCTTCTTTCTTAAACAAATGCAATGTGCATGTCCTGAGAACACAGCCCACAGTCAGAGTTATGGGACTTGTCCTGCAAGGTCATTTGATGATGTCCAATAAGTGAGTGAAGTTTCAAAATTTAACCAAAGTTGCAACGCCAACGCCGACGCACAAGTGACTGTTATAGCTCTCATATTCTTCGAATAGTCGAGCTAAAAAAACTACTAAGTTTTAAAGCAAGTTTAAAACAAATAAAAAACATGATCAAATGCAATTATTAATTACATTTTCAAAATAATTCGTTAGCAGTACTTTCAGTACTTTGATTTCTTTAACAAATGCAATGTGCATGCCCTGAGAACACAGCCCACAGTCATATACCGGTCAGACAAACATCTTGGCAATTTAATCACCTTATCAAGAAAATTAATAGTCTAATGACCCATGGGTAATTGATGCTGGCATTTAATAGCCTAAAAGCTAACTGTTTATCGTTTGCAGATTTGAGAAAAATTTCACCCATAATGTGGGAGACTGTATAGATATTTTCTATAGTTTGGACTTGATAATTTCAGAGTCGTCTGCTGCAGATTTATTGTATGTGGTAAAGTGTTAAAGCAGTGAAATGTCAAAGGAGCCAGGAGAATGATTTTTATTTTAGGTCAGAAAATCATTACATTTCATACAAAAATGAAAAATGCCTGCCATAAGATTTCATATGTATATCTATAATAGCAGAAAAGTATCTTTCATTTCATTTGATAGTACCCAAAATCCTATCAAAAATATTTTGAGTGAGTAAACCATTTGCTTGAAATTCAATACCTCTAGATTCTGCAAGTGTAATGAAGAAACAGTTTTAAGTAAAGAATCAGAGTAATGAAAGTATCAATTTGTTTTAAATTTTCTAATCAAAATCATGAAAGTCCTGTTAGTAAAACAAGAAAACTCATAATTGACCAGAAGGAAAAGCAAGACAAGTTATAATTAGAATCACAGAGAATTCTCCAGGTAAGTCATGTGACCTCAGACTACCCAGGATGCTAGGTAATGTTATGCCAGCTACTGTCCTTATAAGTCTCTGTGGGTGTGGGCCAGGAGAGAAGCCCTTTCCATATTTGTGAAGGGCATGCTGCTACACAGGAAAAACCCTCCCACTTTTTCCTTACAAACTATGATTTAACCCTTTCCCACATGCAGATGCATTTAGTTGCATTTATAAAAGATGACACTTGAAAACATTATGACATTTTTCATTTTGCTACAACTTCGTTCATTTATAGATTTTCAATATTTTTGCCCTGATATGTTTTCAGATTTTCAATATTTTTGCCTTGTTGTTTTCAAAGTTGTCTGCATTTGACTTGTTATATGTCAGAATTTGGTTAAAAAAGAGAATACACTACTGAATATTCTGTTTGTGGTCTTAACACTTTCCCTCAAATAGACGCTTTCTGACGCCTCTGCGGCAGACGGCTATTTGAAAACATAGTGACAAAAGAAGAAATTGCACAAAACGTGCAATTTCTCCTTTTGGCACAATGTTTTCCACTTTTAGTCATAGGTTATCCATTCAATTATGGAGATTTTCTATTGTTTGACAAAATATGTTCAAAGTCGTCTGCTGCAGAATTGTTGTATGAGGGAAAGGGTTAAATGCACTATATTTTTCCTATTATTAAATCCTAACAGCTTGTGACTACTCAGGCAAGCCCAACTAATCTAGGTCTGCACTGATTATAAAATAACATGGGAATGTTTTCTCATGTCTTCAATGGTTTAACCCTTTCCCACATACAACAAATCAGCAGACGTCTTTGAAATCATATGAGGCAAAAAAGAGGATAATCTCTATCAATAAGAGCTTAATTATTGAATGGGATTGAAATCATTGAGGCAAAGGGAGAAATTAGTCATTAAGAGCAATTTCATATTTTGTCACATCATTTTTTCAAAAGTCATCTGCTGCAGAGGCATGATCAGAAGGCATCTGTATGTGGGAAAGGGTTCATGTACGTGAACCTATGGGTGTAGTTTATGTTTGAAGTAAGCTTCACGAAAATCAGGAATATATCCTTTTTATTCTTAAATCTGGCATATGAAACAATCTATAATTAGATACAAGTAAATATGTTAACAGGTAATAATGTATGGATGATGTGTTTCTTTTTAACCCTTTCCCTGATATGACAATTCTGCAGCAGACGACTTTGAACATATTTTGTCAATAAATAGAAAATCTGTATAATTTAATGGATAACCTATGACTAAAAGTGGAAAACATTGTGTCACTATGTTTTCAAAAAGCCTTCTGCTGCATAGGCGTCAGAAAGCATTCAGAAAGCAGGAGACATTTGAAAAAGTTATATTAACAGAAGCAAAAATTGCTCAATAATGAGCATTTACTCCTTTTGCTAGAATGTTTTAAACTTAATTTAATTATTATACTTTTCTGTATAAAGATTTTAACAAGTTTTTGCCTCTAGTAAGGAATCTGTCGTTATTGATTGGTTAGAGACAGGCTTTTTGAACAGGGTGTCCCAGGTTCGATCCCCAGTCCCAGCATGGCGGTCATGGTGGAATGGCCTTGAGCAGGTACCTTAACTAGATTTTAACTGGTTTGTTTACCAAGGGATCATAAAAAAGTGAACGGTTGCCTTGATATAACTTAAGTAATTTTGAAAACTAAGAAAAACCCAAAACAAGAGGGCCGTGATGGCCATGGATCACTCACCTGATTTTATTTTTTTTCACTTTAGCCATATAAGCCCCGCCCCATGGCGGCCATAGTTTTCGACCAATCAACATGGCTTGAAGGAATCTGATAGAGGGTCACCCTAGGAATATTTCTACAAAATTATTTGAAAATCGGCCAAACACTTTCGGAGAAAAGTTTTCACTCAAGCCATATAAGGCAATATAGCCCCGCTCTGTGGCGGCCATTTTTTTCAACCAATCAATAGGCTTTAAGGAATCTGATAGTGGGTCAACTTAGGAACATTTCTACAAAATTATTTGAAAATCGGCCTGACACTTTCAGGTGAAGATTTTTTAAGTTTTCACTATAGCCATATAAGGCAAAATAGCCCACCCCCTGGTGGCCATGTTTTTTCAACCAATCAACATGGCTTAAAGGTATCTGGTAGAGGGTCATCCAAGGAACATTTCTACAAAATTATTTAAAAATCTGCCAACCAGTTTGGGAGAAGAAGTTTTTTCGTTTCGTTGCCATGGAAACCAGAATTCTGCATGGATCCCAAAAATTTGAAGGAATTCTGGTAAGGTCATTGAGAGGATGCTTTCTGTGAAGTTTCATCCCAATTGACCCACTGGTTACTGAGGAGAAGAAGTTGCCGGACGCCGGACAAAATGCGATCACAATACCTCACCTTGAGCACTTTGTGAATCGAGTTGAAACGCATTGTGGCAGAAGGAGAAATTGCTCTTTATGAGAATCTCGGTGTTAAATTATTGAAAACAATAGAAATCTTTTGACATAAGGTGTTTGTATGTGGGCAGGGGATAAGGAACGTTTTTGCTAAAATGAGCTAGGTATCTGTTATAAAATGCTGGTGATTCGATTGCTCAAATTTGAGCAATTTTATTCTGCTTTTTTCACAATGTTTAACATTTTCCCACATACTACATGTACAAATCTGTAGGCAAAGATAAGGAAAATCTCTTTAAATGAAAAAGCTCTTAATGAATAAAGTTGAAAACCTAGTGACAAAAGAAGAAATTGCTTATTATAAGAAATTTCTCCCATTTCCACGATGTTTTCAAAAGTTGTCTGCTGAAGATGCGTCAAAAAGCAGGAAAGGGCTAAAGTAGTCTGAGGCAAAGGTACCAGATTCTGCCTGTATTAGGTAGTGAATACTCAGTAAACAGCATGCAGACAGCATTTGAAAACATTCTGGCAAAAGAGATAATGCTCATACTGAAAACTGTATTCAATAATTATATTTAAATTAACCCCTTTCCCACTTGCAAACGCATGTTGATGCATCTACAGTAGACCACTTGTGAAAACATTTTGGCAAAAAGAGAAACCTTATTCAATCAATATTTATAATTCCACTTCTAGAGATTTTCCTTATATTTTCCTAGGTATTTCCAAAGTTGTCTGCAGCAGATTTGTTTTATGTGGGAAAGAGTTAATAGAGATTTTACATATGTTAGTTACGCTAGATATTTTCGTAGTCATCTGCTATAATATTGTAGTATATTGGAAAGGGTAAAAACATGGCAAATGCAAAAAAAAACATACAGTTAGCAATCGATTAGAAGGCGCACTTGACTATTTGAAATAATTTCAGTGAATTATGAACTATTCTAATCAGACTTTTATTGAGAAGATAGGGTCGTATATATCAACTGGTCAGAGATATGGGTATTGGTATGTGATTTCAACTAACGACACTAGTGATATTTTGAAAGTTTCAATGCAATACCCTCTTTTTATTACAGAAATAGTAATCTGCTGTGATCAAGTGGTTAGCGTCGGGGATTTCGAAACGGGTGTCCCGGGTTTGATCCCCAGTCGCTGCACTACGGTCATGGTGGAGTGCCCTTGGGCAAGGCACATTTTCTAGCCTAGTACTGGTTTATTTACCCAAGGATCATGAATAAGTGAACTGTCGCCGTGATATAACTGAAATAATGTTGAAAGCCACGTAAAACCCCAATAAATAAATAAATTATTACAGAAATATATTGTTGCTGGAAAAACTTAAATCTGAAAGTTCTACTTCCATAAAAGCAGAGTTTCACAAAATTGTGTGTCACAGTTATGGGTCTTGGTTGTATTATAAGCCTAAATATTGGCGCAAAGTTCCAATGCAATACCCCATGTAGTTACAATAATGTGTGGTAGACCTCAAAACATTAACCAGAAAAACGTATCATTTTGCTGTTGTAATATATGAGACTTGGTCTGAGAGATCATCAAATAACCTAAAAGGTATGTGCAAAATATCATTGCAATTTGCAATAATCTGTGTAGTTACAAAGGTGTTTGGTTGCATATAAAGTTAAATTCTTTCCCACAAACAAAACAAATCTGCTGCAGACAACTTTCAAAATATCTGGACAAAAACATGCTTCAATAGAGTTGAAAATATTTTTGCAAATTGGAGAAATTGCTCAATATGAGCTATTACTCCTTCTGCCAGTGTTTTTAAAAGTAGCATGCTGTAGATGCACCAAAATGCATCTCCGAGCGGGAAAGGTTAACAAGAAATATCTTAGTTTAAAAAACGGGTTATAAATGGCAAGTCAGAGAAGCAAAAAAGTAGATGAGGTAATCAAAAACACCATTTATGTCAGTTCCCTAGAAAAAAGCCTATCTTGTTATAGCCCCTTAATTCCCACATACGACAATTCTGCAGCAGATGGCTTCGAAAACATCTTGAATTCTTTTGGAAAATCTCTGAAAATGAAGGTTTAATTACTGAAAAAGAGTTAAAAAAGGTTGTTGCAAAAGGAGAAATTCCTTGTTTTAAGCAATATCTCCTTTTGTCACAATGTTTTCAAAAGTCATCTGCTGCAAACGTGTCATAATGCGTCTGCAAGTGGGAAAGGCTTAAGAATGATTAATGAAAACTGTTAACTTAGATTAGCATGCACAAATACACACATGTGCATTCCAACCTTGGACTTCTTTCCTCTCTTCTCAGTTAATATTTTGCAAAAAAATTATCACAGTAACAACATTTTATGGAAAACTGTTGACACACGTATGTGCATTCCTATCTTGGTTTTCATGTTCTCTGCCCAATTAATATTTAGAAAAAAATGACTAAAATTAATATACATCACTTTGGAAAGTCAAGAATGGTGAATTGGGCTAAAAGGAAATTTCAGAAACCTTTGACCATGTTCTTTAGTTATTACTTGTTTGCATATTATCAAATCTGGATGTGCATGCAATGAGGTACCAACATATTCTCTATTTCTCACCTAATCTTTTCCTGTGTGTATGTATTGCATTGAAAATACTCTTGCAGATTACACCAGCGGTACAAAATAAGATACACTGAGCTTTCTGGTTACCATGGCAACAAAACTGGAAGGGCATCCCATCAGGTCTTGAGAAAGGAGGCTATGTACATGTATGTACAGAAATAGTTTAGATTCCTCAGTGCAAAACACCTGGACAAAATGAGAGACTAACCTTTTCCCTTGCTGACACTTTTCGATACATCTGCAGCTGATGACTTTTGTACACATTGTGGCATAAGGAGTAATTGCTCAAGGAGGGGCAATTTTACATTTTGCATCCTTGCTTTCACCTCTAATTCAGTAATAAAATGTTATTTAAAGAGACTTTCCATAATCAGCAAAGATATTTTCCAAATTGTCTGCTGCAGATTTGTGAGGAAAAGGGTCAACTGTTACTGTACAAACTTACTATATCCTCGTACAGGCATGAGTGTACACTTACAATGTTTATAATTAGCCATGAAATATGAACGGCATGTATACTGCTTTTACCTACAACCTGGCTGATACGACATCCATTATAAAATGGTAAAAATGCAAGTTTGTCTCTCAAAATGTCTGTGATCCAATTTGTGATTTTCATTGCTCTTCAAGTGCTACCTGGTAAAGATGATATTTATTGTTGTATGCTGATTACTTGATTGCATTCTGGTTCCTTGGTATAAATGCCTCAACTTTGTTACTTAGGGATATAGACAAGTGCAAAATTATTTAATACGATTTTTCTTTGGCAGTTGTAAGAATAGGATTTATCTTACTCAGACAACTGTTGGCATGAAATTACTGGTTAAACTACATCAAAGATGTCCCACTATGGGGCATCATTACCTAGCTATTGATCCAAATTTTAACTTTAGAACATGATATGTTTATATCTCAAATCAAATATCTTAATTCTATTTTTCATTTTATTTCTATTTCACTTATTGTTTTCCCCTAACTTGTACCATTCAAATCAATATCAAAACTACTCATGGATTACGCTTTACATGGATTTTAACCGTAAAATACAAAAGTAAGTCATGTGTGGTATGAAGATTTTTTCTAGAATGGTTTGCTGTGATTTTCTTATTATTTATAGCCTAGTACCCTAAATAAAATGCATGATTGGATTACAGTCACAACCTAGACTGGGCTGGTATTTTTCATTTACATTTATTTTTATTTCTTACGAAATGACTAATGCCAGTCTAGACTATTGAACCCTTTCTCTGTGATAAATACCATTTCATACAGTCATAATAACATTTCCTTGATTTTAAGACATTGTGGGTGGAGAATTGCTCAAATTGAGCAATTTTTTTAATTTCCTTTAACAGATTCTACTCTGTTTTAAATGAATACATTAGCAATCCAAGAATTGTATCATCATTATGTTATTGTTTTGAACTTAAAATAATAAATTATAATATTCTTTAAATACAGTACCATAACAGATAATTGGCTAATGAGTTATCTAAATAAATTTGTGACCCGTATCTTGTTATTGAATAGGGTTATTGCATGCATGTACTTACTGGTACAGCATTCCTGCAAGTTACTTAGATACTTGTTGTACTAGAAACTAAACTTTTATTTGAAATTTTATTTTGACCTTTATGTGCTTTATTTAAAACTTCATAATGTCCTTATTGATTTGTTAATGTTTTTTTCAGTAGATAACAAACAAACAAACAGTTATGATACAAAAATGTAAAATGAGATTAATTAAAAATCAAATTCTTTATATAACTTAAGACTTTATTTTTACCATACATATGGTTTAGGAAGATGCTTATTTTACCCTGTATGCTTTTTTTTAATTAAATAATATGTCATATTTGTAAATCGAAAATGACTGGACGTAAGAAATGTTCAACAATGCATTTATCATGTAAATTTAATATGTTGCATAATGTTTTCTAAGATGTTGCACCAATTTCATGGAGAAATATGTTTAGCAATTTACCTGATAAAAATGTTAAGAGTAGTCACCTTACAAACACTAATTAGGAAAAGCATTGTCCAAATTTAATAGAAATGTTTTTAAGATTAATTTGAAGAAATTCTGAGAAAAGGAGAAATTACACATTATGAGCATATTTCTTTTCCTTCCAATGTTTTTGTACAAAGAACATGTAACAATTAGTCATTAGTATGTCTCAAAGAAGCAAGATATATGTTAAAAAATTCCTTCTTTGATGTGTTGATGAATTCAACTGAGACAGATATAAAATTTAATTTGTTTAGTCAAAGGTACATGCAATCCCACACAATTATCAAAATGTTTCAGAAATATGTATATATATTTAATAGAAGCACATGTTGAGTGTACGGGATATTCATAATGAGAAATAACTGCAGAATAAATGTAGGACAACTGTTTTCTCTGTCACGATACAACACTTTTCCATACAGTGTCAGATCTATCAGAAATACATGTATTATAGCTCTGTCCATGAGGTGCTCCACAGAATTTATCTTGAAATAAACCAGACTCTTTCCAAACTTGGTTATAAGACTGTTATACCTTGCCCACATACAACAAATCTGTAGCAGTCCACCTTGGAGGTTGAAGTATTATTATTGAATAGAGTAAAATACATCATGGCAAAAAATAAAATTGTTCATTATGAGCAGAAGCTGCAAAATGAATCTGCTGGTGGGTAGGGGTTAAAAATAAAATCATCTCATGTCTTATAAGATAGAGTTTTATCCATGTATGAAGTCTTCAAATCAGAACAAGAAGACATTAATCCATTACCTAATATGGAGGACAAATGATGCGTCTGCAGGGAATAACTTGAGCTTTTGATGTTTTTAACCCTTTCCCTCATATAGACGCTTTCAGATGCCTTTGCAGCAGCAACTTTTGGAAAAATTGAGGCAAATGGAGGAATTGATCATATTGAGCAATTTCTCCTTTTGCCACAATGTTTTCAACTCTATTAAATTATTAACTTTCATTTACAGAGATTATTCAAATTTTTGCCAAGCTGTTTTCAATGTCGTCTGCTGCAGATTTGCTGATTTTGGAAAAGGTTAAAAAAGAAATATCCCTATGGCTTCAAAGTATTATTACTGTCTTGCTACAAACTTTTATGCTAGTTTCAAAACAGAGTTGTTGCTGCTTGACATAAGGTTTAAATGATATATCCTTTCAAAAATGACATATTCCATCTGTTTTTAAGTGAATGAATACTAATCACTTTCATTAGAAATCAAGTAGTATATGTTATCATTTATTAATTATGATAAAGATTTCCATCAATTTAAAAAATTGCCAATTGCGAATTCAGACACTTTGTATCAATATTTGGCATAACAGATCTAAAGATCCATACAGTACAATTATTGTTCCTTTCTTTTTCGACAAAAAGAGTACAAAGTTTTCTTTAGTTTTATGCCAGCATTTGATACTAAGAAAACATAGTGAAAAGTAATGACCAATCCCAAAAGAGCCTCTATGAAAGATAACAAATGTTACATTGATCTGATAATTGTTGCCATACTCAACAGATTAATACAAACCATGACCACAAATGATGTCATTTTACCTCACTACCATCTGGCCTTGGTGGGGGTGTACTTTCCCACCTGCAGGCTCATTGTAATGCATACCATAGAAGACTTTTGAAAACATAGTGGCAAAAGGAGAAATTGTTCATAATGAGCAATTTCTTTATATACCATGATGTCTTCACTTCTATTCAATAAGTATACCTCTATTTCCTATTTTTTGCTATGATGTTTTAAAAGTTTTATGCTGCAGATTTGTTGTAAGTGGAAAAGGGTTTAGTCTCATGATTATCATGATTATCTTAAGAGGCAGCCATCATGACTGGAAAATCCCTGGGAATCCCCCACACAGTTTTAATGCTCAAGTGTTACATTGCCATAATACAAATATAGCAATGGAGAGAGTCCGGGCAAACACAGGTAAATGGATTGGGTTACAGATTTACTATCAAGGGAGGTCACTCTTGGTGCATTGTAGTAACCACAACCCTTTGTTCCAGAGTGGAACCTTAAAAATCTATCCTTCAGAATATATCATACAATCTTCTTATCACCTCACAGTTCTTCTTCTTTTTTCTTTTACAGATATTAAAACATCGGCATCAATTTCTTAAGTTAACATCTCTTTACAATAATATCTCTTAGGACTTAAAATCATATTACAAATGTACACAGTATACATAACCTGCAGATTGTCATGATAAAAATCTTCACAATAAAGCTGGTTCTGCCTTTTCATTATACATATACCATTTTAACTAAGTTCTGCTGGTTATACATAATTTACAAGCAGTCATATCTTGTGTTAAGTCTTTTCCTAGAAGGATAAAAAATCAGGGTTGCAAAGGATTAGTTAAGAAAACTGGGATGTAAGCATATGATAACCCTTTCCCCCCCATGTAGAAACATTCAGCAGCAGCCAACTTTTGCCACAAAGTTCTCAACTCTATTTAATAGTAATCTTTTCATTTATAGAGATTTTTGTCTTACTTTCCAAGACGTTTTCAAAATTATCTACTGCAGAATTGTTTTATATAGGAAAAGGATAATAAAATGTGAGTATCCTTTGGTACACACATCCATATCCCAAGAACATACTAAAATGAAAACAAAATTGCATCATGTTGAAAACATTGTGGCAAAAGGAGAAATTGCTCATAAGGAGCAATTTCTCCTTTTTTTCATGTTTTCAAAAGTTGTCTGCTGCAGAGGCCTTAAAATGTGTCTATGTGAGGGATAGGGTTAAGAAGGAAGAAAGGTTTGTGAGAATGTTATAATCATTGTAAAAAAATGGCCATTTTACCGCAATGTAACAATAAGAAACAATAATTTGTAGCATATGCAAGCCGAGATAAGTTACCTGTGAATAGATCGTTAATCTATCAATAGACCAATACATACCCATAATTAGAATGAGTGCTGGGTATCGGGAAGAAGAGGGGGGGTGGGGTGAGGTGGGGGTATATACATGCTTTGATATGATGATGAAATATAATTAGCCTCGACACTTATGTAGATCACATTGTTATAAGAAGGAAGTTAGCTTGTCAATTCATTCTTCTGTTTTTGTTATAGTCCTATGGATATATATGTATATATATATATATATATAATAAAGTGATTGGAGTTATCATGCCTAAGGATATGTACATGATGTGTAAGAATGGAACTTCATTATTAAAAGTGATAGGAAATATTTTCAGGATCAGAAATATGCACTTAAGTTAATGTATTATTTTAAATCACGATCCTTACATGAATTTTATTAGTGTGAAGGTTATCTTAGCATGTTGAAATGACGGTTTGTTTATACTTTGACATGACAGTGTTTCTTAATTGCTTAAACTTTTGCCTAATACAATAAACCTATAGCAGACGACTTAGAAAATATCTAGGCAAAGTCATGGAAAATCTTCTGCAGCAGATTCTTCAAATTGTGTTTGCTTTTGGGAAAGAGTAAATCATTCTAAAAGGCTTTTTCATAATTCTTGGAACTATGGGATTGGAGTTAGTAGAACCCATAACTTACTTTACTACACTGGATAATGAATATCATTTCAGAATATCATTTGGGGAGAAAAAGTAAGCAAATCAAACTGAGCATTTTGAAATACAGTTTTGTAAGTGTGATGTTACAATGGGCAATAGATAAAGTAGCTAAAAGATCTAAGCTATCTTAATATACAAATATACAATGTTGAATTTCTCTCTTTCTCTGAATGATTCAAAGTAGGCATGGGCAATTGTGTGTTTAAGTCAAAACAAAAGAACTACTGCTTCATAATCTTCAAAGACTTTTTAAAACTATATTTTCCTCTTTAATTGTTACAATATTGTTAGCCAAGAAGGGCATTATAATTAAAACATAATACGAGAATAATATATCAGAGGGTAGTGTAATATAAGGAATTCCAGTCGCATCTTGGCACCCCAAAACTATTTACTCACGACCGAAATATTTTTTTACATTTACTCCCCCCCCCCCCTTTTTCCTATGCATGATGGCATTGCATATTTCCGATTACCTTGGAAATCTAATATGGTGGATATAGCATTCCTGTGGTTGCCATGGGAGATTCAAAATGGAGGAGGAAAAACGTGTGAGTGGGGAATTTCTAGTTTCATTTTGATCACCAATCTACCTGGGTTTGATGATGGTTTCTTTGTGGATATATATAACACTCATTTTCATAAACACAAATGATGCGACATTTTAACATCTCTTTGAGTGACAGACAACTTTAATTTCGTGATTAAGAGAAATTTACTATTGGATATTTGACCATTATATTACTTGATTAAAAAATTCATACAGAAATAACTGCAAGCAAAGAAAATATTATAGAAAAGAAACTTTTAATTTGAGCAACTTTTTCCACAATGTTTTTGATGTTGTTAAGACAAATAACTTGGAATTAATGTAACTGGATTAAAATATAGTAGTTGCTAAGGTGAGCATTTATTTATTTGCTAAATTTGTAACTTATTTAAGTGTCGTTAAGAAATAACTCTGAGATTGTCAATATTTGCAAATATTTAAATACAAATAAACATGGACCAGTAGGATAAGTTAGAATTTCATGCAAGTAACAAAACCTTACAATAGGACAACTGAGAAATAGCCTGACATTGCATCATCAAGGAACCAAAACAACATGGACTGAAACACCCCTCATGTGCAGCCCAATCAAATGGGGATAAGACCAGTGAAAGTCAAGATCTGAATGCTGACACACCGCTGGTTGGAACTGGGTCAAATTATAAAGATAATGGATTTGGTCCCCTTCAACCAGCTGTGGTTCACATTCCTTACACCAGATGGAGCTAGCAGTAATAATGAGGAAGAGTGCCGAGTGCTGAAAACAGTGCCGAAATTGCTCTGGGAGCTTCCAAAAATGAAATTCAACACCAGCATGCATGCTTTAACCCTTATCATCCAATTTGAAGGTTTATCCTGCAAACAAGACCAGATAAAGTGTCAATCAGCCCTTTGAACAAAACGCTTTTGCTTGTTATAGTAATTGTTTACAACATTGTTAATGTATTTTGCTATTACATGTACTAAGTTGAAATGAAAACTAAAAAACAAAATTCTATTGGATACCATCCAAGAAATAAACCTTTCCTACTATCAAAAGGTATTTAGTCGAAGAGATGGAAAGCATGTATAACACATGAAAGAAGCAGAATGACTTTTGAAAAAAGTTGTATCAAAAATATAAATAAACTCTATTAAATAATTACGCTTTCATATAGATTTTCTATATTTTAAACGTTATATTTCAAAGTCTTCTGCTGCAGATCTGTTGTACATGATGTTGGAAAGAGTTGAGTGTTTCAAGCAGACAAAGCTAAACCATATCATTATCAGAGAAAGGCTAGATTAATTTCCCTCATACAGATGCTTTCTGATGCCTCTGCAGCAGACGACTTTTGAAAAAATTGTGACAAGAGGAGAAATTGCTCATAATAAGCAATTTCTCCTTTTCCCAACGATGTTTTCAACTCTATCAATAAATTATCAGTTCATTTGTAGAGATGTTTCCTAAGGGTTAACTTTCATAGTCGTCTGCTATAGATTTGTTGTATGAGGGAAATCTTTGTCATAAACATCGGATGTTGTGGGTATTCAATAGAACAGTTAGATATTCTTCATAACAATTATAATGGCTACACGAAGCATAGAATGTTGGGTGGCAAAATTCCAAAGAAATTTACCAGTCAGAAGAAATACAGGAAAGAAAAAATAACCCATATATAATCGCCTCTTTTGTTCTCATTTCAGAAGCAAAGTTCCAGAACATATCTATCTTCGCAGTTGCAAAAGAAACCTCACATCTTGGACGATCTCCAAGTAAATTCTGGAATTCCTCCTATCAACACACCGAAGACATGCGTGTAATGGAAGGCGCCTGATAATGCATATATATACAGTTTTTTACCCCTCTCTATCTTGGCTTGCCTCAGATACCTAATTAACTAGGAGTAAACTGGTCTTTTCCCAACAATATCTCTGTTATTTTCAAACCAAACCATGTGTTGTGGGTACTCAAAAGAATAGCATTAGTGAGACACATTCTTATAAGTACCAACAACATACAGTTTATATAATGATTTTAGCAGAGGAAATACGCATCTTGTCTAGGACTCTGCTGCCCTGTCTACAGAGAGCTAAATGATGTAAATCAATAGCTTAACCTTTATTTCGTTTGAAATATTCAGAGGCTTTCGAAAGATACAGCTATTTGAAGTTAAACTTAATGCCTTCTTACATGCTGATGCATTTTGACTCGTTTAATTAAGCCATAAGGAGGTGATGACTTTTAAAAACATTGTGGCAAAAGGAAAGCTTGTTCAATAATGAGCAATTTCACCTTTCACTACAATTTTTACTCTATTCAATGATTTTTCTTTCATTTATTTATAGATGTTACATATATATATAGTTGCCTGGTTGTTTTCAAATATGTGTTTTTTTCCAAATTTGTCATATGTGAGAAAGGATTCTTTGTCATGGTTTGTTACAATAGGGTTTGGAGCAAGATGATTCTTATGTCTACCCAGATTATAGACAGATGCAGATTTGTTACATGTGAGAAAGAGTTAATTTTTCTGCCATATGGAATTATTTACTCCTAGTCATTCTTGTAACATTCCAAAAAACACGATGCCAAGCTTTATAACTGATGTATTGTTAAACAATTGTGAAATCTCGAGATAAAACAGTGATAAGCATGTCACAGGCAATGGTATCATATGATACAGAATTTGTAGCCACCTAAAAAAAGTTTTTCATCAAATGCTAGAACTCAAACATTGTTTAAGAAAACAACTTTCTTTATAAAAAGGATCATACAAAGTCATCTAGTTCCCGTAATATTGTGAATGAGAAGCCATAAATCATCCTGAGCAGAGACTCCATTTTCCACAATGATTTGTTTCTAACTCTAACTAACAAAAATATTAAGATTGTTAGATAGACCAAATTCAGAAAACATGAGTTAACCCTTTCCGACCTGTAGACACATTTTGAGGCAATAGCAGCAGACGACTTTTGAAAACATTGTGGCCAATGGTGTAATTGCTCATGATGAACAATTTTTCCTTTGGCCACAATGTTTTCAACTCTATTTAACTATTAACCTATATTATATGGAGATTTTTAAGGTTTTTGTCACTATGTTTTCAAAGTCGTCTGCTGCAGATATGTTGTATGTGGGAAAGGGGTAAGGACATCTTTGCAAGCCAAGAGTGATTTGTCCATTACATTCCAATAATAACTGCAAGACTGCAATACCACTTAAGAGATCTCACCCTACACTTCTGTTGACACTTAATGAACAAGTCACACAATAAAGGAATCTAATAAGTGCTGATCCACTTAGGAAATTGAAAACTGAAATGTTACTTACAAAAAAATACCAAGGTTAGTATAGATAGAGGAACAAGTATATAATATACTTTTCAAAAGTTATTTTTTTATTCTTTATATCAAACTTTTATTTCTAAAAGAAAAAATGTTATTGAATTGGATTTTTTATTTTATATATTTTGAATAAATGTTAAATTAAATAAATTTCAACCTGTAATTGTTGTGTTCAATTTCTATATTTTCAGAAGACTTTTCGTATCAAAAAAATTACCCATTTGGCCGTATGAACAGAAGTTGTGATTAAATTTTGCTTTCATGATGTACTTGCAACTTTTGGCATATAAATACATACAAATAAAGGCTTTACAGTAAAGTTTGAAAACAGGAATGGAAAAATATACCGACACATGTGAAGACAGCGAGTCATAACAAATACATGTACCGTATTGAAAAATATTTCTATTGAAAAAAAAAGTTTACATAAAACTTTCCCACATACTACAATTCTGCAGCAGACCTCTTTGAAAACATCTTGACAAAATAGGAATTATCTCTATCATTTAAATTATACTTTCAATAGAGTTGAAAACATTATGAGCAATTTCTCTTTATGCCACAATGTTTTCAAATGTCACCTGCTGCAGAGGTGTCAGAAAGCGTCTATAAGTGGGAAAGGGTTAAATAAGTTGATGAACTGGTCCATCTGTCCATTTCCACTTCCGCCATAGATGAAATTGGCCAACGTTGCACAAAAAGCAGTCAGAGTCTACAGAATTAATTGACTCCTTTTCTGACAACATTTCCAGGAATTTGTGAATCATATGGTATTGTCAATTAATACTAGTTAAACCACAATTTCTACTTTGAGCAATTCCAGGATGAATTCAAACTGCGAATCCTATCCCTAATCAAGGGTGCATAATGTCTTTTACATGCACTTGGAATTTATATGACCTTAACCCTTTCTCACCTGCAGACACATTTTGACGCAATAGCAGCAGACGACTTTTGAAAACATTGTGGCCAAATGTGAAAATTGAGGAATTTCTCCTTTGGCCACAATGTTTTCAACTTTATTAAACAATTAAGCTTTTTTTTATGGAGATTTTTCAGGTTTTTGCCACACTGTTTTTTAAAGTTGTTTGCTGCAGATTTGTTGTATGTGGGAAAGGGTTAACCTTTTCAATATAGAACAAATCTGCAGCAGATGACTTTGAGAACATCAAGACACAAATTTGAAAAACCTCTGTTATGTCTATTTAAATAAGAATATATTTATTGAAAGAATAAATTAACATTTACAGATATTGTGAGCAACTTCTCCTTTTGCCACAATGTTTTCAAAAGGTGTCGGCTGCTTATGTGTCAAATTGTGTTAACCCCTTGTCTTCAGAGCTAAAATCAACTTTGCATAATTAAATCAATTATAAAAATTTATGATTATTGAACTTATTGATGGACAGCATTTTTTGTATCAAACAAATTAATAGCCCTGAATTAAGAAGAATCGCTTTGTTTTTCACAATGCTTTCCAAAGTAACGAACATGCCTGAACACTTCTGAAAAGGGGATAATGTATGGATAAAGGGATGTCAGACCCTCCCAGACAGACTGTTCTGATAAATGCCACAAGTTCAGCTTCTGAAGTGAGAGCCCAAACACAAGTTCAAACAAAATCCATCTGAAAGCAATCAAGCTTTTACTATGATACTCCATGTTCTTAACCCTTTCCCTGATGCAGACCAGTTTTGATGACAGCTGCAGACAATGTTTGAAAACATTCATTGTGTGAAGAAATTGTAAATCAAAACATTTAGTTTCTCCTTTTCTTGGTGTTTTCAATTTTGTATTACAATTTAATTGTTAACTTATAAAGAAAATACATTTTTCTATTGATTTTTCCAAAAAGAATTCATTGCAAAACTGTCACTCTCATCATGGGCTTTGAGCTTGCAACAACCAGGAAAATGCTCTCACAGAACCTAGCCTGAAGGGCTATAATTAGCCACCTACACAGAAACAAGGCTTATAAGTTTATTTCTATGAATATAATGCCTTTACCACACTTAAACCCTTTCCACCATACAACAAATTTGCAGTAAACAACTTTGAAAAGTTAAGTTAAGGAGAAATAGCTTATTATGTGCAATTTCTCCTTTTGCCACATTGATTTTACAATATGTTTGCTGTATATATGCTGGATGGAAAAGGATTAATCACATAGAAATTTATATTCAGTGTATTGACAGAATAGTAATAATCTGAATTCTGATGGAAAATGATAAGTTTGAGCAATGTCTCCTTTTTCTGGATTTAAAATCATGCAGACTTTAGGACTTATTTACTGTGGTTTTTTCTCTAAATATTACAAAGCAAAAGACTAGATTTAGTTTATGATGGACCCAGGATAAGTGACATTTGATACTCTTTCATTCAGCTGCAAATAAGTTTCTTATCATCTCTACCAGGCATGTTTAAAATACCTCCACAGACTATTTCCCACATGAGCCCCTGAGCATAGTTGTATCTAATGTTTCCCAGATGTAGCCCCATTTAGACATAGTTATACCAAGGAATATCCTTATCTCCGGAAGGATTTTTTTCCTTTCAACCCTTTTTTCTCATATGATATCTATTTGGATGGGCTTTCTGCTTTGGAAATGGATATAAGACAGAATCATATGATCAATGTTTCCTTTTTCTAAAATATTATTAGAGAAAGAAAGAGGTTATCTGCAATTGCAATATACAAAATATACATCAGGGAAAGGTTTATTTCTCCCTTTCCCACATACAACAAATCTGCAGCAGACAACTTTGAAAATATACCCACAAAACTATGGAAATTATTTCTCCTTTTTGCACAATGTTTTCAAATGTTGTCTGCTGTCAAAGCGTCAGAAAGCGTCTTTATGTGGGGAGAAGGTTAACTAACAATGTTTAGAATCATTTTTTTTTCTCAACCAACATCAGAAAGGCCAGATTTGTAAAGGAAAAGAAGCAGAATGAAGGATCTTCTTAACTCCAAACTCTTTCCCATGCTTTTTGACACCTCTCCAGCAGATAACTTTTAAAACGTTGTGGCAAAAGGATAAATTACTTATAGTGAGGAATTCCTGCTTTTGCCACGATGTTTTCAACTAAATTTAATAATTAATCTCTCATTTATGGAGATTTTTCACGTTTTTGCTAATATATTTGTTTAAGTTGTTTGCTGCAGATTTGTTTCATGCGGTAAAGGGTTCATGATTTTTTTTCAGAGTAATGTCATTCATTACAGAACAGTTTTGCCTGTAAAACATTGAGAAGTTTCAAGGAGAGAGAACAAGCATGCAATTTTGGCGGGAATTAGCTGTCAGTGAAGCGAAAAGGAGGGAAAACTCTTTATGTCCATTTCTTCTTAAAGTAAAAACACATGCTTGCTATCACTTCATGTTCAATTAGGGACAAAAGTCAACTAAGTTGAAAGGCTATTGGACCAGTATTGTACTGTAAATATAATTAAGCTAGAACTCCATGGTTAGTTATTTCTGCAAAACATACTGAATCCCTTGATGCATTGACAGCCTAAAAAATGGTGCATTCCTTTTTGTTCATCCTCTAACATCAAAAGAGGGTTGCCACCATTTACATAAGAAACAGGATATTAACCCTTTCCCTCATACAACAATTCTGCAGCAGACGACATAAAACATATCTTGTCAAAAAATAGAAATCTCTATAATTGAATGGATAACCTATGACAAAAAGTGGAAAACATTGTGGCAAAAGGAGAAATTGCTCGTTTTGAGCAATTTCTTCTTTTGTCACTATGTTTTCAAAAAGCTGTCTGCTGCAAAAGGCGTCAGAAAGTGTCTATATGAGGGAAAGGGTTAACAAGAATGTATAGATTTCATCATCATTTCTGAAGACTTTTAAAAGATAATCAAATGCTATGGAATTACTAAATTGATCCAATAAAATTCATTGAGATATTTCAACATTTTGTAACATGTTAGCTAACTTGTTGATGGTAAACAATCAACTTAAAATTCAGGATGGTCTTTAATGCTTTCATGCTGGAACTTGGATTCAAAGCAAACTTAATGAAAGAATAGAGCATTATTCGGAACAAAGTACAAAGATGTTCATTGACAAATGAAATCCTATTCAATTTTTCATTTATTGTTTATTTTGTTATGATGTGATTTTCGACAGTGTTCCATCAACTGTACAATTGAGTGGCGCTCTGCGAAAAACCAATCATTGGGCATTTGCCACCAGTGTAGATCAAGATCAGCCAGCCAGCACATTTGCACAATCTGATCTGGCTCTGCACTGTTCACCTATAAGTAATATTTTTGTAAAGTATGAACCACTGTGATTCTTCAGCATGTATGTGCAAGCAGGTGTTTTTCCACAAATGTTATAATTACGTTAAGGTTGGTTTTCCTGGAGCACCATTGTTATTGACAATCCCTTGCTTATCATAAATTGTTGGTAAAATGTAATGGTTTTGAGAAGAAGTGCCTTTGGCCACAATGGCTTCAACAGTATAGTATCAATCAATCAAGGACCCATGCTTGTATTTGGCTTCTGACAGTTCAAGGGAGACAAATCAACAGAAACAACCTCTGAGATACTTTATATACTGTGTTGAACAAATTGTGCTAAAACAATACTGTTTATTGTGTCTGCTGCAACAATTAAATTTGATAGATTAGATCAAATTTCAAATAAATATGGGATATGTTATCTTATATCTTTTTCATATTAAGACCCTTCTGGTATGAAATCATCTGAAGATAAAAAACAACCATCATTTGGACAAATCAAGACTGCATTTATAAGCAGGTTAGAAAGCATTGCAGGAAATAAAAAGTATGTCCTCTCGACAAAGTCCTCCAACCCCACAATACTTTCAAAAGTTCAAAAGAATTCTGCAACTGATAATGCAAAAGTCTGTTTTATCAGAGAATGGTCAAGCTATAAACAATATTCTACTTTTGAACCCTTTTCAACAAGAACAGACACATTTCTGCATTAGACAGTTTTTGAAAAATAAATGAGGCAATTGTGCAGAAATTGCTCATATGAGTTATTTATCCCTTAGCCTCAATGCTTTCAACTCTATTCAATAATTATGCTTCATTTATAGAGATTTATCACATTTTTACCTACATGTTTCATAGGTCTTATGCTGAGGATGTGTTGTATGTGGGAAAGGGTTAAAAACAACTGCACACAATACAACATATACAATAACCAACCTTGGATTTCCCCGCAGGGCCGCATGGTGTAGAGCATTGAACCCATTGTTGTTTGTAACTGTCATGTCAGCATGATATTCTAACAGCAGAGCTATCATGTCGTCTCGCTTTTTACTGATGGCATCATGTAGTGGAGTGTCTCCTTCCGAGTCCTGGATAATTAGAAAATAAAACACACCTGCCATGCTGCAGAGAATCTCAAATATACAGTGAACATATAAACTGACAGTGGCATAATATTAACGTGGCTATAATTGTTATTTTCTGTCAGAAATCACATCTGCGTTGAAACTATAAGAAAATGGACGATATTGTGCATATGCAAATGTATAAAACTTAAAATAGCAAGTGATACACATTAATATGTATCAGTGATATATGCCTTTTCCATAGTCTAAGGGCACTGAAACCATATGAAAAAACACTGTCACAACTAGAAAATTGGAACATTATTTTTTGATACAGAGTTGAACAGTTTATGGGAATATAATATGTGGGTTGTTTAGAATAATTTCTTTTTTCCACCGTAATGTTTCCCAAAGTCATTTTCTCAAGCGGAATCAACCATCTTTTGCATCAGGGGAATGCATGAAAGAAATTTTAGACACTGAATAGACCAAAACATAAGACTTTATAAGATTTCACAGGTAAAGGGAGATAACTAAAATTGTAATTCACTGCATTATATCTAAACCTTGATAATTGATGTTATTTTGTTTAATTTCAAAAAAGATTTCAAAGAAAGAAAATAAGCTAGTTCTTCTCATAATGTGACATTTTTAGAGTCATCTGCTTTGAAAACATTTGAATAAGGAAGCATATGTAGATCTAAGAAATTGAAAGCAGTGTTTTGATATAGAATTGTAAACATTGTGACAAAAATGAGAAATTGCTCATTTATCAAAACTTGTCTTTTTTATCTTCAATTAGGTATCAGGTTATAGGGTTCAAGGAATCTGTTTTGTAACACAAGTGTGAACTTCCATTAATTGGGGTTTAACACCGTTTTCAACAATTTTTCAGTCATATCACGGCATCCAAATCACCTAATCATGTGTTTCCTGGCTTTCTTACACCAGTAATCCAGTAATCCACACAACAATCTTTCCAAGCAACTGGTTGCTTTTTCTCATACATTTTTAGCCCATTGGAGCAAATGACGCTTATCACAACAACTTTTGTCAGAAGTTTCTTGAATCCCTTTCCGCAAACAGTGCATAGCCTGATCAAACTGCAGACATGTTGGCTAATCTTTATCTACACCAGTCTCAAATGACTAACCATTGCTTCTTGCAGAGGGCAGCTCACATGTGTCATCTGCAAATTTATCGGTAAATTAAAGCATGGCAGACAGAAGACAGGAGGAATGTTCCCTATGTGTCTTCCTGCCCTGGCAAGAAGACACCACAACAAATGGTGGAGGCCTTTTTTAATCATTTACCTGTAGACTAGGGTGACAACCAATCTCCAGCAAGGCTTTAACCACACCAATATGACCCTTGTTGACCCCTATGTGTAATGGAGTTTGTCGACGTTTATTTCTCGCATTCAGATCTGCTCCTCCACGATGAAGAATGTCAATGACCGCTGGTTCATCCCCAAATGCAGCATGATGAACTGCCCTGTCACCATCCTTATCCTGTTAATATATTTTATTGTTTCATTTTCACATGACTTACCAGATGTGTTATATTTACGGTCATCTGTTTTAACAATACCCATTACTATATCTACATTTAAGGAAAACAAAGCCCCCCCACCCTGGTTATAAGAGGGAGAGAAACAATGATTTTATATTATGTGGTCTAAATCTTTTTTTGCAATAAGCAATATTTATCAATAATCCAATTTGCAATGCAGACAAAACAACCACTGTACTTTTAAAATGTTCCTCGCTTTCCCTACCTTTAACCATGCCTTGAATATGAATTATTGTATGCTTTCATAGGCAAACTGATCATCTTGCCCACATGAAGATTGTTTTGATAAGTCTATATCAGACCACTTTTGAAATGATTGTGACACAAGGAGAGATTGCACATAATTAGCCAATTTCTCCTTTAACCACAATGATTTCAATTTAATTAAACTTTAATTTATATTTGTTTCGAATTTATCTGCTGGTGATTTGTTGTATGTGAGAATCTTTAAAGAAACTGTCTCACAAAATTTAGTTACGAAATAAAATCTGCTAAAAGCACTTTAAACAGATTGATGGCTTGTAGCGAGATGTCGCCACACCCCTTTTGTATAAAGCCAACAAGATGCAAAAGTGAACATAATTGAAAATCAAGTTGTACATATCACTTTTTTTATGAAATATTGCCTTGATCATGTGATGTGGTCATAGGAATGTGTAACCTTATGGAATAACTTAAGTTATCTTCTTTCTTTCAAATCTGGCCAGTTCTTTTGGAAAAGAAGATTTGGCCTTTTTCCCTCTTTTTGATGCTGTGGCAACCAAAGTTCTGCATGGAATTAAATAATTTGAACAACTTTGAATGAAGACCACCTAAGGATCAATCCTGTGATTTTTTATAAAATTTGGTTCATTGGTTTAGGAGATAAATTTGAACAGATAGATGATGACGGATGGTGAGTGATCACACAACAATTTATCCTTTTGCAAAGATAATTTCAAAAGTTGTCTGCTGCAGATAAATCAAACTAGATGCCCACAGGCAACATTTCAAGCCCGCTACTAAGGTTTTGTCACAGACATACTGCTCTTCAGTGCAATTGCAACACTGACTGACACTGAATTGACCTCATAGCAGTTAATAAAGAGCCTTCTGCGATACCGAAGTGGTTGTAAAATGTCAAAAGTACAATAACCCAACGTTTTGTTTTTATTTTTGAGATACCATATTATTCTGAAGTTTAACATACATCATTTTGAGTATGTTTTAGGTATGAAAGGTTCAGGCATATTTAACATAGGAATAATTTAACACATCGACACATGTATTAAAAGACACATGTACTTATCCTTATTAAACTAGAAATATCACTGAAGGTGATGAATAACCTCAGCTGGTGCCTGACAATATACATATGTATGAGAAATTCAAGGGGCCATAACTCATTTAAAAATAATTCCAGTGCAACACACCGACAATATGCACAACTAGGCTTGGTATCAATCATTCTTGTGAAGTTATATAGAATTCTGACCAAGGGTTGCTGAGAAATAGTGTTCACAAGAAATGTCCACAGACCAACGGACCGACAAACAGACCGACAAGCGTGACTCCTATATAGCCCCCATATACTATGTATCTGGGGGTATAATAATAAATCCTTAAACTGAATATCTTTTGAATAATGGAATATTTTGCATTTTGGTACTTCAATCTCAATTTTCTTAATATGTGGAAATTAATTGTGTAGAGAAGTGTTGTCAGTAGTGGACAAAAACATTGTAAACCATAGGAAAGTGAGATTTTGTTTAGATCTTGTTGGGATGTTTACCAAACAAATAATTGTAGCTGACACAGCAACCAACTTAAGAACAGTTATTACAAAAATTGTCTGCTGCATATGCATCAAATCACGTCTAGAAGTTGGAAAGGGTTAAAAGAGAAGAGTCTCTTTTTTTTGCAATATTTTTTTCCACTTCTGCAATCATCACCATATCATGTTAACTTGTAAGTCCTATGCATGGTTTTTCATGATGTGCTTTGACCTCTAAGTGTGACCTTTACCATAAAGGTACAGGCCTGGGTCTTGTGCTCAGTACTCATTTTGATCTTTAACCTCTAAGTGTGACCTTGACATCATGGTGAATGTTTGAGCCAAGTGCTTTGGAAATCCTATGATGCAGGGTTAAGATGCAGGCCAGTCAAGGCTTGGACAGCAGGCTGCACAGTCTCACAGACGCACTCACGCTCCAACTGCCATTGTGACAGCTATGTCGGGCTTGACAAAATTTGCCTGCATGTAGGAAAGTGTTAAATGTGATACAGTTCCTTTAAAGGTGACTATAAAAAGAGTTTTACTCACTTCTACTTCCATGTCCAGATCATATTTCATAAGAGCTTTGATGACATCCACATGTCCATTCTGTGAGGCAGCTTGCAGTGCTGTATGACCAGCAAATATACCATTAACCTAGTTGAGAGATATTAAATGATTGTCTTATAGTCTTGTCTAGTACGATTTAAAATTCTGTTTTAAGATGATGTGATAAAATCAACTTTTTCAAGATACATAATGTCCAAATTTCCCTTTCTCTTTTTGTCAAATATTCCTAATTACAAAGTAACTTAATTTCTGATTTGCATAATCATATGGTTTAGCCAATCAGAAATTATTCTGATATAAGAATAAGAATTAATTTGATATTTAGAAAGATTGTGAATATTGGTCCTGAACTAACATAATACTTGCTTATGGGCACCAAAACGTCTTTTAACCCTTTCCCACATATAGACGATTTCTGTCGACTCTATCATGAGCAATTTCTCCTTTTGTCACAATGTTTTCAACTGTATTCTTTAATATTACTTTCATTTACCAAGGATTTCCATATTTTTGTCAAAATTTTTTCAGAGTCGTCTGCTGCAGATTTGTGTAACTGGGAAAGGCTTTAATTTGGATGGACTGAGAGAAGGTTTAAGGTGGTTTGAGAGTAGTAAGTGCAGCTTAATCTTACAAAGAGAAGCTAGCCACACAAAAATACAAATGCGGACAAACTTACATTGACTTCTGCATTGGGTCGAGACAAAATTTCATCCACTTTTGTTGCATCACCATTTGCAGCAGCTTTAACTAGTTCCTCGTTCACATCCCCAGATATGTGAGTTTCAAACAGTTTCTTCAGAAGTGCACTTAATCTCTCTGCAAAATTTATTAAAACCATTGGTTTAAACCCTTTCTCACATGAGGTTGCACCTTGTCTTTGATGCATATGCAGTTGACCACAGTTGTTCACTGAGTCATATTGTTTTCATCTCTTTTCAATAGTTATAATCTCAGATCAGAGATTGACATAATTCTTCCTAGATATTTTGTAGATTATTCGTCTGTAACAGATTTTTTTTATGTTTAGGAAAGGGTCAACTGTATATAGAATGAGCTGTGTCACATGTTAACATACTATATGAGGTTATAGAAATACAGTCCAACTTGCGTTTTAAGACTACCTATGGGAGCTATGGTCTCTGTTCACAGGTGGTCTTTAATTACAGGTTCATTTGTGCAGAACATGATTAATTGGAAAATCAAAAGTGTAGTTGCTATGGACAGGGAATTGCTATAATATACAAAGGTAGTCTTTAGCACAGGTTTGACTGTAAATGGCATACTTGTCCAACTTGTGTTACTGGTCACCTCTGTTAAGCAGCCACTTGAAGAATAACAAAACAACATTTTCCTCTTTATTTTACTTGAATTAAACAGCACCCTGTGTTCATCAGCCAAATTTTGACTCTCCCCTGGGTGGCTGCTTAAGACAAGTTTGACTTGTACATGTAATATAGTTGTTTCATTATGAAAGCTCATAGCCAGAAGCTTCAAAGATGTTTGTACCAATTGATTGTGTACATGGACGATCCTCATAAGACTGAAATACCCTGATGGATAGTTTTTATGTTACATGGCATGACCTGCATCGACAGAAAATTATGATAAATTATTCATAAAGAGCAATCTCTACTATTGCCACAATATTTTCAACTTTAATCACTTAGTGAGTGGCCTTCTACATGTGTAGAAAAAGACCTACCAGCACTTCCATGCTAAGATCCAAATAAATACAGATTTACAAAAGTCTCTTTTTAAACCTTACAATCTGAAAAGAGTGAAGATCCAGATCAGACTGTGCAGAAGTGCAGGCTGTTTTAGATCTTCACTGGTCATGAATGCCTAACAGTTGGTTTTCACAGAGTGCTGCTCGACTATACTTTCATTAATAGAGATTATCCAAATCTGCTACAATTCAATTCAATTGTTTATTCATTCTTGTTCCCAACATGGGACAAATGAAATTAAGAATACGGAATAAAAGATAAAATATTAAAATACATTTTATGTCACACGAAAAAGAGAAAGTAAGATAGAGACAGAGAGGAGAGAGAGAGATTTGATCTATGTTGAAAAGGGGGTTAGTCCTTTCCCACATACAACAACTCTGCAGCAGATGACTTTGAAAACATTTTTACAAAAATTTGAAAACATTGTGGCAAAATGAACAAGAGGCCCAAGAGGGCCAGTATCGCTCCACGGCCATAAGGCAAAAATCAAATCTCCAAACAGCCCTTCCCCCTGGTGGCCATGTTTTTTACCAACCACCATGGCTTAAAGAAATCATGTAGGCACATTTCTACAAAATTATTTGAATATCAGCCAGACACTTTTGGAGAAGAAGATTTTTTAAGTTTTCTCTTTAGCCATATAATGCAAAATAGCCCCGCCCTCTTGCGGCCATGTTTTTTTACCAATCAACATGGCTTGAAGGAATCTGATAGAGGGTCAGCCAAGGAACATCTCTACAAAATTATTTGAAAATCGACTGAACACTTTCGGAGAAGAAGATTTTTTAAGTTTTCACTATAGCTATATAAGGCAAAATAGCCCCGCCCCCTAGCAGCCATGTTTTTCAACCAAGCAACATTTCTTGAAGGAATCTAATAAAGGGTCACCCAAGGAACATTTCTACAAAATTATTTGAAAATCGGCTGGATACTTTCGGAGGAGAAGATTTTTTAAGTTTTCACTATACCATATAGGCAAAAAAGCCCCGCCCTCTGGCGGCCATGTTTTTTTACCAATCAACATGGCTTGAAGGAATCTGATAGAGGGTCACCCAATGAACATTTCTACAAAATTATTTGAAAATCGGCTGAACACTTTCGGAGAAGAAGATTTTTTAAGTTTTCACTATAGCTATATAAGGCAAAATAGCCCCGCCCCCTGGCGGCCATGTTTTTCGCCCAATCAACATTTCTTGAAGGAATCTAATAAAGGGTCACCCAAGGAACATTTCTACAAAATTATTTGAAAATCGGCCTGACACTTTTGGAGAAGAAGATTTTTTAAGTTTTCACTATTTTTTTCTTTTGGTTGCCATGGAAACCAGAATTATGGATGGATCAAAAATTATTGAAGGAATTTAAGAGAGGACATTGAGAGGATGCTTCCTATGAAATTTCAACCAAATTGGCCAAGTGATTAGGGAGAAGAAGTTGTTTAAAGTAAAAAGTTAACGCACGCACAGACGCACGCACAATGGACAATTCGCCATGACATAAGCTCGACTGGCTTTCAGCCAGTGGAGCTAAAATTTGCTCATTATGAGCAATTTCTTCTTTTGTCAGTGTTTTCACAATGTCCTCTGCTGCAGCGTCGTCAACAAGCGTATACATCAGGGAAAGGGTTAAACTGTTACCTCCAGAGGAGTTTCCAATGGCTGTGCCATCCGATGATGCTACTTTAGTGACAGCAGATGGATTATATGTCCATGACGTCCCACACACTTCAACCTTCAGATCATTGTCGTGATAAACTTGCTGTATTCTACCTATCTTACCCAGGGTCTGATTAAATACACAACAACATCTTTAATTGTTCTGAAATGTCAGTAACCCTTTCCCACTTACAGAGACATTTAAAATCATTTGCAGCAGACAACATTTGAAAACATTGTGGCAAAAAGAGAAATTGTTTATATTGAGCAAATTCTCCTTTTGCTACAATGTTTTCAACTCTTTTCAAGGATTATACTTTTGTTTATAGAGATTTTCCTTATTTTTACCTATATGTTTTCAAAATAGTCTGCTGCAGACTCGTTGTATGTGGGAAAGGGAGGGTTAAGGATACTAAAGTCATATTAGCAAAATGCAATATAAGTATTCTTGGATGAAATCAAGACTCCCCCAATTCACAAAATCTTGACTTTCAAAGTATTAATAAAATACACTTCCTTAATTGCTGCATAAATTAGTCAAATCGGTCGAAAATTAATTTTGGTCACTGACAGACTTGACAAACATTATATGCCCCAAAATCTTCCATTTAATTTTTAACATCATATCAGGTAAACAGTTAACCTTGTTGTGTGGAATGAAATAATTATGACTCAATGTACAAAGTATCATTAGTTAACACTATCCCATATTTAACAAATCTGAAGCTGACAACATTTGAAAAATACGAAAGCTCTATTTAAAAGAAATTGAAATTATTGACTAGAGTGAAACCATTGTTGATAAAGAAGAAATTGATCATTATAAGCATTTTCCCCTTTTGCCATAATGTTTTCAAAAGGTATCTGCTGCCGATGCATCTGCAGATGGGTACAGGTTAAGATATACACAGTCCTGCATTTCCATCTGCTTTATAAAAAACATGATTGTGGAGATAATGAAGCATAGTTTAACCCTACTGTAGAAGCATGAAGACCACTTTTAAAAATATTGTGGCATAATGAGCAATTCCTCCTTCTGCCAAAATCAGGGCCTGCTCTGGGTTGAATTTCTCTTTCGCCACATTGAAATGAAATTCACCACTTTTAAATTTTAGGAGCCATTTATTTTCACCACTTTTGATAAATATTTTACAATCAAGTATACGTTTCAAAGTCATTTTTGTCATTGACAACAAGCATAGTTTCCAACAAATATTTATATGCCATCCCATCAATGGGTCGACTAATTGTTTCTACTCACCCATAATTAAATAGATTTTTCCCAATCAAAAATGACAAACATACATTGTCATTTAATCATGAAAGGCCTTTGTCGATCGTCGAAACCTACTTCAAGAAGCGTGCCGATATATTTAATGCATCTATAATTGCCAATTATCATATGTACAGCCTTTAATGTATCAATATTGGTCAGAGTTGTTGGTCAGTCGGATTAAAAGGCTGAATTAACACTTCACAACAATAAAACAAGTGTGAAATACACAAACTGTCAAAATGATAAAACAGGTGTCGCTGGTTCCCAACATTGGATCAAATGGCAGTGCATTATCTTAGATTAATGGAAACAGTCACTGTATGTCGTAAATTGATATTCAAAACAGGTAAATTTTGATGATAAAAACCTTTCATCACTTATATTCGCAAATCATGAAAAAACTTTGCCACTTTAAACTAATTTTGTATTTGGCGAAAGTGGCGAAGGACAGCGCGGGCCCTGCAAAATGTTAACATCTTTTATCAATAATAATAATTTCATTTACAGGAAATTTACTTATTGCTGCCGAGATGGTTTCAAAGTTGTCTGCTGCCTTTTTTTTGTTGTATATAAGAAATGAGTTAAGATTCATGTACAACAAAACAATGTGAAATTTCTTCAAATGTTGTCGAGTAATACTCACAGGTAGCATTGCCTCGGCCCATTCGCCATGCCCTCTCTGTAGCACTTTGATTCTTTCTACATCACTGCAGATCTGTACCAGGTCGCCCACTGTAAACTGGGGTGTGGATGAGGAGCCGGCTGCAGCACTAGATGTACCTGTATCACTGGCTCCAGAACTACTAGGGGTTGTAACTTTTGTCAGCACGGCTGGGTTAAATGTCCATCTATAAAAAGATTGTCTTGTGTAATTGGAGTTTTGTGCCAGTTTAAACAGCTTTCATTTATATCAGGTTTTCCAAGGTTCAAATCCTTCGCTTATGTGAAAAGTGTGATATAGTTAATTCTCCTGCATGAGAAAGTCATCAGAAGTTAAAAACATTTTAAATATTTCATTACAATAGCTTTGGCAGCTTAGGAGAAAAGAGGCCCCAAAACACAAAACTTAATCAAAAGCCCAAGTAAAAAAGAATTATGACCATCGCATTAATCATCTGATAGTGAACCATTTGTTCCATATTCAATGCAATAGCTTGAAAAGTTGAGAACCAAAGCGGCCTAGCAGCAATAAATAAAATTTAACTGTGATGAAGGGGATGACAATACTTTATCTATTTATTCATTTTATAAACAGATGAGCTAAAGAGTAACACAGTCAGAGAAAATGATGTTTGCTGGCCAGCTGACTTTCAGAAGAGGCCAAATTACTAAACAAATTTTTTTTTTTTAGAATATGAATGTCCACTGAATACCACACTGTTACATGCACATGCACTTCAATTGGAGCATCCTGCCTCTGATATATAAATTCCTTTTACTCTTTCCTACATATACGACAAATCTGCAGCCAATGAATACAGTTGAAGACATATTGGCAATATGAACTAGAATGGAGTGCTCTGCGGAGCATGTGTGTCACCTGCACCTGCTCATTGAAAGTGTGATGAAAAAGTGTGACGGACAGACGCCGGACAAAAAAATAAATAATCCCTAAGTGCCTACCATGCTACGCAGGGTGACACAAAAATGCTTATTATGAGCAATTTCAGCCAGTGACAGAATGGATGCAAATGCAGTCTGCTTCAGATGCATCGGCATTTGGAAAAGGGTTAAAAAAAATCATAAAATACCTATTTCCACTTGGATACGAGACAACAATGTCGTGGTCTTCATCAATTCCTACCACTGTACCAGTCTGACCTAAACACTGCGAAACAATACAGGAGAAATTATACAGGTAACTGTGATGATAATGAAGGATTTCAAACACCAATTTTTGTTTAACAAAAGCATCAAAAGTTGACACCATCGAACATCTGCTTTATGAAATTCCAAAACGCAAAACTTGACTAAAAGTATGTCGACAATGGGCCATAATTCAAGCAAAATACATAAAGTTTTTGCTCTCGCAATAAACATTCA
Source organism: Serripes groenlandicus (assembly GCA_031761405.1). Lineage (NCBI taxonomy): Eukaryota > Metazoa > Mollusca > Bivalvia > Cardiida > Cardiidae > Serripes > Serripes groenlandicus. The sequence goes on from JASEVX010000001.1 coordinate 144,395,434, forward strand.
CCTTATAATGTTAATATAGTCTTTCAAGTTTTAAGACTCACTATGATGTTAGATAAGTGTTCAATGTTTCAAATCCATAGCTTATATAATTTAGGAGAAAAGTGGACATAAACACACAATTTATCCAAGATTGCAATGCCAGCCAACAATTATAGCTCATCCTCTCTTTTTGTCTCCTCAAGGTCCTATGTTGTTTGTATGGTACTAATTTATTTTTGTTTAACACTTCCGAATTTCACGAAGTCGACTATTCCATGTTGAAAATTGGACCACTCCAGTTTTCGTCCAACAGGAAATTTGATAAAATTGAATGTATTAGTGGCAAACAATGCAGATTCAGGAGAGACAGTTTGTTAGGAGCTGTCTCACCTGAATATGCATTGTTTGCAAAATCCTTTAATTATCTTTGGCAGCAAAGAAGCTAAATAAACCATTTTAACAAATACAAGTGTTATAAGGATTGATTGGGAAAAAAGGGAGATACATGAATGTCTAATTCATTCAAACTTATCCGGGCCTGATTTGGGGTGTATCATTTTTCCCAGATACAGAAGATTTTATTTTATTTATGCATCTGCTGCAAACAACTTTCCGAAACACTGTTGGACAAGAGCTGTTTCAGGACAGCATATTTCGCATGGTGAGGAACTTTATTGTTATATTAACCCTCTCCTACATACAGCAAATCTGCAAAAGATGACTTTGAAGAAATTAAGTAAAACATATGGAGCCTCTCTATTAATGAAAGAACAATTATTGAATAAAGTTGAACATTTTTCATTTTGCCATTTTTTTTCAAAAGTCACCTTCTGCAGATTTGTGTGGGTAAGGGTTAAAAGTTAAATCAAAGTACAAAACTTACAACATTTTGATAATAACAATGACTTTCTTCTTATTTATACTGCCCTCCATATACAAATGTCATGTTCTTATTAACAGCAAGACCTGTTGTGATACACAAATGCTCCTGGGCAGCAACAAATGTATGCAATAAAATATTACAACATTGATTTTTTTAGTATAACTGGGATGGATTATTCACAAGAAATATACATGCCTGATTAAGAAATACTTATCTCAGACAGTCAAATCTTAAAGCAATTTTTTAGTGTTTGCTAAGGACAAACACTGTATGCCCTCGAATCTTCCATTCCAGAGATGAAAAAAATATCTCTCTATGAGACATAAACAAAGTGACATCAATATTGCATACACACATGATGCCACTATAAATATGGAAATGAAAGATGGAAATGAAATAATATATCCCTACCTCAAACATCCCATCAGCCCATCCACCATGCCCATGTTGTAATGATTGGACAATTTCAAAATCCAGATCTACATTCACCTGGTCACCAATTGCTAGACCACCAGGGCCTGCCCTGGAACCCGGACCCTGCTCACCTGGAAATAAAACAATTTTCACACTTCTTACCAGTGCTTTAGATCGGAGGGGACAAACTGGTCTTTTGCCTTCAATATCTCTCTTATTACAGACCAAACCCTATGATGTGGGTACTCCAAAGAATCATTGACAGTCAAATAAGGATTTTAATATTTGAATTATGCACCTTATCTGGAGCTCTGCCTCCAGCACATTTGAGCCACTCCATGTGAAAAGGTACAAGTTTCTAGATAAGGCAAGTACTTAGTGTTCCTGTTTTTATTCTTATTTTTTTGACACTATATTGTTGGTAATCAAAATAAGTGTATCACTTTGATGCTTCTTTCGAAGAACCACAACATAGGGTCTGGTTAGGTAATAAGAGAGACAAGTTCAATCCACCTTATCTAAACCTTGGAGTTGGCATTTCTGAACAGATTACTGTGTCCATCTGTCTTATAAGAATCTGTACAATTCATTTTTACAAATTAAATGACAGAATTAAGACTTTGCCACATACAACAGACCTACTGCAGACAACAAGAAAGTAACAAGGAAAAAGATGAAAAATCTCAATAAACAAAAGTATATTTATTGAATAGAGTTGAAAGCATTGTGGCAAATTCTTTTTTTTTATGGTGTTTTATGCAGCTTTCAACAATTTTTTATTTTTATTAACCCTTTCCCTCATATGGACACTTTCTAACGCATCTGCAGCAGATGGCTTTTTGAAAACATAGTGACAAAAGAAGAAATTGCACAAAACGTGCAATTTCTTTTTTTGCCACAATGTTTTCCACTTTTAGTCATAGGTTATCCATTCAATTATAGAGATTTTCTATGTTTTGATAAAATATGTTCAAAGTCGTCTGCTGAAGAATTGTCGTATGAGGGAAAGGGTTAATGTCACAGCATTTCCTATATAAATTACCAGTACTACTTGTCAATTTATCCTGACACCAGCGATTCAGTCACAATGCTAGTCCTACAAACCTGAATGCCAAATAGGTAAACCCATAACTAACATTTTTTAAGTCTTTGGTATGACCCAGCTTGGGATTGTACCCAGCTCTGATACGGATGCTCTTCCACTACACCAGTGAGGCTATAAATGTTTTATTTTTTGAAAAGATTTGAAAGCATTGTAGTTTAGGGAAATTTGTTAATTATGAGCATTTTTTCCTTTTGCCACAATGTTTTTTTCGAAAGTCATCTGCTGTAGACAAGTCGGCATGTTTGAAAGGGTTGCTTAACAATTTACCTAACAATGGTAAGTGATCTCTATATACTGTTCCTCCTTTAGCATCTGTAACAACCTTCAAGTCAGCCTGCAACATATATATAGATACAATAGATGAGTCAGTGCATGACAAAAGGAACACAGAGCATTTCTGTACTGTGTAGGTTCAGATAAGCCTGTACATTTGCTACGTCTTATCAAAATCGACACAAGTTGACAGAATCTTCTAACAAGCTTGTATAAGTAAAATGTGAACAGTGTAGAACTTGATCAGACTTCACAGATGCACAAGGTGATCTGAATAAACACTGTTCATGAAAGCCAACTTGTACCTTTTCATACGCACAGGCTCAACTAGTATTTGCACTGCAGCAATACACAGAATGTGACAGTTTTAAAGCAATGACCAACATCAACATGTATTTCTAAACATAAAGAGTCCTTCTGTATGAATCTTTAGTCTAAACCATGATATACGTATGCTATATTATCATAAAATAGACTTTCCTTAGAATCCTACACATAAACTCAAACAAAATCTTAAGTTTTACTTTTTGCTTATTTTCCGTCTGTGTTGGAATCAAATAAAGAGATAAATTGCTGACAGTTCTGAGTTGGCAAAGTTTTGTGTAATCAAAAATATATAACAACTTGTTCTATACCAATTTGAACACTTTGCTATGGGAAATAGACGAAATCTACAGGATGGGATGTAAAACGATCCAGTGCTAATAGTTCTGCCATAGACATAAATGATTGGTTGTTCAAAATAAAGAAAGCCCACTTTCTTCAGTGAGATATATTGTGTAATATTACATAAACTGACAGAATTCTTCTTTGTTCAGTTGAAGTTGAAGAACAGTTTTAGATCCATTTTAAAATTGCAAGTTTGTAACAGAACTCGGACTCACCATTCCTTCAAATCCTACTCTATACAAGTTCTTGGCGACATTGTCCCATAACACATAGGCAGCACTTCTTGGACTAGCTGCACTCCAGTCCTGTAAAATAACAATATTTTCAAAAGTTTTGAATGTGGGAAATGCTTAAAGGTTGTTATGAACAATCCAAAAGTTGTTAGCTTCAGAAAATAAATTTGCATCAGGAAAAAGGACAAAATACAGAGAAGTAAAAATAGTAAGATTTAGAATTAGAGTTGAAAACATTGTTGAACAAGAGTTGTGGGAGGGCAATATAGCTCGCCTATCAGGGCCATCGTCTATCAGGGCCTACTTCAGAACAGTTATAGCATTGGTAAAAGTCCAAAATAAAAGTGGAATAATTCAGTTGAAATTGAATTTACAAAAGAAAGAAAACCATTTAATAGCAGCAGCATAAATTATATAGTTTCTGAGAAAAGGCCTTGAATGCCTAACTATAACCTAAAAAGGAGCACAATTCAGTCAAAATCCTTTCCAGAGTAATGGGACTTGACATAAAAGGCCATCTATTGACCCTGAATAAGTGTGTGAAGTTTCATAGCAACAGCATACACAGTGTCTGAAAAAAGGTCTTGCACGCAAAAGTTTGACCAAAATTATAACTCCAACAAAAGTTGTCGGAGGACAATATAGCTCGCCTATCAGGGCCATCGTCTATCAGGGCCTACTTCAGAACAGTTATAGCATTAGGTAAAGTCACACAGTATCACCTATTGCAAGATAATACACCTTTTCAATACTTCCATGCAAACGTCAACCAAGTCCATACAGGCCTTTTAAATCTGTAAATTGGATTATATACGATGTATGCCAATAGTGAACATAATGCCGAAGACTTACAGTATCAGTATCAGATAAAACCACACACTATTATTTATTGCAAGATATCACAAATTTTCAATACTTGCATGCAAATCTTAACCTGGCAACGCTGATACCAACGCCATACAAGGTCCCCTAATGATCCTGAATAAGTGTGTGAAGTTTCAAAGCAACAGCATACACAGTGTCTGAGAAAAGGCCTTGCACGCAAAGGTTTGACCAAAATTCTAAGTCGAAAAAGGGGCACAATTCAGTCAAAATCCATTCCAGAGTTATGGGACTTGACATACAAGGTCCCCTAATGACCCTGAATAAGTGTGTGAAGTTTGAAAGCAACAGCATACACAGTGTCTGAGAAAAGGCCTTGCACGCAAAGGTTTGACCCAATTTCTAAGTCCAAAAAGGGGCACAATTCAGTCAAAATCCTTTCCAGAGTTATGGGACTTGACATACAAGGTCCCCTAATGATCCTGAATAAGTGTGTGAAGTTTCAAAGCAACAGCATACACAGTGTCTGAGAAAAGGCCTTGCACGCAAAGGTTTGACCAAAATTCTAAGTCGAAAAAGGGGCACAATTCAGTCAAAATCCATTCCAGAGTTATGGGACTTGACATACAAGGTCCCCTAATGACCCTGAATAAGTGTGTGAAATTTCAAAGCAACAGCATACACAGTGTCTGAGAAAAGGCCTTGCACGCAAAGGTTTGACCAAATTTCTAAGTCCAAAAAGGGGCACAATTCAGTCAAAATCCATTCCAGAGTTATGGGACTTGACATACAAGGTCTCCTAATGATCCTGAATAAGTGTGTGAAGTTTCAAAGCAACAGCATACACAGTGTCTGAGAAAAGTCCTTGCACGCAAAGGTTTGACCAAGCTGGCAACGCGAACGCCAACACCAACGCGGACGCCGGGGTGATAACATAAGCTCCCCTATTTCTTCGAATAGGCGAGCTAAAAAGGGGCACAATTCAGTAAAAATCCATTCTAGAGTTATGGGACTTGACATACAGGGTCATATAATGACCCTGAATAAGTGTGTGAAGTTTCATAGCAACAGCATACACAGTGTCTGAAAAAAGGTCTTGCACGCAAAGGTTTAACCAAAATTATAACTCTAAAAAGGGCCACAATTCAGTCAAAATCCATTCCAGAGTTATGGGACTTGATATACAAGGTCATATAATGACCCTAAATAAGTGTGTGAAATTTCAAAGCAACAGCATACACGGTGTCTGAGAAAAGGCCTTGCACGCAAAGGTTTGACCAAAATTCTAAGTCCAAAAAGGGGCACAATTCAGTCAAAATTCATTCCAGAGTTAAGGGACTTGACATACAAGGTCATCTAATGACCCTGAATAAGTGTGTGAAGTTTCAAAGCAACAGCATACACAGTGTCTGAGAAAAGGCCTTGCACGCAAAGGTTTGACCAAAATTCTATGTCCAAAAAGAGGCAAAATTCAGTAAAATTCCATTCCAGAGTTATGGGACTTGACATACAAGGTCGACTAATGACCCTGAATAAGTGTGTGAAATTTCAAAGCAACAGCATACACAGTGTCTGAGTAAGGCCTTGCATGCAATGGTTTGACCAAGCTGGCAAGGCGTACGCCAACGCCAGGGTGACTACATAAGCTCCCCTATTTCTTCGAATAGGCGAGCTAAAAATGAGAAATTGCTCATCATAACTAATTTCTCCTTTAACCAAAATGTTCTCAAAATGTGTCTGCTGCAAATATGTGAAAATGCGTCTGTAGGTGGGAAAGTGTTTAAAGGCGGGACATATTTATCCAGTAACACATGGACAGAATAGGAATCAAACACTCAAACATGTTCATGCTATAGGTTATTGTTAACCTTAAAATAAGCCACAGATAAGCGACACAAAGTTCTGTTGATTACTGGATTATAAACAAACGTAACTCGGTGATAACCCCATGAAGCCATACTTTGAAGGTCAATTACCAAATAAAATACTATATATATATGAAACAACTGACCTGTATTTCAGTAACTTTTCCCCTTCGCCCGTTCCCACCATCTTGATCTTCCCATTGCCAGTCAACACCTCTAATAACACGGGCTCCAGGAAATATCCCCCGCACTGTAATCTTCTTACTTTTTCTACGTGGCTCCATTAACACTCTAAATAAAATAAAACATGTATAGAAAAAGATTGCGACAAAACATCTGTGTATGCAGACAAATTTTTAAGCATTTGAAATATTTATTTATTTAAATGGTGCTTTACACCACTTTCAACTGTAACTAGATTCGTCAATGATTGTAATACTGAAACCTTCACTGTGAACCAAAGTGGTTGTAACATGTGCTCTGCACATTGTCTCACTATGGTTATCATTTTTGACCTATTATTGTGACCTTGACCTTGAATCAAAGTGGTTGAAACATGTGCTCTGCAAATCCTCTAAGTATGGTGAACATTTGTTGTGACTTATTTTAAAATCCTTCAAACGGTTCAATCATTATACTTTATAGAGTGGACACTAAATATAGTTATTTAACCTTTGACCTCTTATTATTATCTTGACCTTGAACCAAAGTGGTTTTTTACACCGGCTCTGCACATCGTCTCAGTACGGTGAACATCTGTGGTGGTTTTTTCAAAATCCTTCAAGGGGTTCAAAAGTAATGGAGTGGACATCAAATGATCTTTGACCTCTAATTGCGACCTTCACCTTGAACCAAAATGGTTGTTACATGCACTCTGCACTTCGTGAACATTTGTGGTGAGTTTTTGCAAAATCCTTCAAGCGGCTCAAGAGTTGTGGTCGACACGAAATGTGGTCAAATGATCTTTGAATACTAATTGCAAACTTGACCTTCAACCAAAGTGGTTGTAACATGTGCTCTACACATTGCCTCAGTATGCATGGTGAACATTTGTGGTGAGAAGTATTAAAATCATACAAGCAGTTCAAAAGTAATTGAGCAGACACAAAATGTGATCAAATGATTTTTGACCTCTAGTTGTGACCTTGACCGTGTACCAAAGTGGTTGTAACAAGCTCTTGCGCATCATTTCAGTATGGTGAACATTTGTGGTGAGTGATTTCAAAATCTTTCAGTTTTAAAAAGTTATAGAGCAGACACGAAATAATCATATGATTTCAACCTTAAACTTGAACCAAAGTGGTTGTAACATGCTCTCTGCACATCGTCTCAGTAGGGTGAACATGTGGCGATTTTTTTTCAAAATCCTTCAAGCGGTTCAAAAGTTATGGAGCGGACACGATTTGTGACACACAGACAGTCAAAGCAAAAACAATGTCTCCCAATTACATAATTCTGCTGGTAGGTTTATCCTGATACCAGTGCAACAGTCTAGTGCTAACCATACAACCCTGAGTACCAAGGAGGGATACCTGGTATGACCTGAGCGGGGAAGAAACCTTGGTTTCCCGCTCATGAGGCGGTCACTCTAACCATAGCACCACCGAGGCTGTGCATTTGCTTTAGACAGCTTTAGAAAACATCGTGGCAAGAGGAGAAACTTCTTTTCCTGATGTAGGCATGTTTTAAACACATTGCATTAAAAGTAGAATTTGGTCATGATGGGTATTACAATCATTTCTACTTCATTTGGAAATGTCTAAAAACTTTGTATTGAGTAATGAGTTAACCCTTTCCCTCATATAGACGCGTTCTGACGCCTCTGCAGCAGACAGCTTTTTGAAAACAAAACGTGCAATTTCTCCTTTTGTCACAATGTTTTCCACTTTTAATCTTACTCATACAAGAAGCCACCGTATATATTTGATATTTAAACATTTGATTGACTGATTGATTGCAGTTTAATGCCGTGTATTCCTGGCTATACTGCACACAATATTTATCCTTTGCAATTGGCTATCTTTCCACATAGACTATAATATTTTATAGCACGTTCGTGGAAGACAAATGGTGGTAGTCACAATACATTTTATTTATCATCAGAATGAATGACCAAGTCAGGTAGAAATTCAGAACACGTCTGCTGTTTACCTCATCTAACTCAACCTGTTAATTATGTCTGATATAATGTCATACCTTTCACTGCCAGGTGTTGTCATTCTATAAAACCTGTGCCGCATGTTATGTTTGTCAGCGTGGTAACATACAGAACAAAGATCATAGTTGGTACATTCTGCACATTTCCATCTAATACCAAATATGGGTTGTTGTCTGCATGTGTCACACATAGTACCATCATGTTTAATACCTATATAATAGAAAATTTATTAACGTTAAAGCAGTTTAATATAGACATACTAGGAGACAGTGGCTCAGACTAAAGGTCGAGCTTGTCTTGGAGTATGATTAGCTTGACTTGAGAGTGGAGTGAACATTTGACAGACAATGAGAGCACTTGGTTAGTTAATATGAGCTGCAAGACTTGCCCTTACAATCATTGTAAGATACATATAAAGTTATCAGCAAGTTTTTGTCTGTGCATTCTGATCAAATTCAATGAAACTCCGAAGAAACATCTTAAATTTCAATCAGTGGTTTTTTTGGGGGGGGTTCTACGCGGTTTTCAACATTATTTCAGTTATATCACTGGGATAGTTCACATATTCATGTTCCCTGGGTAAACAAACCAATACTAGGCTAGGAAATGTGCTTTGCCAAAGGACGCTCCACCATGCCACAACTAGGGCTCTAACCCGGGATGCCTGGTTTCACATCTCCAACGTTTACCACATGACAACAAATTTCAATCAGACAACAAGGATTTACATGCAATTTCACACTTGCAACAATATTCAAAGGTTGATTTCCAGGAGCAAATTACATTACTTTTCATGGGTAGACCATTATTTGGGTACTTGGTGGTCATCAATATTTTCTTGAAAATGTTGGTATATGGCCTTTATGGGTGTTTTCTTCATTCTTAAAATAATCTTATGTATACACAGCACTTTTGATCAGTCAATTATTTTAGTCTGTAAAATAGCTGCCAAAGAGAGCCTAGGTAGTGTGACATTTACTAAAATCCAGGCCCAAGACCAGGGTTCATAACTTTGATTTGGTTCATAAAACTCTTCTGAAAACTGTTCAAGCGGAACAACCGACTTAAGAACCGTGTTATCTTATCAAAGTATCTTAATGTGCTTGGGTCAACTGGGCACTGTTTTTCTCAAACCCTGAAGACACACAACTACCAAGTCCTCATCTAAGGTAATTTTTAATAATGCAAATTATTGAAATGAGGCATTCCAAGTAAAAAATATCCAAATGGGCCTAGACTGTTTTTTGTTGTAGAAGATCTCTAAAAAATGGGAGCATTCCATGTTCTTAAATCCTTGTTAGACCCATAACATTAGGATTTAATGAGATATTAAGTGGCTTAAACAAGTTCTCTTGATCTTAACTAAGCCTGTTGGCTTGTGTCAAGTTGTGGTGGACTGCTTAATTTCACAGACATCACCTGTAAATTTCCATGTCAAGTTACAATTTAATTCTCATGACAGCATTACCAGTTGGAGCACTGTCAAGTATCCGAAGATCGTAGGCACCAGCACATCTATAGTTGGCTGCAGTACCATTATCCCACACAACAACTACTTCCTCTGGGCTCTCGAAGTTTCTGACAGTTCCAATGTGGCCTTCACCACCATCCTGTTTACCCCACTTCCAGTCTGGTCCCCGGATAACACGGGCCCCGACACCTTCCATCATGTTAACCCTCACCACACGGTTTGACCCCGTCGTGGCGGGGTCCATAACGTTAAGATCAATGTTGACGGTTGGTTGTAAAACGCCTTACAAGGAAAGAATCTGAAAAATGTCACTTTTCTTCCGACATAAAAACACAGTTATCGCCAACTCTCGCAATAAGCGAGACTGTTAGACGCACTTGTTTAGTATATACCAAATATAAAATTAGAATGCGTTCCCTAAGTTGATCATCTTTGTTTTTATATTGTAAAACAGTTTTTCTTCAAACAAATAAAAGTGTTGGTTATTTTTCTTTACCAAAGCACCGAAAATACTGATATATTACAGCCGTATCGTGTCGTGTATTGTGTGAAGATGTGTTAACAAGAAATAAAGTATCGACGTTCTCCCATGCATGTAGGTTCTATGTTACTAAATGTTGAGTTCCAATACTTGTAAATAGATTGGTTCCCTCCCCTGATACTAATTTAAATACTTATTTTCCAAACTGGTGCAACTAATCCCCGGAAATATCACTTTGTCCAGTGATACTTAAATATAATATAATACGTCTATGGATACGATCAAGATATATTATGAGTTAAAAGTAAAACAAAAGTTGAACCATCACACTTCATTATTTTGACATATTGATCCGAGACTAGGAGTCTCGAAGATTTAAGATAAATAAACTTGAGTCTTTCATGCAAAAAGAGTAGGTGAAGGTTAGGAAGTATTGTTGTGAAGCTAATCCTTTCTCACATATAGACGATTTCTTACGCCGCTGCAGCAGACGACTTTTGAAAACAAGGTTAAATTGCTTTTCATAAAACGTTGTCACAAGGTTTTCCATTGTATTCATTATGATTTTTCCATTCATAATGATTTTCCATATGTTTTACTCCATATTTTTCTAAATACGTTTGCTGCAGATTGTTTTGTATGTGAGAAAAGGTTACAACAATATGAAACCCGTGTGAAATTGTAGCCTTTTTCATTTGATTAGAGGACAATCGATTTTATTTAATATCTGAAGGTAAAAGCCCATATGAAATTTCCTTAACCTGTGAAAAGCAAAGTAATGTATTTAAGTACATGCAAGCCAAACACAACTTGTAATTTATGTTATACATGCGTGAATTGATGGTCAATGTTACAAAATGGTGATGGCAATCACGTTTAGTCATCATACTGAACTGCATTGACTTGTGACGAATAGTGTAGGAGATATGGAACCCATCACATAATTTAACCTAAGTCAATCGTATATTTAACCAACATCATTTATATTCAATAAGAGGCTAATGGCACAAAATAATAACAGATAATTTTGTTTGACTTGAGACAAGTAATATCTTAGCAAAATGCCAAAAATGATATCGACCATCAAAATTGAAATTATATATAGACTTTATCAAGAGGTGTATAGATATAACAACAAACAATATATTCTTATCTAGTACAAACACATAGGACACAAACAAATCAAAATATATAGTATCACAACTTTCGAATAGTCTTGAATTCCTTAAAGAAACATGGTAAATGTTTTTGTATTTTTTAAAAATCCAAGATATATAAAAGTATATGTTAGTGCGTACACCAGAACACATACCATCTGGAAATTCACTAATGGAGATACTCAAGATTCAACACCAGTAATTATCACACTTGTTCGTAAACCGCCTGATAGGTTGACTTTATAACTGCCAATCTACTTGTTAACTAATTAGGTGCTGATAAGCTTAAACAGAAATGACGTGCCGAATAAAACATTTAACAGGACGTTACCCTTACATAATTTGGATATTTAACAGAGACAGTAACATAAACTGAAAAAAAAAGTAAGGACTCTTTGACCAATGAAGAATTAATTATCATAATAATAACAAATAATGGGCGCGGCAATATGTGATAAAATTGTCAAATCTTTGACAGAGGCTCGTCTTGATGTTCAATTATGTAGGTCGCAAACAATGAATGGGGCTGGTAATATGTCAGGAACACAGGCAGGATGTGCGGCACGGTTTAAGTTGATCTCACCAAAGGCAAACTACCATTATTTTTTCAAGCCATGATATTAATCTGGCATTGTGCAAATCTTGTAAACTTAAGGAAATACAATTTATACTTGATACGGTTTATTTTTCAAATACTCACCAAAACGAAGTAGATGGTTAGAAGAAGCCATTTCCGATTTTAATTCTGAAGTGCCAAAGACTGATCAAATTGCAAAATCAAAATTTCATGTATTTTGTGAAAATAGATTGGTAGAAAAATGTTCAACCGTGCGTGATTTCCACAGTATGTACGTACCGATGTTGGACTGTCTAGAAGCAATTGGCCAAATTGCAACTGGGTGAGATACCAAAGCGATCACTTATGCATACGACCTGTTGAATTGAATCACTGACTCAAGCTTTATAATGTGCTTCCACACTGTTTAAAACATGTTCGTGTATGTGACAGGTTTAAGCAGCAAACTCTAGATATCATTGAAGCATATGCAGTGGTTAATACTGTCAAGGATGCTCTGTCTGTCGATAGAAATAACGACTCTGAAATAATATTTCAAGAGTCATCTAAGATGGCACATAAAGCTGATCTTGATTGTCTTCAAATGCCCAAAAGTTGTGGAAGACAGACTCAGAGAAATAATGTCCCTGCTCACAATACCGAACAGTACTTTGCTAGAGCTACTTTTAATCTTTTATAGATTCGCTAAATCAACAACTGGACATGCGATTTAACACAATGACTAGACAAGCTTGTCTGGCTCTCTGTCTGTTGCCGAACAACATCGAAACATTAATGGAAGACTCCGTCATATCGATAGTAGACCACTACCAGGGTGATATGCCAGAGACGGACACATTCCAGCAACAGCGGAGGCTTTGGAAATCGACTTGGGGAAATAAAGACGAAAAGCCGGGAACGATAACGGAAACAATTTCGAAGACGTGTAATGTTATGTGTCTGAACATTGTAAACATTATTACGTTGGTGCTGTTAACAGCAGTTACATCTTCAAGTGTGGAAAGGTCAAATACATATTTGAGATTATTAAAAATGCGTACAGAAGTACAATGGCACAGGGTCGCTTCAATGCATTGATGGTTTTGTTTATTCATAGAGACATTAACTTATATTTTGAGCAGATAATTAATAATTATGCCAGAACATATCATCGCCGATTTCACTTTTAAATCCACTGTCAGAAGAATATATACATATACATGAACTTAAGTTATAAGCCAAAATCCTAGATCCGCCCCTGATTTAAATGTATCTGATAATAAATCAAAGCACTGAAAGTGCTGACGACCTGGGGGGTGCAGGAAGGTTGGAGAAGTAGGGAAAATGTGAAAGGAAATAACAATTGCAGCTTATGTTTATGTATTTATTGTTAGGAATTTGAAAGATCATATCAAAAATAGTATATAATATGAAACTGCAATTGGAAAACAGGAGGACCTTGTTGGGCGTATATCGCTCACAAGTAGACACATTTAAGACATGAAAAATCAAAGGAAAATTTGACAGCAGGTTTAGGAAAAAGCATTTTTTCAGTTTCTGCCTTATTAAATTGAGAAATATATCAATGTAAAATCAACTTCTATAAAGTAGTTTCTGTGAGTTTAACGAATTGCGACCACTCGAGCAAACTTGGCGAAGGTTCAGAGAGGTTCATTCAAGGAACATTTCAGAGAAATCCGGCTGAGCCAGTAGTTTCTGACAAAAATAATTTAATTTTGTTCTGTTTTGTCGTTATGGCAACAAGTTGTGCGCTTAATGGAATTAAGTGAACATCTGTAAACGTGGGGCCATGCAAGGAACATCCATGCCAAGTTGTATCAACTTGCAGCCAGTGGTTTTTCATGTAAGCTACGGACAACGAGTGAGTCTAAGTGATCTAAACAACTTAGGTTACAGGACCACAAAAACACTAGTATATTGAAGACATTTTTTTCTCGTCGAAATTGATAAGTGTAATTAAGCGTTGTGTTGGGTAAACAAGAAAATATATATCCAATTGGATGCAGCAACTAACACAATGAACACATTAAAAGACATACACTATTACTTACAACTAGTTACAGAACAAGGTGAATGAATGAAAAATAAGAAGTTTCACAATATGCTGCACTCCATAAGCATGTGTTACTCCTACACATTGAAAGCATTAATTCATTATGTATCAGTTATGGATTGATTGGGTCCACTTTTACGGACAAAGTGGAAAATAGTGGAGTAAGAGTTCAGAAAGATAATAGCAATCTGAACCCTTAGTAGACCATTGTTAATAGCGTGCATGTAAGGGATTGGGAATATGCGTATTTATGGAGCACAGGGTCATGTAGCATTTGTGTGAAAAATGCACTATGGTTAACTAAGTCCCATGAACCATTATAATGCTTTGGACAAATGACCTAGTTTGAGCATATTGGACAGTTTTGAACAAAACCCAACGTACATGAGAAACAACTAGTATGACAAAGTTTCATGCTGATTAAATAGAAAATTAAAATTCTGCACCAATGCAATAAACTGAAATGGTAATGATGTTGGGAAAAAAGGTTTGAAAGAAAATGATTTTCTAAACCATCGACTTAATTGGGAGAAAGTGTTTGATCATTGCTTAATTAAACATAAACAAAGAAGAAAATTATTGATAATAATTAACAGCACATAGTGAACGAATTAATACAAGAGAAGCCCATGAGAGCACATAACCATACACTTGCAAAGAAATATAAAACAAATCATTTAAATAAGACAAAAGGAACCATGCTTGCCATTAGCAACTGCTAGAACATACCCGACTGAGGGTCAAACCAAGGAACATTTGTGCCAACTTATATTGAAAGCATCCTGTTTTCAGAAAAGGAGATTTATCTATAGCACTAAAGGACTGGAAGAAAACCAGCCCCAACTCCACAGTTTTATTTTTGGAGGATTTGTTCCAGCTTGAGCAAACTTGTTAGATGATCAAAGAAGGAACATTTTGGCGAAATTTACAATGCACCAGTAGTTTCCGAAAAGACACTTTCTATTTATTTGTTGCGATATTTGCCATAGCAACAAAGTTATGCATTGAATACAATCCAACTATTGGCATATATTTGAAAGGGGACCATCCAAGAAACAATAGCCATATATGGAAACAGCCCTGACAGCCATGTTTTAATGAATCTCAACAGATTAAGCAAACTGTGAACATGTTTAAAAACTAAGCCAGTAGTTTCTGACAAGGACAGTTTCAACGGTTTTCCCTTTTTGTTGCCATGGCAGATCAGTACTGAATGGACATATTTTGGAAAGTCTTAATGGGGAACATGCAAGGAACATCATTCCTGTTTGAAACCAAAAGTTAACATTGGACAATGACAGATTGTGTTCCCAATAGATCACATTGAGCCTTCATGTCAAGGTGATCTGAAAAGGTACATACATAAACAAATATACAAGCAATGCACAATGGGTACCGTATATACTAGATTCATGCACATATCATGCAACTGCGACCACAAAAGAAAAGGAAAGACATTGTTTTAAATTCCTATGTGTTTTTTCATTATCTTAACATAAAGCAACACCCCTGCGTTAATATTAATATTGAAATTAACAATCAACAAAAATCAATATATCACAGAAAAAATTAAATGCACATATCACCCAACCTAGATCATTCAAAAATGTTGTTGTTTTTTGCTAATGATACAAAACGGACACTTTCATTTACAACTATGACAGCACAATTTGAATGGATGAATATTAAAAAATGCATTACTACAAGAAAGTAATATTAACCCTTTGCTACGTTATACTCCATTTCCCTGCATCCAATGTAGAGCAGGCTTTTGAAAACAGCATAGGAAGAGTTTAGATTGATCGTAATGAGAAATCTGAAATCTTCCGTAAATGTGAGCGTAATTCGCACATTACTTATAAGAGGGGAATGGATACTTTCAATTTCGAAGAGTCCAAGAAAATGCTTATGGAGCAAAGAGTTAAACACTTGCTTCACATGCATTTTCCTATCCCTACATATTCAAAGAATTAAGTTACATTAATTAATCACTTATCACTTATGGATGAATTGGGCCACCATTTACAGTGTGGAAAACAGTGCATGGAGAAATCACATGGCTCATTATGAGCATTCTGCACTCTGCCTTTCCCGTTTTCTAATGACTTTCTGTTTTGGGTGCATGAAAGGTGTATTTTTGGAAGAAAATGTTCAATATTAGACATGCGGCTGCGGAAAATGCAATATATGGCTTTATGCACTATATGACTTACCGAAGACCAGATCTACCATTACTATGCTTTGTGCAAGTGACCATGTGTTTACACATATGACAAATATTTAACACTTTGCTCCAAAAGCATTTTCTTGGACTCATCCAAATCGAAAGCAGTAATTCACCACTTATCAGTAATGGTTGAATTGTGTTTACATTTACTGACACGTTGGAAAACAAGCCCGTCAGCACTGCAGTTCTTTTATTCCAATTAGGTAGGAAGTTTCTATTTCCTGATAAACGAAACCAAGATTTGCTGCATTTTTTTACTATTGCGTTTATCTTAACTTTTATTTTCCTGACCGATTTTAGACGATACATACTAATATATAATGCTTCTGCACCCAGCCCTCTTTCCCACCTGTGTGTTCATTCAGGGTCTTTCAAATAGTACTATTTTAAAGACCCTGGTTCATTAGAGCATTTGTACCTTTTATGATATGGTACGACAGTCCGTTACCCAAATAGGCCTAATACTTTTATAAATGTTTCAGTGCAACGCATTTTCAGTTCTATAATTTAACTTTTATCATTCATTTTTGTTTAGAGATCGAACGTTCGGCTATACATTTCTCCCTATAATATCATAATTTTACTATATTTGTTATTATCTAAAAATATTGATCCCTAATTGTCAAAGTCTATTGAGATTAGTTGATATATTGAATGTAGCCACTTTTGAGCGACTTTACCCCGTCCTTCAAAATCACATTATGCATGTGCAAGTAAGTTAACATGCTATGTACATGTATAGATATGTGATGTAATGTTTGAATAGTTTGACCTTGCGAAAGTGAAAGTGGGAATACCGAATTTGGCCTTTTCTGAAGGGTTGCTAAATAATTTCAGTTTGAGCATTTTTTTCTTTTGTGTAACAGTATATAATTTTAAAACTTTTTTGTATTGATTGTTGTGTGCTAACTGCTAGAATGAACAAAAATTGAATCATTTAGCAAATTCTATGTTCGGATATAGCGAAATAAAGCACCAACAATTTTGGTAGTCATTGACCTATATAAAAATTGTGTTTCGGGGAGGTAACTCTAAAGTGTTACAACATTTTCACCAAGTTGATTATTTCATTTTGTGAAACATGCCAGCTGATACAGATAAAAGGGACCAGGAACTGAGTGAGAGAATAGAGACATTTATCGATGACATCAAGCAAGGGTAATACTTCATGACATTTCTTATCTGAACATGTGCAGGTTTGGTTTCTCTTGGTCACAGGTTTACAAGTCTGTGCTTTTAGACTAATGACTGTATGGTGATGAAATATGGACAGTAACTTTGAAACTTTTTGGTAATTGTCATGGGATTTCTATTTATTTATTAAAATAATTAAATTGTTACCATTTCATTTTGGCAAATACTGGTTATCATCAGTTATTGAATTAAGATATTAGACAATTATGACAGTGTCAGTGGTAAAATATCTATTTTTGATAAGAAATCCTATTTGACGGGTGACTGTCAGTCACTATCACAGTGTGACTAAACAGAGTATGGTAGAGTCCGGTAGAGTCTGGAGGTCATATATCCCAGATTATCAATGTTTTGCTGTGTTTTTGTATCGAAATGAATACAATAAAGTGTTATTGTATCATATGAAGAAAAAATATTAATGTATTTGCTCATTTTAGTTCATTTTCACATGAATATACAGGGTTGTCAATATGTTTTGTTGTAACAGATTAAATGAGAAAAGTAACCGATCAGGCTAGGGGGTCAGGTCAAGGGCAAATCCCTGGTAGGGTGCCCAGTGGAGCAAAACTAACAGATCAAAGAGCGATTTTAAAAGATAATTTTGATCGGCAATTGGTTAATTTTGGCAACCGCGATATAGAAATATGATATGCGTGACAGTGGAGACTGGTAGAGTCTGGTCATTACTGAGCTATAAATACGTTTTATTCGATTTTTAAGTTAATTCTCACACAATATTCCCCCCCCCCCCCGCCTAAAATTGTATGGATGGGGTAATTTTTACATAGACAAAGAAGGAGAAATGCCTCAATTTGTTCATAAATTGATTCTCTGATAACATTTTGTGTGTGGGAAAGGGAAAGGTTTAAATTACTAGGGATAAAGACAGAATCTCAGTGTCTTTTATATTGTCCCTCTAGATTTGGAAGAACCATGGCTGTAGCTTTTCAGTAAAAGCTAGAAGTGTTGCCCCACATATTTCTCTATGTGGGAAGGTAGACTGGGAAGAATGTTATAATTGGTACAAGTATAAGTGGCATGTGAATGCTCAGTAACACAATGGGTAGGCTGCCTCAATATAACCAAAATACTTTTGAAAACTGGGTTAAAATCAATCAATGTTTCATTTTCATCTCTATTTTCATTTCAGGGAAACTCGGGGTTCCTATACTGTTGCTGTTAAAACAGTTTCACTGCTAGTTCGAATAATAGCACAGACAAAATGGTCAAATGCAAAGTAAGTGAATATAATTCCTATAACTTAACCCTTTCTCATATTCAGTCACTTTCTCCTTTCGCCACAATGTTTGTAACTTTATTTTATTCACCTGTACATATGAAGACTTATAAGTCTTGTCCAAAAAATTGACAGGGCAGCAGGACAGGACACTGACAGTGTAATGAACGATTTATGGTTATGATTTTTTTTTTTTCTTCAGCATTTGAGAGACTGAGAAAAAAGCCCACTTTCATCAGTGATATTAAATCCAATCTTTTTTTATGTTGTGAACAAACAATTGTAGGTACATGTATATCTTGACCCTTTTCCACATACAACAAATCTGCAGCAGACAACATTGAAAACATCTAGACAAATATGTGAACAAATTGATGAAAAAGGACAAATTGCTCATTACAAGCAATTTCTTCTTTGTCCAAAGTCGTCTGCAGGCTGCAGCAGATACGTCAAAATGATTCTGAAATCGGGCTAATCGGTTTGGGTAGATCTGAATCTGAGCCCTTAATTGGAAAAAACTGTTTTGTTCTTAAATCCTTGTTAGACCTTAAAACTCTTAACACTTTCCCTCATATAGACGCTTTCTGACGCCTCTGCAGCAATCGGCTTTTTGAAAACATAGTGACAAAAGAAGAAATTGCACAAAACGTACAATTTCTCCTTTTGCCACAATGTTTTCCCCTTTTTGTCATAGGTTATCTATTCAATTATGGAGATTTCCTATGTTTTGACAAAGTATGTTCAAAGTCGTCTGCTGCAGAATTGTCGTATGAGGTAAAGGGTACCAAGAGTCAAAAAATAGAATTTGACTATCAAAAAATGAATGCTTAAATAATAACATAAGAACAAAAACAAAAATTAAGAAATGTTTTTAAGTATGAAAAGATAAATTTTGTGCAATAAAATTACACTTTCACGGAAATTGCCGAGTGTGAAAATAAACTGACTTCCGATTTACCGTGATGACGTAGTGATGAGGAGTTGTTTTGATTTCAATAATGGCGGATGAGTTGAATTACGGAGCTGTAGATGAAGAATGATACTGTTCGTTTTTGTCTTCTTTCAAAGAAAATAGCGATGAATCAGCTATTTACAGTGAGACAGATGACCTAGGCAACGGTCTAGCACCTTTAGGGATCAGACCATACCAGTTTGAGTCAGTAAAACGATCTGAAACGAGGAGCGAGTCTGAAGACGAAGCAGGACGTGAAATTGTTCGTGATGAATGATTCATGCTTTTTTCAGCTTAAAAGTATTGATAACATGCGAGAATAAAATAATCTTTGTAAAAGGTTATTTTAAGAAGCATTTAAACTTTAATTATTTATATCTAGAACTACTGTTAGTTTGTATCTTTTCGTTTTGACAGGGATTTTTGTCTCTACTCCATAAGTCAATTTAAACACATTAAGTTCTTTTTTTTTTTACTTACCCTTGGTTGTTGAAACTCATTATTCCAAGCGCCTACAGAGACAAAATCGTTGTCGGAAGAAAAACAATCATCGGAAATTACTATTAGATCAGAAATATCTGATTGAATGTCAGACGGGGTGAAGCCAGAAAAAACCCAGATTCAGACTCGAAAAATCGGCCATATTGAACAATGCAATGTACAGACAATAATTAAAAATAGATGAAAATTGGCTAACTCATCTTAATCAAACAGGTGTTCTCAAAGGAACTGACCAGTATTGTGTAAGTGTCATAACACGCACCGTAAATGACCAATTTTATTGCCCTTCTGATTTCTTTCCACAGTCAATCAAAGACCCGCCGGTATTGTGTAGATGAAAACAATAACAACTTATGTCAGCTGTTCATCCCTTTCCCCCTTACAACAAATCACAGCAAACGATTGTGAAAATGTCGAGACAAAAATAAAGAAAATCTATAAAAAATGAAAGGATAATTATTGAATTAATTCAAATCATTGTGGCAAAAGTTATCTATTAAATTTAATGCATTTAGGCTTTCTCATTTTGCTGCAATGTTTACCAAACTCATCAGCTTTAGTTGCGTCAAAATTAATCTACATCTGTGAAAGGGGTAGCTTACTTGATTGTCAAAACCGGTATACCGGAAATATATATCACGAGAATACTGATCGTTCAAACAAAGAACCGACTTTGCACGTGTGCGTAAACCCTTTTCTCTTTCAACAAAATTGCCGACGAAATTAAAAACATCTTGACAAAAAATTAGAAGCTCTTTAACTCTTTCCCACGTACAGACAATTTCTACAATAGAAGAATATACTCATACAGGGTTGCTTCATTGTGTTTGGGATCATTACGCTGTGAGCAATTTCTCTCGTTTTCAAATGTCGTCTGCTTCAGACTTTTTTATATGAAGAAAGGGATAAATGAACTACAAAGCACTGTTGTCAAGGTCATTTGTATTGCATGCGTCAGTAATTTTCCATTTGATCTGGGTGACTAAGTTGCACGTGGTTCATAATAATAATACTGTGTCAAATGAAAACCCGCCTTCCGATAGTTGGGAATATTCAGATAAATATGCTCTTATGTTAAGACTGATCAGGACCATCACCGTTCGTAATATCGTCACACAACAATTATCGAAGTATTTGGAGAACAGTAATGAACAAAAGCCGGCATTGCAATTATGTAAATAGATACAAACTGCCTTAAAATTTGGAAACAATACAGATTGTCTATTTTTATGTGTCGTGACTCAATCTTTATATATATGGTGCAAAGTGATGTAATGTTAGAAAACCCTTGTGAAATAATTACATTAAACAATTACAAATGGATTCGGATATTTTTCATAGGAATAAGGTAATTCAAGCTTATCAGTTTCCAACGCATTTCATTTTCACATGAAAAATGTACTTGTCGGAACAAACCACGGTATGTTTTGTCGGACCTTTCAAAAGTTTTCGCGTCGAGTCCACCGCCTTTATCCACATTTTCCTTACTGTGTCGTCCTTGAAAGCTAACAACGTCCTTCGGCATGTATAAACACTCCCTACCACACACTCTCTGGGCAGTTTCACGTTTTATTTCTCTTTAATTATTCCAAATATATCGATGCGTTCACGATTTACACTGTCAACATAATGAGAGCCTCATTGAATTCCTCATGAACATGTCACTTCCGGTATATTTTACGGAAATTGCCGATCTTTTTTTTTCCGTTAATATCGACCTGGCTTATTTTGAGCCCGGGTTTTAAATGCTTATTAAAGTTATTTTTTTTATATTTTTCAAAGAAGATTCTTATCACATTAGGTTTTTATGACTTTTCTCTACATATTAATCGCGTATTTGAATGTCATTTTTGGTACCCTTTAAGTCTTGGATACTCAAAAGAATTGTCTCAATGAGGTCATTCTTTTGAGTATCAACACCAAAGGTTTCATTGAGTAATAAGAGGCTTTTTGTTTGGTAAAGAAATGTTTATTCCTCCGTATCTAGGCTGCAGTGAATATTATTTCTTTAGATGTGATATATTTATGTGAACACATTATTTCAGAGAGCTGATGGATATTGTAAGAGCAGAGGGAAAGAAGGTAATGGCTGCTCAACCATCAGAAACATCCATTGGAAATATTGTGCGGAGAGTTCTCAAAATTGTTAGAGAAGAGTATTCAAGGTTTGTATAACCCTTTAACATGTTCAGCTGCATTTTGATGACTTTGGAAATATTGTTGCAAAAGGAGAAATTTATTAAGATGAGCAATTTCTAATTTTAGCGAAATATTTTGAACTCTATTCAATATTTATAGATATTTTTCATATTTTCCTAGATGTTTCTAATGTCATTTGCTTAAGATTTTTTGTATGTGGCAAAGATAATATATCTATAGGTGCTACCTATTTACGAAAAAACCGCAAGATAATTATAAACAAAAATTAAAGAGCATACTTTGGCCATAAAAAAGGATTTATAAGTAATTGACTAGACAATAAATTATCAAAACATATTTGGAATTCATATTGCTGTTGTCTATTATTTGAACAGAAAATAATAAAGTAAAGACTTTCAGAAATTCAAGGAATACATTTATAATGAACGAGGTTAAAACATGAGGGCCAAGATGATCCATAATCGATCACCTGCATTATGGTAAAGAAGCAAATAGATCAGCCCTTTACTGATGCCACCTGGCGACTGCCTTTTTCAACCAGTCAATATGACTGGAACAAATTATGTAACGAGTCACATTTCTGTTAAACCCTTTCCCTATTAGAGACGGTTTCTGAGGCCTATGCAACAGACGATTTAGGGAAAGATTGTCACTACAAGAACAATTGCTCCTTATGAGAAAGTTATCCTTTTGCCACAATGTTTGATAAATAATTATACTTTGAATGAGTGAGTCAATAGCTCATGTATAGGAATTTGGGGTCTTTCATGTTGATACCACTTTTTAACGGGAAACGACGTCGCTCCATTGACGTTACGCCAAGATGAAGTGTAACGGAAATGACGTCACGTCCTTCTTTGGCTACGATAGTCAAAATTTAGTTTCGGGCGTAGAAGGCTAATGCTGTCGTTTTTTGATGACCGGGAAAACATATTTCTTACAGATTTCCATTTATTTTTAACTTTTCGTACAAATGTTAGTTCCCACATAACACAGCACTTTAATGATCTTAAATATCGATTTAAAAAAAAAAAAAAAAAAAGACGACAATAATTTTTTAATCCGTGTTTTTTTGCTCATTTTATACATACCCAAAATACCGATTTAAAAAAAAAATGATTAAAAAGCCGACAATGATTTTCAATCTGTGTTTTACGTCTGCTTTTTATACATATCCAAAATGGCGGCCCCCATGGATTTTTCCAGTTTCATTTCAGAAAGCTTCATGGGTTATTGAAAAAAAAAAAAAAAAAAAAAAAAATTCTCACACCTGTTACCATAAGCGAAAAAACCCATTCATGGTTTTTTTTCGTATAATAAAATCATAAATGTTGGCATTTGCTTTTCAGGTTAACTAAGGTTCTCATGTTAAGATTCTACAAATTTGAATACTTTGAAAGAGATAGAATGTGTAACGTACAGTCAAACCTGTGCTTAAGACCACTTTTGAATAGCAATTCCTTGTCTATAGCAACCATACTTTCAGTTTCCAAATGACCCTTTATATAAAAAAGACCACCTGTGAACACAGACCAGAAGGTTGTCATCCCATGGGTGGTCTTTTTACACAGGTCCCACTGTGTCTATGAAATAAAATAGTAATTTTGATCAAGGTAACAAAAAGAAAAAATTTTCCACACTGCTTTCCAAATTAGCATCAAAATGTGGTGGTTTTTATTTAATAAAAGAGCAGTTTATTTTAGATATTTTGAATAAGTGTTGACATTAAATGAAAATTACCCTTAATTAACCCTTTCCCTCATATAGACGCTTTCTGACGCCTCTGCAGCAGACGGCTTTTTGAAAACATAGTGACAAAAGAAGAAATTGCACAAAACGTGCAATTTCTCCTTTTGCCACAATGCTTTCCACTTTTAGTCATAGGTTATCCATTCAATTATGGAGATTTTCTATGTTTTGACAAAATACGTTCAAAGTCGTCTGCTGCAAAATTGTCGTATGAGGGAAAGGGTTAAGGATTTGGGTTTCATTAATAAACATGTATTCATTGATTATTGTGTTTATCGTCTCAATTTGCCAAATAAATGAGATTTATTATACAATGTTGTAACCAAGTGAAACGATACAATTATGACAAGGAATTTGCCTTTGCGGAGTGGTTAGTATTAGGGATTTGAGACAGGGTGTCTTGGGAATCCCCACTCAAGGGGGGTTATGTTTGAGTGCCCTTGGGCAAGGTACATTTCAAGGCCTAGAACTAGTTAGTCATCCAGGGAATCATGGATACGTGATGATTTAACCCTTTCCCTCATACGACAAATCTGCAGCAGACGTCTTTGAACATATTTTGTCAAAAAATAGAAAATCTCTATAATTGAATGGATAACCTATGACTAAAAGTGGAAAACATTGTGGCAAAAGGAGAAATTGCTCGTTTTGAGCAATTTCTTCTTTTGTCACTATGTTTTCAAAAAGCTGTCTGCTCCAGAGGCGTTAGAAAGCGTTTATATGAGGGAAAGGGTTAACTGAAATACTGTTTGGTTTATTGATTATCGCTTTACATCGTTTTTAACAATTTTTAGCTCCACTGGCTGAAAGCCAGTCAAGCTTATGTCATGGCGAATTGTCTGTCGTGCGTACGTTAACTTTTTCCTTTAAACAACTTCATCTCCCTAACCACTTGGCCAATTTGGTTGAAACTTTATAGGAATCATCCTCTCAATGTCCTCTTTTATCCATCCATAATTTGGGTTTACATGGCAACCAAAAGAAAAAAATAGTGAAAACTATTTCTCCGAAAGTGTCAGGCCGATTTTCAAATAATTTTGTAGAAATGTTCCTTGGGTGACCCTTTATTAGATTCCTTCAAGAAATGTTGATTGGTTGAAAAACATGGCCGCCAGGGGGCGGGGCTATTTTGCCTTATATAGCTAAAGTGAAAACTTAAAAAATCTTCTTCTCCGAAAGTGTTCATCCGATTTTCAAATAATTTTGTAGAAATGTTCCTTGGGTACCCTCTATCAGATTCCTTCAAGCCATGTTGATTGGTAAAAAAACATGGCCGCCAGAGGACGGGGCTATTTTGCCTTATATAGCTAAAGAGAAAACTTATGGCCTATATTCAAATAACTTGGTAGAACTGTTCCTAGGCTGACCATCTATCAGATTCCTTCAAGCCATGTTGATTGGTTGAAAAATATGGCCGCATAGACTGTTAGCTCGTTGGTGAAAGACGAATGACGCTTGTCAGAGGGGCTTTTGACAAACTTCGGTAAGAATGTTGGCCGAGCTGGGATTCAAACTTAAAACCCCTTGATTGACAGCTTGCATCCCTACCGACTGAGCTACAGGGGCTCGGCCTGAAATATTCTTAAAAATGGTTTAAAAACCTCAATAAAATATAACTATAATTGCATTACTGTCTTTCACCATTTTCAGTGGAATAAAAGGAAGATCTGAAGAAGGGGATCCACAGGAATCGCTACATGTAAGCCAATGTTTTAACCCTTTCCAACATATAGACGCTTTCTGACGCCGCTGCAGCAGACAATGTTTGAGATCAATTTGGCAAAAGGAGAAATTGCTCATAATGAACAATTTATCCATTTGCCACAATGATTTCATCTCTATTCAATAGTTATTTATTCATTTATAGAGTTTTTCCATAAGTTTACCTATGTGTTTTCAAAGTTGTCTGCTGCTGATCTGTTGTATGTGGGAAAGGGTTAAATACTTTCCCACATACAACAATGCTGCAGTAGCCGACTTCGAAAACATCTGGAAAAAAATATGGAAAATCTCTATCAACAGATGTATAATAATTTTAAAAATTCAAACTTTTTGTTATGGTGTTTTTCCATTTTTTTTGCTTTTGTCTCTTTGAAGTCATCCGCTTCAGATTGTTGTATGTTGGAAACAACTTCTAGTTATTTGACCTGAAAGCCCTATGTTGTTGATGATAAGTGAGATATTGTGGGGACACTCTTCCCAATCTCAGATCCTTAGACAAAGGCGTTTTGCATGTGTAACAAGCTCTGATAGTGAGAATGTGATTTCTTTTTCCAAAATGCTTCTCTAAAGTTTAACTTAAATGGTGTCTTGGTTCAAAACTAAGGCAATTAAATAATATCTAAAAGAAAAGCTAAATTTTAACTTTTCCTTTAAATAATTACTTTTGTTGTCTAGTATGTTATTATAATACATAACATGTACATTCAATAACAATTAAGACTTGGAAAAACAGATAAATATAATAAACTGTGTAATCTTCCTTTTAGTGCCTTATATAGGTAAGAGCAATGCACAGCTTCAAATGTCCATTCAAAATAATGTGCCAATAAAAATGTGCAAATACAGTGGAAAATGCGTATTGCTAAGCTGCGCAGTCAAAATGAACATCAAGAGTTGTGCGCTTCATCAACAGTGCACAATGGATCATGTGCATTCCGGCGGCTGACACATGCTCATAAAAAATACGCCTCAAAGTAAATAAAGTTAAATGTTTATATTACCCAATATGTAACACAAGTTAAAACACTTAAACTGCCGATACATACTGAAGTCCGAAAGTACCTGAGCTATCTAAATATTTAAAGTGAATTAAAGTGAGGACCTTTGAGTTGGGATGGAATTAAAAAGAACGACAACAACAACCAGCATGTCTGGCAATACACAACTCTTGCAAAATTGATTCAGGTTTAAATGGAAATACTTTTCACACAGACTATTTCAAATTGAAGTTGAACAGATAACTACTTCATAAGATGAATGCCTGTATATTGCAAATACTGCAAGATAAGCTAAGGCCTGTAATTCCAAAGCACAAACATTGCATCGGCAATTATTTATGGGGAAATGTTGGCGAGCAAAACGAAAAGAAGACAACCTCAGCAGATTAAGAAATACAATGTAAAATTGATATGTAAGATTCCAGTCACTACACATGTTTTAGAATCCTTATTTGTCCCTCTTACCATATGTCGAGGGTACTCAAAAGAATTGTCCCAGTAAAACTATTCTTTTGGGTAGCCACATCATAGTGTTTGGTTGGACAATAGAAGAGATATTGTGTGGAAAAGAGCTATATACATATCCTTATCTTGACCTTTGTAATCTAAACTTCTGAACGATATTGCGCTTTTTCTGTTTGCAGAAATTACTGACAGCTGAAGGTCAAATAGATGACTACAATGTACAAGTTAGAGATCTCAAAGCAACAGTCATCGAAGCTATTGGTGAACTTAAAACTGAACTCGAGACAAGGTAGGTGCTTAAGGATTTATTTAGCTGTTGACTTTATGTGACCTTTCAAAATTGTTCAGAAAAAATAATTCCATGCAGAACTCTGGCTCACAAAAGAAAAACTTAGATATGTGGTGTGTAGCATTGTCTAGTGGTTCTTTACCAAGATTATTCAAATTATTCTTATTGGGCCTGCCCCAGGGAACATTTGTTTTATGTAGAGATATATATGGAAAAACTTTGGAATTCTTCTTATCTGAAACAGAAAGGCCTAGAGCTTAGATATTTGGTGTGTAGCATTGTCTAGTGGTCCTCTACCAAGTTTGTTCAAAGTAAGCCCCTTGGTTGAAAATTGGCCCAGCCCCTAGGGTCACCTGTTTGACATAGAGAAAAACTTTGAAAATCTTCTTTTTTGAACTGAAAAGCATCCATTGCTCACCTCTATTTCTCACCCAGGTCCTTATTTACCATTTTGTGTTGCATGTCATAAATCCCAACTCATTCATTCTCGAACAAAATGAAAGGTATATGTCAGATATTAATGAATCAAGTATAATTGTGTTTGATCCCAGCCACTGGAAAACCGGCATATCTACATCCATTAACCCTTTCCCTCATATAGACGCTTTCTGACGCCTCTGCAGCAAACGGCTTTTTGAAATATAGTGACAAAAGAAGAAATTGCTCAAAACGAGCAATTTCTCCTTTTGCCACAATGTTTTCCACTTTTAGTCAAAGGTTATCCATTCAATTATAGAGATTTTCTATTTTTTGACAAAATATGTCGTCTGCTGCAGAATTGTCGTATGAGGGAAAGGGTTAAATACCTGAACAAGCATTCTTTCTTTCTTAACCCTTCTTTCCCACATACAACAAATCTGCAGAATACAACTTATAGGACATCTGGGCAAAGCTTTAAAACATCTCTATAAATGAAAATAAAATGAGAGAAAAGAGTTGAAAATATTGTGACAATAGGAGAAATTGCTCGTTTTGAGCAATTTCTTCTTTTGTCACAATGTTTTCAAAAGCAGTGTGCTGAATAGGCGTCAAAAAGGAAAGGGTAAAGCAAAATTTTGTTTTTCCAACAAATGTTTTCATGCATCTTCTGCTGCAGAGGCATCAAATGTCATCTGTATCAGGAATGGATCTAGAATCCTTGAAAGGCAGTTTTTGTATTACATGATTCATTTTAATTTAATTGTTTCAGTTGTGACAACATAGCCACTCAATCCTTAGAACACATACACACAAATGAAGTCATAATGACATCAGGAAAATCAAAAACTGTAGAAGCATTTTTAAAGGTAAGTCTAAATGTGTCATTTTTGTATCTCTTAAAGGCTTTGCATGGTTGTTTAAGTTATTGTATTATAAGATATTAATAAGCCAGTGCAGTGGGAATCATTTTGGCTCATATTTGGAATATTTCTCATAAATGAGAATTTTGTTATTGAATAGAGAAAAGTGCTCATTATGAATAACTACTTATTTTGCCACAATGCTTTCAAAAGTCTGAATGTGGTAAACGGCTAAATCATTTCATTTTGATTCATATGACAAATTGAAAGGTGTACAAGTAATTTTGGTAGAAGAATTAAAAAGTGAAGAAATTGCTCCTTTTTTAGCAATTTATTTTATTTCCACAATGGTTCTCGAGTCATCTGAACCAGGGATAGGTTAGGCTTCAGAAGATTGTTTGCTGCTCTTTCCTTTTATGTCAGGAAAAGCATTATCTACACAAATATAGAGGTCATTTATCATTTCATGTTAACCCTTTCCCTCATACGACAATTCTGCAGCAGATGACTTTGAACATATTTTGTCAAAAAATAGAAAATCTCATGGGACAATACTTACATGTTTAAGATATACAGCGTGACGAGTTCTGGTGGAACATCGTCAAACACAGGGTTTATCACATGAACTTTCGAGAGGATTTTTCCATCAGAAAATTTCAACACATCCTCTGGGCTTACAAACTTATTGAATGCATCCTGAAATGAGATATATTGCTATTGTACAATGTACTAAAGAAATGTAAACACTGATTCTTTAGAATTCATAGATAGATATTCAGAAATTTTAATTTCAATAACGTGTCCAACAAAAGACTATTTAACCCACATGCAACAAATCTGAAGAAGACAATTTTGAAAACATTTAGGCAAACACATGGAAATTCTATACAAATGAAAATACAATTACTGAAAAAAAGTTGAAAGAATCATGGCAAAAAGAAAAATTGCTTTTTACGAGCACTTTTTTGGGCACCCTGTTTTAAAAAAACGTCTGCTGCAGATGTGTTTCATGCATCTATATGAGGGAACCCGATCTTAATGTATCGGTGAAATGTATAGATAAAGATTTGCCTGTGCTTCAATGCTAAAGGATTCAAATGTTTATCAGGAATTTCTTGATAGCTTCTGTGACAATATTGCTACCAGTTGAGATCCAGATTAACCCTTTCCCTCATATGACAATTCTGCAGCAGACGACTTTGAACTTATTTTGTCAAAAAATAGAAAATCTCTATAATTGAATGGATAACCTATGACTTAGAGTGGAAAACATTGTGGCAAAAGGAGAAATTGCTTATTTTGAGCAATTTCTTCTTTTGTCACTATGTTTTCAAACAGCCGTCTGCTGTAAAGGCGTCCGAAAGCGTCTATATGAGGGAAAGGGTTAACCTTTTCAATGAGTCGGATATCATAGATTAGATAACCCTTCAACAAGCGTCTTTTAGAAACATTGTTAAAAGGGAAAATTACTGTACTTACTATGTTTTCTACTCAATCTTAAAATCATACTTGTAGTTGTAAAGATTTCAATGTTATTCCTTTGATATGTTTGAAGAAGGCATCCGTTACAATTTCATGATAAGTAAATGGACCAAATAGAACAAAGTTGATAAACCCATGCCCATGTACAAAAAGTCTGAAGCAGACGACTTTGAAAACACTTAAAAATATGGAAATTCTTTAATTATAGAAGAGAATTTATTGAATGAGGCTGAAAACTTAATAGCAAAAGGGGAAATTGATCATTATGAGCAATTTTCCTTTTTCCACAATATTTCAACATTCATCTGCTGTAGAGGCATCAGAAAGTGTCTGCATGAGGAAAAGGTTTAACCCTTTTCCCTTTTGTAACAAGTATGCAGAAGAAAATTATTAGGCAAAATATGGAAAATCTTTGTGATTGAGCGTGTAATTATTGTATAAAGTTGGAAATATTGTGGCAAAAAGAGATACAATTTCTCATTCGAAAACCTTGTCTGATGCAGATGACTCATATGCATTTGCATGTGTAAAAGTGTTATAACCATACTCATTATGATTACAGGATGCAGCAAGAAAGAGGAAATTTCAAGTCATTGTCGTTGAATGTGCACCATTTTATCACGTAAGTCTCAAAGCTAATAAAATCACGCTGCACAAAAATTGATCTGAATATAAGTTTGAAATTAAAGTCAATTATTATCAAATAGCATAATTTTGTAGTCTATTTATTTTGTTCAAAGCATTTCTTCAAAGATTTCTTAAATCCTTGTACAACTAGATGAAAATTAGGAAAGATCCTGATTAAACTGTGGCTACGTAGGCTGATCTAGATCTTTGCTGGTCAGCAAAATCCCTATTGATGATTTATGTTTTGTATGACCCACATTTCTATGGCTTATGCAAAAAGATTTACAAAGTTTGCTTTTAAAATAAAATTTTGTCAAACTGTTATGCTGCCTGAAACTGCCTTGATAGTATAGTGGTAGAGCGTCATCGGGTTTGATCCCCGGCAAGGTTCTACTAAATACTTTAGAAATACAAGTAGTTGCTAGTAGTAATGACGTCTTCCTTCGGGCTCAGGGTTGCGAGGTTAGCTTTACGACTGACTGGCTGGTGTAAAGATACATGGACCAGTAGTACAGAAGACTTACCCAGGAAATGCCATTATATAACTGAAAAGTTGCTGTAAGCGGTGTAAAACACCAAACAATCAATCAACATATGCTGCCTGAGCCAAATCTGTATTGTAAACAATTTCTGATTTATATTGTGTTAAACAATACTTGCTTATCATTAGTCAGACCATGCTTTACCATAGGGTTTTGTCCAGGGCCGTAGATCTACGTCCCTGGTTTTGTCACATATACAGATTTAATAACAGCTAATAAACCCCTGATTAAGAGATATAGAAATATTTTTTTCTTTAGGGTCAAGAATTAGCCGTAAGTTTAGCCAAATCGGGTATAGAGACCACAGTAATAAATGATTCTGCGGTTTTTGCGATGATGTCCAGAGTGAACAAAGTTATCATCGGTACACATACAGTCATGGCAAATGGAGGGTAAGATCAAATGGATGCCTTTACCTTTTAGATGTCTTACACATTTCCATGATATAGACAATTGGAGACGCCTCTGCAGCAGATGACTTGTAAGGAGCAATTTCTTGATTTCTCACAATGTTTTCAATTCAAATTCATGAATATACTTGTAATTTTATCTTCATTATCTTCATATGTTTTAAAAGTAATACTGAAATTATTTTTATCAATGCAATCAATGTATCCCTTTTGCCCATACAACAAATCTGCAGCATACAACTTTGAAAATATTTAGACCAAAATTATAGAAAATAATATAAGTAAAATTTCAATAATTTGAAATCATTGTGGTTAAAGGAGAAATTTCTCATTATGATGTTTTTGCTATGATGTCCAGAGTGACATATGCTTCAGACGCGTCATGTGGGAAAGGGTTAATGTGAATTCTAATGACTAAGTATGCAAGCATATTTTGTAAAAATCTCTTTTAGTTTCAGTGATGAACACTTTCGCAATAATATCTTCATTGGGGTGCCTTGAATTAGTTGAAGCTCGAAAAACAGTGTGGTAAACATTGCTCATACATGGTTTTCCACTCTCTATCAAAATAACACTTTTGTTGTGTCACCTGCGTAGCATGGCAGGCACTTAGGGATTACTTTTTTTTTTGTCCGGCGTCTGTCGTCACACTTTTTTTCTACTCAAAGGATTACATTGAAACTTCTGACAAATGTTTATATCAATGTGTGTGATTGGTTCACAAAAGGGGGTATAATCCAAATGTTTTTATATCAGAGTTATTGCCCCTTTTCTGTCAAAAATTTAAATTTTCAAATCACGTTTTCAAATTACTTTTTTTAAACTCAAAGGATTCGTTGAAACTTATGACAAATGTTTATATCAATGTGTGTCATTGGTTGACAAAAGGGGGATAATCCAAATATATTTTATATCAGTTATTGCCCCTTTTCTGTCAAATATTTAAATTTTCAAATTACTTTTTTTCTACTCAAAGGATTGGATTGAAACTTTTGACAAATGTTTATATCAATCTTTGTGATGGGTTCACAAAAGGGGGATAATCCAAATATTTTTATATCAGAGTTTTATCCATTTTCTTTTTCATGTGTAAATTTTCATCAGCACCTATTGTTTTGTTAATCTTTTACACTTTTTGAAGGACAGACATCTTGTATTTACTACTAAACTCTAAATTATGCTTGCTTTGTCAGTTTAATCTTTTTTATATTGTAACAGGTTGAAGGCAATCAATGGAAGTCATGCAATAGCACTAGCTGCAAAACACTACTCTGTTCCTGTGAGTTACATTTTATATCAACCTTTTAATAATAAGCTGTTTTTTTGTGTCACATGCCATGGCCATCCTACTTCTATCTGTTTGTGTGTATGTCACACTGTGACTTTAACTGGCAGCATACAGCACTGTCATGTGCTCTTTTTGAATACTCTTGTTTATGCAAGGACTATATTTCTAGCATGGCCCTTTTCCACCTTTAGACACGTTTTGATGCATCTACATCAGATGACTATTGAAAACAATATTTCAATAAATACATATTGTTTATAGAGTTTTTCCATGCTTAATGCATCTTCTGCAGATTTGCTTTATAAGAAGAAGGTTAAACTTTTGATGAAGTTAAGGAGACTTTTTGAAGTTCCCACTGTATCAGTGTACATGTCCACATTGGGTCAAAGCAAAAGTGCTACAATGACCAAACTTTACTTGATAATGCATCTTCGGATGCTTCTTTGCTTTCTTGATGCTGAATCATGAAAGTGACTTTTATTGAATGACTTTTGTTAAGAAATTTGGTTTATGTCCATTCTTGGGTCTGAAGTTTTGTTCATTCAAACTTCAAACTACAGCCAAGTCAGGTCATACCCAAGGCATTACAAATGGTAGTAAGGGCTTTCACTCATTGACACTCATGATTGTTTTGTTAACATTACGACTAAAGCATTGATGCAAGGATAACTTGACAAGTAGTACAGGTTATTATGTCTCCCCCATTACATGGGGGTGACATATTGTTTTTGCCCGTTCCGTCCGTCCTTCCGTCCGTCCTTCCGTCTGTCTCACTTGTTTCCGCTCAATAACTGAAGAACACTTGGGCGTAGGAACTTCATACTTGGTATCTTCGGATGCTTCTTTGCTTTCTTGATGCTGAATCATGAAAGTGACTTTTATTGAATGACTTTTGTTAAGAAATTTGGTTTATGTCCATTCTTGGGTCTGAAGTTTTGTTCATTCAAACTTCAAACTACAGCCAAGTCAGGTCATACCCAAGGCATTACAAATGGTAGTAAGGGCTTTCACTCATTGACACTCATGATTGTTTTGTTAACATTACGACTAAAGCATTGATGCAAGGATAACTTGACAAGTAGTACAGGTTATTATGTCTCCCCCATTACATGGGGATGACATATTGTTTTTGCCCGTTCCGTCCGTCCTTCCGTCCGTCCTTCCGTCTGTCTCACTTGTTTCCGCTCAATAACTGGAGAACGCTTGGGCATAGGAACTTCATACTTGGTATGCAGGTTGGTCATGATCAGTAGCTGACCCCTATTGATTTTGATAACAAAAGGTCAAAGGTCAAGGTCATGGTGACCTTGTGAGGTAAAAAAGGGTTTCCGCTCAATAACTGAAGAACGCTTTGGCTGAGGAACTCCATACTTGGTATGCAGGTTGGCCATGCCTAGTAG
Source organism: Serripes groenlandicus (assembly GCA_031761405.1). Taxonomy (NCBI): domain Eukaryota; kingdom Metazoa; phylum Mollusca; class Bivalvia; order Cardiida; family Cardiidae; genus Serripes; species Serripes groenlandicus. The sequence goes on from JASEVX010000001.1 coordinate 144,430,097, forward strand.
AAGACCCCTATTGATTTTGAGGTCAGTACGTCTAAAGTCAAGGTCACAGTGACAATGAGCTGATAAATAGTTTTTGCTTGGGCCCAGGAACTTTATACTTGATGTGCAGGTTGGTCACCACCAGCAAATGACCCCTATTAATTTTAAGGTCACTAGGTCAAAGGTCAAGGTCACAGTGGTCAAGGTCACATCCGTCACACTTGTTTCCGCTCAATAACTGAAGAACGCTTGGGCATAGGATCTTCATACTTGGTATGCAGGTTGGTCATGACCAGTAGATGACTCCTATTGATGTCAGAAGGTCAAAGGTCAAGGTCATGGTGACCTTGTGAGGTAAAAAATGGTATAGGATCTTCATACTTGGTATGCAGGTTGGTCATGACCAGTAGATGACTCCTATTGATTTTGATGTCAGAAGGTCAAAGGTCAAGGTCATGGTGACCTTGTGAGGTAAAAAATGCTCAATAACTGAAGAACGCTTGGGCCGAGGAACTCCATACTTGGTATGCAGGTTGGCCATGCTCAGTAGAAGACCCTATTCATTTTGAGGTCAAAGTCAAGGTCAAAGTGACCTTGAGCTGAAAGGTCACAGTGACAATGAGCTGAAACATTGTTTTTGCTTAATAACTGTAGAATGCTTTGGCCATGGAAGTTAATACTTGGTTTGCAGGTTGGTCACCAGCAGCAAATGACCCCTATTGATTTTGAGATCACTAGGTCAAAGACCAAGGTCATGGTAACCCTCAGCTGAAAAATGGTTTCTGCTCAATAACTGAGGATTGTCACTGTTGCTTCATCTCCAGTCCAAAACTAAAAAATTCATCTCCATCATTTCTTTTCCTCCCCTACGACCACACAAATGGGGAGACAAGCGCTTTTTCAAAAAAGCAATCTCTAGTTTACCCAGGAAATGCTATGATATAACTGACAAATTGTTGAAAGCAGCATAAAACGCCATACAGACAAACAAATCATTCAAAATTTATGTCCACTTACAAGTACATGTATATCATTGGAATATGTTAATGAGGTAAGCTTTGTAATCTTTGATAACATCTGTGTTGTTACTTTTATTCTTGTTTAAGTTTTACATTCAGGCTAACATTTTGCCAAAACTACATAGTTTTAAGCTTCCAAACATGAAACACATTCTTCTTAAAAAAATAAGAGTGTCCACCTTTGGTGTGGGAGGTCGCGGGTTACATCCCCTGTCGGGTCATACCAAAGACTTTAAAAATGGAAGTAATGGCTGCCTTCCTTTGTGCTCAGGGTTGCCGGGTTAGCGTTTCGACTGACTGGCTGGTATCAGGATAAATGGACCAATAGTATTGGTAACACACCCAGGAAGCGCCTTATTATACCCCCGCAAACGTAGTTTGAAGGGGGTATACTGGAATCAGCATGTCGGTCGGTCGGTCGGTCTGTCCGCAAAATCTGTTCTGTTGTATTCCTCCTTCAGTTTCTACCTGATTTACTTGATACTTGGCATAAATGTTAATTAGGAGTAGTAGATGTGCAAGAGGCACATTTCATGTCCCTGTGACCTTGACCTTGACCTCTGACCTTGAAATAGGATTTTATTTGTTAAAATATAATCTGTTGTACTCCTCCTTCAGTTTCAACCTGATTTACTTCATACTTGGCATACATGTTAATCAGGAGTAGTAGATGTGCAAGACGCAAATTTCATGTCCCTGTGACCTTGACCTTGACCTCTGACCTTGAAATAGGATTTTATTTTTGTTAAAATCTAATCTGTTGTACTTCTCCTTCAGTTTCAACCTGATTTACTTCATACTTGGCATAAATGTTAATCAGGAGTAGTAGATGTGCAACATGCAAATTTCATGTCCCTGTGACCTTCACCTCTGACCTTGAAATAGGATTTTTTTTTGTTAAAATCTAATCTGTTGTACTCCTCCTTCAGTTTCAACCTGATTTACTTCATACTTGGCATAAATGTTAATCAGGACTAGTAGATGTGCAAGACGCAAATTTCATGTGACCTTCACCTCTGACCTTGAAATAGGATTTTTGTTCTTAAAATCTAATCTGGTGCGACATACTCCTCCTTCAATTTCAACCGGATTTACTTGAAACATGGCAAAATGGAGCCGTTTTGTGTGGCATCAGCCTGTCGGTTGGTCGGGCGGTCAGTTCAGATAAAAGGAGCCGTTTTGTGTTTGATATCATCTTAGTATTTCTTTTTGATACTGCTATTCAAATTGTCTTGAGTCAAAGATAATACTGTGAGATATAATATGTGTCAGGGGTTGGGGCGGGGGTATTAATCACCTTTAGTGATAGTTCTAGTTATAACTGATATTTTTTCGAAAGCAGCGTAAAACACCAAATAATCAATCAATCAATCTTCAAAGCAAGAAAAATACCTCTAATCCTGGAACTCCTTCCCCTAGATTTTTTAAATTCACATATCTGATGATACTATATAGCAGGTAATGGATTTAGCTATTAATAAAATCGTTTTCATTTTCCATTGCAGATGATAGTATGTGCAGCAACTTTTAAACTGTCTCCAGAATTCCTTTGTTCAAATGATCAGGTTTGATTCTATTTCTCACTACAAATGAGCCCTGTCTGGTGATTTGGTGTCTTATTGTCTCAGGATCATATAAACATACATTGACACAAAACTAATTGGATTACACTTCTAGTTTTTGTCAGACGATACATTGTTGTATATACTACATGCAAGCGGTCATTGAAGACTCAGGTGGAACTGTCCATATGTGCAGGTTTACCTATAAGTTTTGACTGTTTAAATATGCATACAGACCCCAAATCGCCACGGACAGGTCAAATACTTAATATTTTATACAGAATTACCAGTGACACCTGAAGATATTAGTAGGACATCTTCACTCTATAAGAGGTTGCTATCATGGTTCCATTGTGAAATGATCGTAAATGTCTCGGGAAGTACTGTCAAACCTCAGTCAAACCTCAGTGACTCAAACTGGCAGGGCCAATAAGAAATTATACAACTGTAGTCAGCCTACCTGTCTTAGCGTAATGTGATATAATATAGGTTTTTGGACAAAGCACAACTTGATTATACAAATGTTTACAGCTATAGGTACAATGCTTACCTATTAACCAGTTCCGACTTATAGACACATTTTGGAGCATCTGCAGCAGGCAACTCTTGAAAACATTGTGACAAAAGGAGAAATTGCTAAAAATTAGCAATTTTCCTTTTGCCACAATGTTTTCAACTTTTTAGCTCACCTGAGCTTTGCTCAAGGTGAGTTATTGTGATCGCCTTTTGTCTGTCGTGCGTCGTCCGTCATCCATCGTGCGTCAACTTCTCCTCACAGAAAGCATCCTCTCAATGACCTCACCAGATTTCATTCAAATTTTTGGGATCCATACAGAATTCTGGTTTCCATGGCAACAAAATGAAAAAAACTTCAAAATTCTTCTTCTCCCAAACTGGTTGGCACATTTTCAAATAATTTTGTAGAAATGTTCCTTGGTTGACCCTCTGTCAGATTCCTTCAAGCCATGTTGATTGGTCGAAAAATGTGGCTGCCAGTGGACAGGGCTATTTTGGCTTATATGGCTATAGTGAAAACTTAACAAATCTTCTTCTCCCAAACTGGATGACAGATTTTCAAAACTTTTTGTAGAAATGTTCCTTGGATGACCCTCTATCAGATTCCTTCAAGCTGTGTTGATTGGTCGAAAAACATGGCCGCCAGGGGGGCGGGGCTATTTTGCCTTATATGGCTATAGTGAAAACTTAAAAAATCGTCTTCTCCGAAAGTGTCGGGCCGATTTTCAAATAATTTTGTAGAAATGTTCCTTAAGTGACCCACTTTCAGATTCCTTCAAGCCATGTTGATTGGTCGAAAACCATGGCCGCCAGTGGGCAAGGCTATTTTGCATTATATGGCTATAGTGAAAACTTCTCCTCTAAAAGTGTCAGGCCGATTTTCAAATAATTTTGTAGAAATGTTCCTAGGGTGACCCTCTATCAGATTCCTTCAATCAAAGTTGATTGGTTGGAAACTATGGCCGCAAGGGGGCGGGGCTTATAAAGCTAAAGTGAAAAAAAAAAAAACAGGTGAGCGATCCAGGGCCATCATGGCCCTCTTGTTTCAGGAATTATACCTACAATTCTAGAGATTTTCCGTATTTTCAAAGTCGTCTGCTGCAGATATGCTGTATGTGGGAAAGGATTAATGCAGTGGTCACATCAGTCTATACTCAAGTATGCTGTCAATTAGTTTACACAATATGTTATGAGATGTGCCCCAATGCATAACCATCCAGTGTAGTTTCAAACAGCTTGCACTTCAGCACGGTTTAACCCTTTCCTTCATATAGACGCTTTTTGATGCTAAAAATCAGCAATTTCTCCTTTTGCCACAATGTTTTCCACTTTTAGTCATAGGTTATCCATTCAATTATAGAGATTTTCTATTTTTTGACAAAATATGTTAAGTCGTCTGCTGCAGAATTGTCGTATGAGGGAAAGGGTTAATCTAGATCTCAACTGGTAGCAATAAAGTCAAAGAAGCTATCAAGAAATTCCTGATAAACATTTGGATCCTTTAGCTTTGAAGCACAGGCAGATCTTTATCTACACATTTCATTGATACATTAAGATTATGTTCTCTCATATAGACGCATAAAACAGATCTGCAGCAGACGAGTTTTTAAAACAGTGCCCAAAAAGTGCTCATAAAAAGCAATTTTTCTTTTTGCCATGATCTTTCAACTTTTTTTCAGTAATTGTACTTTCATTTGTATAGAATTTCCATGTGTTTGCCTTAATGTTTTCAAAATTGTCTGCTTCAGATTTGCTGTATGAGAGTTAAATCGTCTTTTGTTGGACACAATTGGTTATTGAAATTAAAATTACTGAATATCTATCTATGAATTCTAAAGAATCAGTGTTTACATTTCTTTAGTACATTGTACAATTGCAATTTATATCATTTCAGGATGCTTTCAATAAGTTTGTAAGCCCAGAAGATGTGTTGAAATTTTCTGATGGAAAAATCCTCTCGAAAGTTCATGTGATAAACCCTGTGTTTGATTATGTTCCACCAGAACTCGTCACGCTGTATATCTTAAACATGTAAGTATTGTCCCATGCTGTAAATATAATAAAATAAAAGCGCTTATCCAAAGCTCAAACTCCAAAATTATAAAAGTAAACTTTATTCTCAAGTATCTGATTGATCAGAAGCAAATTAATTGTGCAATTAACCAATCAGACTTTTTATACGCCCGTTTTGAAAAAACGGATCGTATTATAGTTTTACCTGCCTTTGTCCAATCATCACCAAATTTGGTCAGAATGTGTATTGGGATAACATCTCGGACAGGTTTGATAACTAGCCATATCGCTGAAGTCAATCAAGAGTTATTGCCCTTTAATTATAGAAATTACCTAAAATTAGTCTTGTCAGCTCAATAACTTTAGAAGCCTTTGTGTAATCATCACCAAATTTAGTCAGAATTTGTATTGGCATAATATCTCGGGCAAGTTCGAATACTAGCCATATCGCTTTAGTCAATCAAGAGTTATTGCCCTTTAATTATAGAAATTACCTAAAATTAGTCTTGTCAGCTCAATAACTTTAGAAGCCTTTGTCCAATCATCACCAAATCTGGTCAGAATGTGTATTGGCATAATATCTCGGACAAGTTCGATAACTAGCTATATCGCTTTAGTCAATTGAGAGTTATCGCTCTTTAATTATAGAAATTACCTAAAATTGGTCTTGTCAGCTCAATAACTTTAGAAGCCTTTGTCCAATCATCACCAAATTTGGTCAGAATGTATATTGGCATAATATCTTGGACAAGTTAGATAACTTACCACGTTATCTTACTCACTACACACTTATATGTCACTCGAAATGGCCAAAACTGTACTAACAGTGTCTGCTCTCTAAATTTGCCTAATGTACAACCAATTATCACTTTACTTTATTAGTCTCAAAAAAACAGGACGGGCGTATTTTGTGACATTTGGCGCTCTTGTTTTAGTTCATTTCTTAGCACAAATTTTTATAGTTTGAACCCAGCTGTTATAACAATAAACAAATTAATTACACTGTTTACTCTTTGTTTTTCAGTGGAGGAACAGCACCATCATATGTGTACCGACTTCTTAGTGAGTTTTATCATCCAGATGATCATGTATTGTGAAAATAAATCAATGTGACACAATGGTACTATATATTAGACACAAGACTAATCTAGATGTCATCAAACTTAGCATGTGATATTTTCTGGCAAAATGTCATCAGAGTCCATGGGAAGTGAACTCAAGCTCATCTCTAGAAACTACATTCGTCTTTTTAAAATGTTGGTCGATAAAAAAGGCATCAAAACTTGTCTGTAACAGGGCAATTATTGATAAATAAATCAAATTTTTTATTTATTCTACCTGATTACTTCAAATGAAGCGGAAGCTTACAGTTCCTGGGTTATCTGTTTTTGTATCACCTGAGTCGAAGGCTAGGGTTATCTATTCTGATCACTCTCTGTCCATCTCTAACTTTAAGCTTCAAATGACATCTCCTCAACCATGAGACCGATATCGTTTAAACTTTATAGGAATGTTCCTTTGGTGGTCCTCTTCTAGACTTGTTCAAAGATTTTTTGCCTTATTGTGTCACCCAGGCACTTAGGGATTACTTTTTTTTTTGTCCGGCGTCTGTCACACTTTTTCGTCACACTTTCAATGAGCAGGTGCAGGTGACACATGTGCTCCGCGGAGCACTCCATTCTAGTTACAAATGTCCTTTACTTATAAATGTTTCATTCCTCATTTGATCAAATTTTCCCACAATACATTGTATTAGCAGTTACACATTTACTACTATACCATCTTTCAGGTGATCGATTTAGGGATATCTTGTTTAATGCCATGTCTGTTTGTGCATACATGTACTTCCATTCGGATTAGGCAAGTTTTTTGTCTTGACTGACATTACAGTGTTGTCTTTATGTAATCAGTGACTGGGTTCATAAGGCCTGATATGCAGACATGTGTATCCCTTTCCCACATACAACAAACATGTAGCAGATGACTGAAAATATCCCAACAAAAATATGGAACAATCTTAACCCTTTTCCTCATAAAGACGCTTTTTGACGCCTCTGCATCAGACAGCTTTATGAAAACATAGTGACAAATGTCACAATGTTTTCCACTTTTAGTCATGTTATCCATTCAATTATAGAGATTTTCTATTTTTTGAAAAAAAAAATGTTCAAAATCGTCTGCTGCATAATTGTTGTATGTGGGAAAGGGTTAAAAGAAAATCCTCTTTATGAGCTCTTGTCAGTGTTTTGAAATTGTGCCTACTGAAGATGATTCAATATGTCTAAGTGAGAATGTGATAGGAAACCTGTAGTCAGATAATATGACTTGTCGTTGGTAGATGTTCAGCTGTGAGACTTGGAAGTAAATAAAGAATGTAAACAAAAGATTTTGTTAAATTCAGTTTATTGTAAAAATCTCTTCATTAATATTATCATAGCAAAAAAATTGGAATGTAAAAGAAAAAGTGGCAAAAAAGCTATAAATTTCTCTACAAAAGACGCAAGACTAATATTATGAAAAGCAGTTAGTGAAATGCATTCAAACATGATTAAATGATAATTTGTTTGACTTGTTATTTAATATTTCTCCTCTTTTTCTTGTTTTGTTTTGTTTTCACCCTTTTGGCATATTGCTATATGCCACCTTTCTTTAACCCTTTCCCTCATATAAACGCTTTCTTTCGGACGCCTCTGCAGCAGACGGCGTTTTGAAAACAGAGTGACAAAAGAAGAAGTTGCACAAAACGTATAATTTCTCCTTTTGCCACAATGTTTTCCACTTTCAGTCATAGTTTATCCATTCAATTATGGAGATTTTCTATGTTTTGACAAAATACGTTCAAAGTCGTCTGCTACAGAATTGTTGTATGAGGGAAAGGGTTAAAGACATTGTGGTTAAGGGAGAAATATGAACCTTTTCCCACAATCTTTTTAACTCCATATAAAAATTATTCTTTTATTTTTTCAGCCTTCCAATTGTTGCACTTCTTTCTTCATATATTTTCGAGCAGACAACTATTAAAATATATTGGCTAATTGTTGGATATGCATGATAAACATTTATTCAATTATTTTCTTAACTAGTTACTTTCAGTTGGTTATTTATTTCTATAGCATAATAAATAAGTTCTCACATTAACTTCCTATGAGGGTAAAAACTTGAGCAAGCCATTGTATATCATAGATTTGATGTAAATGAATGAAGTACTACTCTTTCTCAATGATATGGGTCAAATATTGTGTATAAATGAATTTTGAAACGATTCCCTTGTATATCATTTAATTCTTGCCTTAAATAACCCTTTCCAAAATGCAGATGTATTTTGAAACATTTCCAGGTGGGAAATGAAAATATGAAAGAATAATTCTGCTACAGATTTGAAAACATTGTGACAGAAACTGCTATTTTTTTTTTGGATTTTCTCTTTTTTCTAAAATGTTCTCAAAACATGATAGAGCCAAGGAAAAAAGTGTCATCTGGATTATTTTGCCAAAGAAGAATTTTGCATTACACAGAATATTTCCATATTGGTTTTTTCTTCTTTTTTTCCTGCTTTTTTTCATTTGTTGACAGTGTATAAATGACTTACAAGGATTGCAATTAATGAATTAAGGACGGTTTTGATGATTTGGCAATGTTTGAACACATTATCATATTTTTTTTAAAATGCATAGTTTGGTTTTATTTTGCATGACAAAACACAAGGTAAAGAAAAAAAAGTGCAAAACAACACACAAAAAATACAGCAAAAATTAAGAATCAATTCCTAACTTTTATACGAAACAAAAGATGTCTATTATTAGGTATATAAAAATGTTAACTAGTTTCCTAAGCATTTTTAATACTTCTTTGAAAATTTTATTTTAACCCTTTCCCTCATATAGACGCTTTCCGACGCCTCTGCAGCAGACGGCATTTTGAAAACATAGTGACAAAAGAAGAAATTGCACAAAACGTGCAATTTCTCCTTTTGCCACAATGTTTTCCACTTATAATCATAGGTTATCCATTCAATTGTAGAGATTTTCCAATTTTTGACAAATTATGTTCAAAGTCGTCTGCTGCAAAATTGTTGTATGAGGGAAAGGGTTAAAAAGTAATCCCAAAATGATAACTGGTAATGAATACTGTTGTTCTATAAACAACATATAATTGGAAACATTTCTTTAACCAATTCCAACATACAGACACAATTAAATGCATCTGCAATGAACCATTTTTTAAAACATTTTGGCAAAGGGAAAATTGCTAAAAATAAGTGATTTTCGCTTTTGCCACAATGATAACTGTACTTTCATTTATCTAGATTTTCATTATATTTCCTTATTGTTTCCAAGGCCACCTCCTGCTGATATGTTGTATATTGGAGAGGGATTCAACCCTTTCCCTCATACAACAGTTCTGCAGCAAAAGACTTTGAACATATTTTGTCAAAAAATAGAAAATGACTAAAAGTGGAAAACATTGTTGCAAAAGGAGATATTGATCGTTTGAGCAATTTCTTCTTTTGTCACTATGTTTTTAAAAAGCCGTCTGCTGCAGAGGCGTCAGAAAGCGTCTATATGAGGGAAAGGGTTAAACATATATGCTTGTATTTGGATAAATTGCAAGTATAAATAGCCAATTTGTACAATTTTTTCAAATAAATAATTAAACATTTAATATTAAATATTCTGAATAAATTATTATAATAATAGTATTGGATATTATTTACAAAATCAATGTTAACAGTTCCAATTAAATTATTTCTATGTATAACTAACTGTATAATCAAATATAATAAAAGACAAAACCTCTTTAAATATTATAAGCACTATTTTCCTCACAGCACACTTTAAAGTATCATCAGGGCTGAATTGTTTGATGTCAATTTTAATTCTTTCAGCATCATTCTTCTTGTTTAAAATATTTCCCTTCCACTGTATTTTAAGAGTGGCCTGCTTTGAAATCTTGTACGATAAGTAAAAAATATGTGACATCTGTGTAATATAAATTTTAATTGTGATAAAGGGCTGAAAGTGTTGTAGAAAATGGTGAATTTGCTCACAAGGAGTTATAATTCCCTTTTCCCGCAATATTTTCAAAAGGCAGCTTAATTTGTGGCTGTAGCAAGGAAAGACAGTCAAAAAGATTGCCAGGTAAAAACTCTTGAAGCAATAACAAATTATTTCAGTTTGAGACATAAGTGAGGTTTTTATATTTTTCTAAACTGTTAATGCTATTCACCATCAATTATAGTCTAGAGTTTGATTATTGGTAACCCTTGTAATCCCAAATATTACATAATGCATATTGATTTATACAACAGATAATTAAATTATGTATAGATGAAATATGAGCATTGACCTGTCACTTCTTATAGCTTGTTTTAAAACCTTGACGTTACACAGAGGAAAACATGTATGTCACAATTTAAGGCTAAATATTTTTTCTATAAATTAGTTCAATGTACATACAATAAAAGTTATAGTACATATGTAAAACATATTTCACAGCTGTACACACAAAAATAGACAGAAAGATAGAAAGATAGTAAAAAATGTGAAATGATGGAAGAGAGTTGTGAAGGAATATATTGTCTGTGACAGTTACATGCAATTCTTCATGCTCACACATACAGAACACTTCTCCATTGTCTGTCACCCTTTCCATTTGCTGACTTGTTTGCAGGTGACACAAGGATATCTATGGATTAATTGCATGACAGTGGAACAATAGAATATATGTGTCATGCTCTACGAAAACCAACCAAATTTATTTAAATTGGCCTGCGTATCTGTAGTTTGATCTAGCGCTGCATTGTTTGCAAATTTATTACTGAAAATTCCATGAAATTTCTGGCAAACTAGGTAAATCAGAAAACTTCATTGTGCAGACTGATCTTTATCTATAACTGTCACAGTCACTCTTAGGTTGGTTTTCCTGGAGCACTGCTTTAATAGAAAACCTCAATTAAAAACATGGTGATAGATAGTAACACACTTTATACAAATGCATGGCAGTTATACACTGGTTGTATTTTAGGATATATCATTTAGCAAAGCCTGCTTGTGACCAACTCTCTTTCCCTTGTATAGCTCTCTTTTTTTTCTCTAATGTCTTCAGATGCATCAAAAGTTGTCTTACATAAGGAATGGGTCATATATATCAGTAACACGCTCCCTTTGCTGTATTGATATTCCTAGTTAATTTGTTGATAACCGTAAGCTTAGATAAGTGGGGTTTAATCGCTCTTTTCCCCTGATTATTGTCCGGATTAGTCATTTCACCAAACCAATGCTGTGGGTGCTTAAAAAGAATTGTCTCCCTGAGATGATCTTTGAGTAGCCACAACATAGGTTTTGGGGCTCAGATAAGGATTATAGAACAATGAAATACCCATCTCATCTAGAACTCTGGATATCTAAATATGGCAACTAATAACACTAAAACACTCTTTATGAGGCATTCTTCAAGGAAACCCAAACCCAAGGTTATAGAAATCCTATGCCCTACAGTTTTGGTACTAATTCTGTACCTCAGAATCTTTCAAGTTGATTCTTAAACATATAAACAAATATGGTATTAAACCCTTTCCCACATACAACAACTCTGTAGAAGACGACTGAAAATAAATTTCTTCTTTTGCCAAAATGATTTTAAAAGGCGTCTGCTGCAGATGCTTCAAAAGGTATATACAGGTGGGTAGGGTTAAACACCGCATCATCTGACCAATAGATTGGTTTTGTTTTGCCTGCCATAGCAGGAAGACACATAGGAATTTCTTCTCAATATTCTTTCACTTCGTGACATACAAGCAGATAATTTTGTTCCTTAATTAACCCCATTTCTGATGCCTCTGATGCAGACGACTTTTGAAAACATTGTCACAAAAGAAGAAATTGCTCATGACGAGCAATTTCTCCCTTTGCAACAATGTTTTCAACTCTTTATAATGATTATACTTTCAATTATTGAGATTTCCCATATCATTGCCCATAGGTTTTCAAAGTCGTCTGCTTCGGATTTGTTGTATGTGGGAAAGGGTTAAAACACTCTTTATCCATAATTGTTTTCATTGTAATGACATTTTAGCCTCAATTTTTAAAATATTTGAGCTCGCCCATGGGAAAAGATACAAGTTGGCTGTTGTATAAACAGTGTAGAACCAGATCAGCTTTTGCATCCACAGTCAGTCTAATCAAGATCTATACTGTTTACATATTTCTAACACAAGCTTGTTAGAAACTTCTGTCAACTTGTGTAGATTCTGATAAAACATAGCAGTTATACAGGCTGATCTTAACCTACAGTATTCACAAAAGCCAATTTGTACCTTTTCCAATGGACAGGCTAATCAACACTTGGTTCCTAAGTTACCCTTTCCCTAATATGTGATGTTTAGAGTTGTCTGAAATATGGAAACATTGGGGCAAAAGGTGAATTGTTCATGATGAGCAATTTCTCCTTTAGCCACAATGTTTTCAAGTCATTTTCTGCAGAAACTCAGAAAGCGTCCATATGTGGGGAAGGGTTGATATTTATACACAGTTGAAAACATCATACAAAAAGGAGAAATTGCTTCTTCTCCCACATTGTTTTCAATATGTGTCTGCTGTGTTAAGTATTAAGTTTTCTGTATTGGTCAAAGGGTTAAACTTCTATTCATGTTCGTCCATCAAAAAATTCTTATGTCAAATATTTAAAAATCTAAACAACTTACAAATCATAAAATTCAAAACAGCAAATCTTTAAATAATGTCACACTATTTTACAAAACATTTAAATACGCTAATAAATAAAGGACGGATTTACTACAATTAAATTAGTATATGTTTTTGAACTACAATACTTCTTGTCGTCCTTCTACTGAGCAATTTAAATTGAGACATGTCGACACATATTCAGCAGACAACTTTTGGAAACATTGTGTCAAAATGGAGAAACTATTGATAATGATCACGTCCTCCTTTTTCCACAGTATTTTGAACGCTAAAATTCTTTCTTTTATAGTCATTTTCTTGTTTTTGCCAACATGTTTTCAAAGTCGTCTGCTGATGCCGAGTCTTATTTTGGAAAGGATTAAATAAATGTTGTCTTGTTACATGTGTAGATATCATAGTGACCAGTCAGATCAGCTTGCAACATTTTAGTGCATAGTCTGATTTGAAACGCTATTGGGCTAATATGCAATTGTTGAACTCTAAATAACTTAATCTTGGAAACTTAAAATAGACATTAAAAAACATATATGTTTTCCTTAATGGAAATCAATTTAAATGGTGTTATTATTATTGAATAGTTGTATTCATTATCTTTCAAAGTACATTTAGTTGTTAAAATTGAACACCAAAGTAAATATTGCTTTATGATGACTTCTATTTAAATAAACATAAATTGCAGATAATATTTTTTTTAAAAAAAAGAAAAAAGAATTAGATTTATTTGAGAAAATGGCTTATACTTCAAATGGATTTTCAAATGATTTCCTAAAGCTTGCATGACAATGGCAAACATGTTTTGTTGTATTGAACACATACAGTGATGATTTTGTTGTTGAATGAATGAATGAACTACTTCAATGTTTATTCCACATCAATGAACGATAATCCCTTCAATTCAAAGGGATATATTTGACAAAATGTTGTAAAAAGTTTCAATGCTGTCTATCAAAATATATCTGTGTAAAAAAGTGTGTATATTGAATAAAAAAACTGTAAATGCATTATTAATTCATTAGGGGGATAAGTACTGATTTATGAATACAAACCACCATTTCCCACATACAACAAATCTGCAGCAGATAACTTGCATGCAATATTTTTTATAATCTCTTGAAACGAGAGTTCCACAACGTTTCAATTGCAAGATAAGGGGACAATAGAACAAAATGTGTTGTGCTCAATGTTTTCAATTTTTATATGCTGTAAATTTTTGTATGTAGAGCAAGGTTAAGAATGTCATTTTATGATAGAATGAGGATTGCACCAGAATTTTGGTTCCTGAATGGCAGTGAACCAAAAACGAAAAACAGTTTGAGCCGCATCTGGCAATATAGGATCATGTTACTTACTGGGAACGGTGAAGCATCTGGCGAGTGTGTATACAACAGATTCACCAGAGCCTTCACGTCTGCCAGCCTGTATAACATGTATATCAAGATGCATCTTCTGATATATCATAGAAGTGTAACTACATGGGTTTTATGCCAAGGCACCATTTTTGATACTAATCTGAAGAGGCTTTTTAAGAGACCACAAATTGTCTGAACTGGCTCATTTGTATATAGAAGCACATGACTGCCAGTCAAGTATACAACATAGGAGTACATAGCTACCAGTCAAGTATACAACATAGAAGTACATAGCTGTCAGTCAGTCAGTCAATTAAACTGAACAGCATCTTCTGTATGCTACTATATGTAACTAGGTCACATAAAATGAACTACATATATTGGAATATGGCAGTGTTCATTCAAGTCACCTCATGAAGATATTTAGTCAAATCTTCACGAGGCCCCATTTGCCAACTCTAGCAATGCTAAAGCTGAAACCCACTTATCAGTGGCCTCTTTCTTAAATGGACGGTGGCAAGTTGTCGATTTAGTGAACAACCTTGGTTCGATGGACGGCATTGTGAAATCCATGGATGAAGCTGGGGTGACCATGTTACTGCTTACAGATGTATTGTTGGTGGGGATGTTATATGACATAGTTAAAATTGATGGTTGTTTATAGGACTTGGTTGTAACAGATGGTTGTGATGAAGACACAATGGGTGGAACTGGTCGGTCCACTGATGATGACATGTTCATGGGTGATACTTCAATATGTTGGACTTGAACACTGGATGATGTAACTGCGGGCAATGGCGTGTAATCTCGTTTCATCTTTTTTTCCGGCTGAATGGTTGTTAATGTTTGCTCTTGCTCCGATAGACTGTGTCTGTTAGAAAAATATGCAACAAAAAATTTAATATAAGAGCGCATATAAAAATGGTTAACATCATCATAATCAATTGTTTTCTGTTTATGAATATTTGGTCCTAATCTTAAGGCAATAATGCACATGTTTTATATATAATCTTAGGACTGGACTGGGGCTATCAATCCAGGGGTTGTCAGTTCAAACCCCTGCTTGGTCATTGATTTTTGGCAATAACCGACAAAAGCTTACGTCATTAAATTTTGTCTTCTACACAAGCACTTAACCCTCTCCCTCATATAAACGCTTTCGGGTGCCTCTGCAGCAGACACCTTTTTGAAAACATAGTGACAAAAGAAGAAATTGCACAAAACGTTCAATTTCTCCTTTTGCCACAATGTTTTTCACTTTTAGTTATAGGTTATCCATTCAATTATAGAGATTTTCTATGTTTTGACAAAATGGGGCAAGACACCCAGGAAAAGCATGGTTAGTTGAACTGGCTGCCATGAACATGTAACTGAAAAACTGTTGATTACCACGCATAATTCCAATCAATCAAAACCTACCTAACTAGCCATTCTGTGACAGCATGGTTTGACTGTGATGATTTAAGGGGCGACAATTTGTCCTTGACCTGGGGCTGTACTCTCCGTAAACCAGCGTATGGGTGCTCCGTGCAGTGTCTGTTGGCATGTGTGAATTTACTGGTACAACCTGAAGAAAACAAACCATTCTATCAGTTAAACATTTGCTGTATATAACACATCCGCGGTAGGCCACTTTCAATAGGCCACTTTCAAAATGTTAAGTTAAAAATAGGAAAACAAAACTAACAAGAGCGCCAAATGTCACAAAATACGCCTGTCCTGTTTTTTTTTTAGACCAAGTATAGTGATAATCAGCCTAACTTAGGGAGCGGACACTGTTAGTACAGTTTTGGCCATTTCGAGGGACATAATTTTGTAGTAACTAAGATAACGTTTTAAGTTATCAAACCTGACCAAGATATTCTGCCCATCAACATATTGTCTATAATTAAAGGGCAATAACTCTTGATTGACTAAAGCGATATGGCTAGTTATCGAACTTGTCCGAGATATTATGCCAATACACATTCTGACCAAATTTGGTGATGATTGGAAAAAGGCTTCTAAAGTTATTGAGCTGACAAGACCAATTTTAGGTAATTTCTATAATTAAAGGGCGATAACTCTTGATTGACTGAAGCTATATGGCTAGTTATCGAACTTGTCCGAGATATTATGCCAATACACATTCTGAGTAAATTTGTTGATGATTGGACAAAGGCTTCTAAATGTATTGAGCTGACAAAATACTGGACGCCGCCCGCCCGCCAGCTGCAGGTAAAACTATAATACGATCCGTTTTTTCAAAACGGGCGTATAAAAATGAAAGAATAATTATTGAATGACTTCTCTAAACATTGTGACAAAAGGAGGAATGGCTCATGATGAGCCATTTCTTCTTTATCCACAATTTTTTAAAAGGCAAATTGAAGTAGGATTTTTCCTGATGGTAACAAGTTATGAAGTGATAGTGGTCACTGTTTGCTGTCTTCAACCCACTACCTGTATGGTTATACATCTCTCATACAACATTCTCTCATACAACAAATCAGCATCAGTTGATTTTGAAAACTATGCAAATTAAAGTAAACTAATAGTGTTGAAAAACATTTTTGCAAAAGAAGAAAGTGCTCATAATAAGCTGTTTCTCCTTTTGTCACAATATCAAAATTAATATGCTGTAGTAGAGGCATCAACATGCATATGTATGAGGGAAGGGTGAAAAGCATGAAATAAATAGAACGATTGTTTGGATGGATATAAATTTGAGATATATTTCCATATATGAAAACCAAAAGAAATTCGATAAATATGGATATTACATGGAAACAAACAATCTTTATTATTCTCTATGCATTTTTAAAAATCATCCCTTAAATGAGACGTTACTCAGCAATGAATAGGTTTAGGGATGCATAAACACTATTCCATGTAGGTACATGGTTAACCAACAACTGGTCAATTAAATATACCCCTTCGGTCAGCTGGTCAGTAGTCTTGGTCATTTAACTTTACCTTCACAGGAACTTAGGCAACTCTTGCATACACAACGACATTCCTCAAAAAGTGTAAAATGTGAGAAGAAAATATCGCTTGTTTGCAAGTCAAACAATAAAGCACTTCAATAGACCTTTATTTACACATTGTATTAACGCCAAATAATGCTTTATTAAAACAGTCTGAGCTGCGTCATACGATAAGGGGGTCTTGCTGCTTCTACGAACAGTGAAGATTTGGGGGAGCATGTGCATACGTATGTAGTCTCGTCAGAGTCTGTCCTGTGTTCCTACGTGTAATCGACGCCTAGCTGTATCTTCAGACATATTTCTAAATCCGTTTGCCCTAATTGTTTAATTTCCATATACAGTTTACCCTTTCCCACGTGCTGACGCATCTGTAGAAGACGATTTATGTAAAACATTGTTACAAAAGAAGAAATCGCTCATGATGAGCAATTTCTTGTTTTGTGACAATGTTTTTAACTCTAATTCAATAATTACTCTTGCATTTGTAATGATTTCTCATATATTTGGCCAAATATTTTTAAATGTCCTCTGGTGCGGATGTATTGTTTGTGATAAAAGGGTTAACTGATACTGAAAAGGAGACGCCACAATATCTCCTTTAACTCCTGCCGTGACTCGGTCTATATGAAGAGGACACGGCGTCAATAGACTGTTAAATATTTGGAGTGTTACGTATTTTTTTGTTTAAAACACTTTAGTCAGAAATACGTGTTACATAATTATGGCCTGAACGTGTATTCAGAAATGGCCAACAATATTATTTTTGCAGAGAAACACATTATTTGAGTTATAGGGCACTCGTTCAAAGCGAGCCAAATTTCTTGTTATACGCTTTTAGAGGAACGGTTTGTCATGTTTGTCAGTATCAAGTAAAGACAGACATTATGCTCAGATTCTCCTTTCATAACAATGTTTTCAAAAGTAATCTGCTGCAGACTTGTCTGTCAGTGGGAAGTATTTATTTAAATAAAATGTATACGCACTATCGACGGCACAGATGAATGGTTTTTCACCAGTATGTAGTCTCTGATGCGTCTTCAGTTGTCCGCTCTGACAGAACGATTTCCCGCATCCCGGAAAGTCACAGACGTACGGACGCTCTCCTGAAAATAACAAATTGTAAAACTGAGTATCCCTGGTTACCATGGTTACTTAGCCCCTTTTCCACATAATTATAACAAATATCTGCAGCTATCGACTTTGTAAACATTTAGGAAAACTTATAGATACTCCCTATACATGTAGATATACGTATTGACAATAGTTGAAAACAGTGTGGCAAAAAGAGAAATTGTTCATCATGAGCATGTTCACCTTTTGCTAAACGTTTTTAAAAAATTGTCTTCTGCAAATGGAAATGGTTAATCTTCAAACAAAGTATTTTACATAGCTGCAATTGATTGACGGATAAACAGCTTCGGGAATATATTAAACTTTGAGAGATATTGTTAGAATTTACAGGATCTTCTTTTATGGACAAGAACGATTTTCGGATGTAATACGTATTAAATTTGGTTCTACTTGTTTTGGGAAACGAGGCAATATATTTTTCATTTCGCAGACGTGAAAACCGACTACTTTGAGCAACAGATTCCGCCAAAAGTAAATGACTGTGGCATTTTAAAAGATCCTTTTCATGGGAGACATTTAAATAATACTGAAGCACTTTCTTCTCATTATTCCGTATCGACTGGGATTAAGAAAATTGGTTTACAAAGGATCAAAATAAATAATACACTATTGGCATTGAAGTGCGTCGCCATAATCGGCTTTTCGGGGTTCAGTCAATTAGGGTTTATGAAATCCCTAAATGCCGTAAAAGCGTAACCCTTTTTTTTGTTTAACAAAGAAAATATTAATACCAGCTAACATAGGTAGCCCGTGCAACGAACTATGTCAAACTGTATGTATAAGGAAACATTGTATCAGTTCGTCTAGTTGAATACTAGAAAACGAAAGCAACAAATAAAGCTTGTATAATACTTTCTTGTGCATTTTCGTTTTGGGATACGATAAAGTGTGTAATGTAGCAAAATCCAATGCATGCAATGTTTACATGTATCACATATGGCGGTAAAAGTTTGGCAGGAATAAGCCGGATCCCACGACCGTAAGATCTAACTATTATAAAACCATTCTTTACCCTAACAATTGTAGTGTATTCAGTGCGATAACGAAGTAACTGCAATTATCTCCTAATCGGTGTAACACGACTCTTCCACTTACTCGGATACCTATATCTCTTGTAATCTTAATTACTACCTTTTGTGTCTGCATGAAAATCCCTATTCTCTTAAGCCTTATTCAATTTCAAAAGGGCTCCTTAAAGGGTCCGAATTAAAAATACAATTATATTTTGTACCATTGTTCTAATACCATTCACATGGATAACAAAGGAAATGGGGTCCTTTGTCTCCTTGAATACACAATGTCGTGGTACGCAAAAATGGCCTTACAGGTATGTCCAACATAAATGATTCAGAGGAGACATCGCACATGAATGCCCGCGCTCTCTGTCCACGCAAATGAAAAAAATTACACATATATATGTGGCTTTTTGGTTCACGGTGACCTTAATCCTCCAGCTGAACATTGCATATTAACGCCAACCCCTTTCAAATATAGAACGATTCTGCAGTAGAATCTGGTGAGAAAATATGGGGGAAACTCTATAAATAAAATAACTTATTGAATACAATTGAAATACATTGTGGAAAAAAGGGGAAATTTTTCATAACGACTAATTTCTTAGATTACCACATTGTTTCCAACGGTCGAGTGCTTCAAACGAGCCAAACTTTTTCTGGCATGTTGTAAATAGCAGTCTGTAAGGAAGAAACAGAGGATCTAGTTCTAACATATTACTGTGTACAAAAAGAAAAGCCCCAATACAATGCCGGTAACGCTTGACCTTTATTAGATCCGTGCAACAAAAACAGTCAACTTTTGACATTCCTTGGGTATTCAGAAGTACAAAAAAACACATAATTAAGACAAAAATCTTTTCTTTTCTATGATCGATTGGAAAGTGGGTGCTTTGAAATATCAAATGAAAATATGCGGCTTTAAAACTTGTTAAATAGGTGGTGCCGTGGTGACTGCCGGTCAATAAGGGCTCTTAACTGGAGTCCGACTTCTGACAACTCTACTGTCGACACCTCAGTGAGCGAACACAGCAAACCATCGATACATGCAACTATTTCAGGAATCGATCTGTATATTATGCCGAATCGTTGACCAGATACATGATATTTGAAAAGTATTCTTCTGTATTAAAAAAACAACAACAATAATTGTAAATCTGAAATAAGTCAAAATAACATCTGATGCAGATCCGAAAACGCTGTGGGAAAATAGGAAAATGCTCTTTTTCCGTTTTTCGTTTTTCCACACAATGTTTACAAAAGTCGCCTTGTACCAAAGAAATGAATGGTAAAGGGCAAACATAGACATTGGGCGCGTTAAGGTCATGTCTTTAAGTCTTATTGACAATCACGTGAAGACAACATTTGAATCGCGTCTAGCAATTTTGTGTCTTGTTGACTCGGCATACAACGAAAATTCAGACGAGCCTGTCTCATTTGATTCTCTACATCCCGCTTGCATGTAGTATAGGCCCATAGGTAAATTCTGACACAATATGAGCCGTCCCGCGAGAAAACCAACATAATGGCATTTGCATGTATAGACCAGATCAGCCTGCGCTGTCTGTCCGCACAGACTGATCCGGCCGACACATTCTGTCTTAGGGGGATAGATGTATAGAGTAGTGATTCCTGAAACAGAAAATCCACATGAGGCGAAACGTGTCTATCCGGGTATGCATGCGTTGCGTGCTTAGGCTGATCCGGGTCGATACTTTACGCAGAGTCCACAATGTTGGTTTTCTCGCGAGATGGCTCATATTAGAACTGCAGTCCCATGAGTTGTACTGCCATATACATGTGTTTGATCCCGATATTGAAATGAAATATAAACCCAAATCACCGGACGCGACTGAAATGTATATACATTTATGTACTCATCTCACCTTTCAAAAATATAGATATAAACATGTTTATTGATGGTTCATGTAGACAAAACAGAGTTATAGACCAGAACAAATTAGCGCAAAGGAGATGAAAGAGCCATGACAATCTGATCAAAGAAGTTTCGAACCAGAACTGATAACACCTTCATCATGCCGTATGCTTGTAAACTCTAGTGTATGGTTAACGCCGCCGTCAACACTCATTAAGCTATATCACGGCGTTTCTTGGGTATTAGGATTACTGGTACACATTTATTCTGATACCATCGAGCCGCTATTTATGCATATCAAACAATCCAGAGGTAAGACAAACTATTTTTAAAGTTTGGCATGACTCGGTTGGGGATCGAACCCGCGATCTCCCGCACTCGAGGTTGACACTATACCACCGTGACGTTTTGTAAACTCGTACAAAAAAAAAACTCCGAAAATCATCTGGATGTCAAATGTTGTAAGCTGTTTATCAAAAATCTCATCCACGATTTATCCTTTTGCCACAATGTTTGCAACTTTTTTCAATAATCATATTTGCATTATTTATAAGCATTTTCCATAGTTTGTCTAAATGTTTTCGAATGCATCCGTTGCAGTTTTTTGTATGTGGGAGAGGGCTCGAGACATCGTTATGCAACACGTTTTCAATAATCATATTTGCATTATTTATAAGCATTTTCCATAGTTTGTCTAAATGTTTTCGAATGCATCCGTTGCAGTTTTTTGTATGTGGGAGAGGGCTCGAGACATCGTTATGCAACACGTTTTCAATAATCATATTTGCATTATTTATAAGCATTTTCCATAGTTTGTCTAAATGTTTTCGAATGCATCTGTTGCAGTTTTTTGTATGTGGGAGAGGGCTCGAGACATCGTTATGCAACACGTTTTCAATAATCATATTTGCATTATTTATAAGCATTTTCCATAGTTTGTCTAAATGTTTTCGAATGCATCTGTTGCAGTTTTTTGTATGTGGGAGAGGGCTCGAGACATCGTTATGCAACACGTTTGATGACTTTAAAACATATTTCTTCAATCAATCCTTTGCCCCCAGAGCTGATACACCCGACTTTTAAAGGGTATATAGCTAGAATAAGTATTTTTCTGTATTGTTCATCAGTCCGTTGTAAAGCAATAAAATTGCTCATTATGAGCAATTTCTCTGTTTGCCACAATGATTTCAATGTTATTAAATAAATAAACTTTCACTTGTGCGTTTCCATTTTTTTAACTATGTATTTTCAAAGTCGCCTGCTGCAGATGTGCTGTATGTGGGAAAGGGGGATTTTATCAATTGACCTTTAATAGTCCGGGACTCTGTCTTCCTTAACTCTTTTCCCACTTAAGGACGCATTCTGACGCAAATGCAGCAGACGAATGTTGAAACATTATTTCGTCATTCTACTTTTTTTCTAGATATTTTCCATATTTTTGTACAGATGTTTTCAAATTCGTCAGCTGCAGATTTGTTGTATGCGGAAAAGGGTTA
Organism: Serripes groenlandicus; assembly: GCA_031761405.1. Taxonomy (NCBI): domain Eukaryota; kingdom Metazoa; phylum Mollusca; class Bivalvia; order Cardiida; family Cardiidae; genus Serripes; species Serripes groenlandicus. The sequence continues at coordinate 144,452,720 of JASEVX010000001.1, forward strand.
ATTTACGAGTATACAATTAATACCCTTACAAAAAGACAAAACCATATTCATAACGGGCTTTCAACGGGTGTCATGTTCCGTCCACAAGATGGTATCTGCATGTACAACACATGTCTCATTATCTTGTTTTGTCTAAAAGTATAAATTTGATATAATGCCGTTTTCAACTTTAGTTAAAGTCCGTGTTTTTTCAAAAATGATCCATCAGAGTGGTTTTAACCAACAGGCTTTAATAAAGTGCAATGCACTGTTTGTTTAGGGACACTATATTACATATGCAATATTGTAATATAGTGTCCCTGGTTTGTTTCACGCCGCTTTTATCTATTCTAAGTGATATCACGACGTTTCATTGCTAAGGTTAACAGTGCTACTGGTCCATTCGTCCTGATACAAGCGAGTCAGTCGTAATGCTAACCCCATAACCCTGAACACAGAGGCCCACAGGGAAGACTGGGCATGCCCAACTGTGCAGCCTCTATAAATAAAGTCTTTATTATTATTATTATTATTATAACATCAAGGAGGTAGACCATTTTAAAGTCTTTGGTATGACCCGGCTAGGGTTCGAACCTAAGACCACCATCAGCCGAGATTGACGCGTTACAACTACAACACCGAGGTAATGCAATGGACAGTAAGTAAAGACCGCCACAGTCGATTATTGGATCCGAACAGCGTCGATTCTGTATTGTACGTGCTAATCCTTCACGTTTAACCAAACATTAAAGAATGTCGATAAACACCAGTACTTTCCCTTTTAACCCTTTCCCTCATATAGACGTTTCTGAAGCCTCTGCAGCAGATGGCTTTTTAAAAACATAGGGACAAAAGAAGAAATTGCTCAAAACGAGCAATTTCTCCTTTTGACACTATGTTTTCCACTTTTAGACATAGGTTATCCATTCAGTTATAGAGATTTTCTATTTTTTGACAAAATATGTTCAAAGTCGTCTGCTGCAGAATTGTCGTATGAGGGAAAGGGTTAAAGACGCATTTTGACGCGTCCTTAACAGACGACATTTAAAAAAAGTGTGGCTCATAATCAGCAATTTCTCCTTTTAAAACACTGTACGTATTTAATCTTAACGTTTATTTGAAGAGACTTTCCATTGTTTTGCCTACATGTTTTCAAATCCATACGCTGTTATTCTGTTGTTTATTGGAAAGGGATAAGATTACACTACACCTTACTATTGTGACAGTCTGATTAACCCTTTCCCACATATGACAATTCTGCAGCAGACGCATTTGAACATACTTTGTCAAATAATGGAATATCTCTATAATTGAACGTATAACCTATGACTATAAGTAGAAAACATTGTGACAAAAGGAGAAATTGCACGTTTTGTGAAATTTCTTCTTTTATTACTATGTTTTCAAAAAGCCGTCTGCTGCAGAGGCGTCAGAAAGCGTCTATATGATGTAAAGGGTCAACGGTTACATTCTCTTGTTAATAGTTCTTTTCTGGTCGACTAAATTGCGACAAGTGTAGGCCCTGATCTCTCTTTATTCATTCACACACATTGTGATCTGGAGGTGTAGGCCTGAGGCTCGATACATAAAAGGAGTCTGGTCTAAATTTCCGTTTACATGTAGATCGATTTTTTTGTACCTTCGATTTGTAGATATACAGCTGTCGAAAACATCTTTTATCACATGATTAATTAACTGTTTGGAGTATAACCATCTATTCTTGTGTTCAATCAGGCATTTTAGTTATTTTTCTCACAAAATACTAGCACATCACTTTAAGAATAAATAAGTAACATAATTAGCTGCATTTTGGTGACTTTGGGGAGAGGTGTAAATGCCTTTTTAAAACATCAAGACAAACTGGTTTGTTTCATGATTTTGAAATTGTTTTTTTACATTTAAACCCTTTTTAACATACAACAACTTTCCAGCATACGTTTCAAACTTTGGGCAAAAAGTATGAAAATAAATAAATATTTGAAAGTATCATTAAAATAAAGTAAAGTTGAAAACATTGTAGCAAAAGTTTTCTTCTGTAAACGCGTCTGCAAATGGAAAAGGGTTATGGAAATCCTATGTTTAAAACTGACACTCTAGTTTATGGTATGATACATTATATATTTTTTTTCAAGTAGCCTTTTTATTTTATATAACATAATTTGAAAATGACTGATGCTTCTTGGTGATCATTAGCAAAAATGATGCGAAAACATCTTTTGCATACTTTACTTTCTCTTCTCTCTTCGCAATACGTTTGCTGCATCGCTTGCATATTCAACTGTTGCATGCTGAATATTTGAGGCATAAAACTCAAACAAATACTAATAGAATACACTGTTCAACGACTAAATACGTGAAATATGTTGTGTTCACTGAATCGGGTCACAATTCAGGTGCTATACCCATTGAGTAGGCCACTGTAAAATTGATTGAAATGTACTCTTTTTCTCTCTTGCCATATGATCGACAGGTGATAATGTATTATTGATTGACACAATATCCTGTAAATATAAAAGTTTAATGAATTTCGATAATTCATTTACAAACACCTGAACAAAACCAATAACGTTGGACAATTGATTTTAATGTATGGCTTTGTTTGTGTGTTTCGCATCAGTAACAATCCTGTAGAATTTGGTAAAAAGCGATTGACAATAAACGGATACCTTATTATCCCCATATGTCGGTCCTGCGACAAGAGACACGATTTAATCAATACCGATACATTTTAACCAACATACAGACGCATTTTGCCACATCTGTAGCAGACAAGTGTTGAAAACATTGTGTTAAAAGCAGAAATTGCTAATAATGAGCAATTTCTCCCATAAAGCGACAATATTTTTTTTATTACTTTCATTTATTAAATTTGCATTTCATTAGTTTCTAGAGATTCCCTTCTTTGTCTATAGATGTTTCCATATTAGACTGGTTTTGATAAATTGTATTTGGGAAAGGATTAAAACGCTTAACGACATCTATGATTGAACCCGAGCAGACCTCAAATCAACCTCCGTGAAAATTAAACATATGTCGTATACTTGCAATACCTGAAAATAACATGAAAAGGGTAGGCAAAGCATACGTTCTGTTAAGATTCAATGCGTTGATGTTGTCACAAAAGGGCCATACAGGTAAAATTGGATCGATAAATATGACCTTTAACTTTAACCATCGTCGTTTCCAGCTGGTCCATTGGGGATTGTTATACTTTTTTAAGCCCATATACACACGAGACTTTTTCACTGTCCCCATTCGTGTATAAATTATTCTTATAGAATAAATGAGCCGTTCCACGAGAAACTCAACATTGTGAACCCTGCGTAAAGTATAGAACCGGCTCAGCCTAAGCATGCCGCGCAGGCTAATCCGGGCAGACACTTTTCGCCTCCTGTGGATTTTCTGTTTCAGGAATGATTACTCTACATCTCTTTCCCACTGAGACGGAATATGTCCACACATTATCAAAATGTTCTCCTGTTACCTCGTTTAAGATGTTCTAAAGAACGATGCGAGTTAACAAAACGTGCAATTTCTCCTTTTGCCACAATGTTTTCCACTTTTTGTCATAGGTTATCCATTCAATTATGGAGATTTTCTATGTTTTGACAAAATACGTTCAAAGTCGTCTGCTGCAGAATTGTCGTATGAGGGAAAGGGTTAACAATATACATGTATGTGTTTTTGTTGCGTTATGCACGACTTTTAAACTACTATAACGATCAACGTAGACAACAATTAACCAGTTCAATCTTGGTCTTCATTATTCGCTACTCATTAATCAGAATAATGCAAAGACTAGTCAATACAAATATTTTAAGATATATATTTTTAAGACTTTTAAACTACTATAACGATCAACGTAGACAACAATTAACCAGTTCAATCTTGGTCTTCATTATTCGCTACTCATTAATCAGAATAATGCAAAGACTAGTCAATACAAATATTTTAAGATATATATTTCAAAATTGAATGGTGACTCTAGCAGTTGTATGAATTCAGAGGGACAGTGCGACACGGGTTTAAGAAGGGACATGACGTTCTCACTCCAACTAAGTGACGAGAATGATAACAACGCATATAGGTATACGTGTCTTTACAACTGTGTAAATTATGACGAAAAGTCATGTAGTTCTGAATCATAAATGTGATGTAATCCCGTAAAACAAATAGGGCTATTCATCCCTTCCCACATACAACAAATCTGCAGGACTCGACTATGTAAACAAGTAGCAAAAATTATTGAAATTTCCAATAAAGAAACGTATTATTATTGAAAAGGGTTGAAAACGTAGTTGCGAAATGAGAAATGGCTCATTATGAGCTATTTCTCCGCAGTCACAATGTTTTCTAAAATCGTCTGCTGCATAGGTGCCACAAATCGTCTGTATGTGGGAAAGAGATAAAAGAAAAAGAAAAGAAGAACGAAAGAGAAAGTAACTGTTTAATAAACTTACGGAGAGAGGACCTTATCCAACCCAAGTCGATATTAATAGTTTAATACATATTACAGCATGTTGGGAACGGCTTTACACATTTGATTTATATAAGCAGCGTCTCGTATCTTAGCAATGGGTGATTTATTCTGTGAGTTTGGTTACAAACAAATACAGTGACTCGGTAAACTATGGGTGCGTACATACCTGCCTTGGTTACATTTCTAAAAATAACTCGGTATCTGTGTCAGTATGGGTGCGTGAAGGTGTCTGTGAGTGTTGGGTACCGACAACATAGAAACAAAACTTTTACTGCGAGAAACTTTGTTCCAATGATATAGATCTTTATAGGATGTTTACCCTTTCTCATTACTATAATTTGATCGCATGTATTTACGTTTATTCATATGTTAACATAGTATAAACTGCATTCAATAAAGCTGATTGTTGTGTATCGTATTGTATTGTATTGCAGACGGTTTATGATATAACTGTACCAGACGACTTTAGAAAAATATTGCTCATGATGAGAAATTTTCGTTCAATCACAGTGATTGAACGAAAATTTCTAGTCATGACGATTTTTTATTGTGTGACAGTGTTACTTAACTTACATTTGTAGCGATTTTTCACACGTTTGCTTAGATTTGTTTCTATTTCGTTTGAAGTAGATTTGTTTGTTTTTTTTGTGGGAAAGGATCAAACTGACTTTTGATATACACATACCGATCTGATTTGCGTTTTATCAGTCATTGTGGTTTACACTAAACCATGAATTATCTTAGTCAGTTTCTACAATATATGCTACTTAATGGAGGAGCGATGCATTCTTTTATCTTTTATTTTAACCCTTATGATACTGAGGATATATTTAAGGCATCTACAGCAGGCGAATTTCAAAATAAATGCTGAAAAAAGGAGTGATTATTCATAACATGTCGTTTCAGATGCAGAAGTATTATTTTGACCGTAGCATGCCTCAGGTTGAATATAAATCAAATTAACCCTTTCCCACTTACAACGAACCGACAGCAGACGACTGTGAAATTGTCTATGAAAAAATATATAAAAAATGTATAAATGAAAGCATAATTATTTAATTAACTTGAAAACATTGTGGCAAAAGGATAATTGTTGACTGCTGCAAAGGCATGTGGTAACAGGTTAAAGAATGAAATCTGACCTTCGACACTCACGGGTCAGGTATGTATCTATAGAGATCTGCACCTCTTCAGTGAGTAAGACAAGAATATCCATGGCATGATGTAAATACTAGTAAACAGAGACTTTTAAATGTTAACATTTTCGTGACTCTTAAAACCATTTCCCACATACAGATGCTTCCAGACGTCTCTACAGCAAACGACTTATAAAACATTGTAACAAGTATAATTATACCTTCATTTATAGGGATTTCCTATGTTTTTGCTTAGATGTTTTCAAAGTCGACTGCTGCAGATTTGTTGTATGTGGGAATGGGTTGAAACAATCCCTCTTCCACAGAATCGATCATGCTGTGTCTGATTTCAAAGTTTTTAAACATTTTTAAACATTGAGAACAAAATTGCGAAAACTCTCACAGTGGACAATTTCCAACAAGGGTTTCTACTATTCCAATTAGTATCAGTTCTAAATATAGCCCATGTATCCATCTTCATGCGATTCAGAGTGTTTTAAAACAGAAAGAGTGGTACGTTAGTTGAATGGGTTAATCTATGATAATCGATCTGTGACCAGAAATCAATATCGGGCTTCTCAACCTTTCCCCACATACGACAAATCTACAGCAGACATCTAGTCAAAACTAAGAACAATCTTTATCGATACAAGTAGGATCAATGAAAAAAGATTTTTAGACATTTGAGGTAATGTTTTCAAACGCTGTATAATGCAGACCCGCCAATAATAATAATAATAATTGCACTAATGAATGGTGACAATAGAGGTGTGCATCAATACACCCCCCCCCCCCCCCCCCCCCTTCGGACTTAAAGCTATTTCTTATTATTTCTCAATTTATATATAAACCTATTTCTTAGTATTTCTCAATTTATAGGAGTTTCTAAAAATAGTTTTCAAGGACAGCGACCAATATACCCGATATCTCATTAATAAATCATTCATATATGCTCGATGTGTACTGTAAACTATTGAGTTAACCTTTTCCCTCATATAAACGCTTTCGGACGCCTCTGCAGCAGACGGCTTTTTGAAAACATAATGACAAAAGAAGAAATTGCACAAAACGTGCAATTTCTCCTTTTGCCACAATGTTTTCCACTTTAAGTCATAGGTTATCCATTCAATTATGGAGATTTTCTATGTTTTGACAAAATACGTTCAAAGTCGTCTGCTGCATAATTGTCATATGAGGGAAAAGGTTAACATGCGTTTATGCAAAGTGTAGAAAATCTCTTAAATGCATGGCTATTTAACAGAGTTGAAAACATTGTTGCAAAACCGAGAGTTGCAGATTCTTCAAAATGCGTCAACATGAATAACGGGTTGGGTTAAATTTACTGCCGGATATGCTCATTTCTTAAAATAATTCACCGATTCATGACTGACAGTCTGTTAGTTCTATCAACTTCGTTTTGTTGATATCTAATGAGGAAATACTAGCTGTAGAACGGTATTATGTCGCTTTCAACAGTATTTCAGTTATATCACGGCGTCTTTGGAGTAAGTTACCAATGTTACTGGTAAGTTTATTCTGACACCAGCGGGTCAGACTTAATACTATCCGGTGTGCACCCCTGTGCAAAAGGAAAGGGGCGGGGGGGGGGGGGGGGGGGTGGGGGCAGTACTTCAAATTTTAAAGTATTTAGTATGACCCATTCTCGGTGGACGCTCTTACTACTACACCATCAAGACTGCACGGTGTTTCATGCACGGTGTTTCATGGGTAAACTTTCACTTTCCACATCAAATGTATCCTAACACTGGGTGTATCAGTCTTTATTATGTTCCAAGCATTAATCCAAGGATTGAAGTTAATACAACCAATTTTAAGGTGTACTGTGTAGGGACTGTAATAACATCTCTTTCGGAAGACTTAACATGATAATCATCGCATTTGAAAAGTTACATGTTAACACGGATACATCCGTGTTTGAGAGTATTAAATATTTATGACAAAGATATTGTATAAATAATTAAATGACATTTTCTTTGAAAGTCAACATTTCGTTAACAAAGAGTTGACATATAATTACAGAAGAACGTAACTCTGCATAATAGCCTATTTAAAAGTATTAAGCGATGAATATTATTGACATAATGTTTCTGCGCAATGTTTACAAACCTTTCGCTTGGCAATAACATATTGTCTGGTTTCCTTTAGCAATGCGTTACATTTAACTTGTTGTTTTTGTCCAAACAAATCCTGTTTACGTTTTAGCTTTCTTTAACCTTTTGCCTGATCAATACAGAAGAATATTGGCGCATTTGGAGCAGTTGTCGTTTAAAGATTATTGGGAAAATGATAATTGCAATTTCTCCATTTCCCAAGATGTTTTCCACTATTTGTCAATATGTTACTGCAAGTTTGCCAGACGTCACTTTTCTCATAAAATATGTCATGTTAAGCCTGTTCCAGACTCACCTCTCAATTCAGGGCAAAGGGAGGAGGTAACGGGGTGGTTGTAATTTCATCTACTTTGTCAATGGAATTTAATGTGTTTCCGAATTCTTTTTAAATTCGTTTCAAAACTTACTTAAGTTATGTAGGTGTAGGTATTAAACAAAAATATATGTTCGATGTTTTAATTCAATTTGCTATATAGCCCTACATTATACCTTAACAAAATCGAATCCGGATTAGGCCTATTCAAATAAAGGTCAATTGGCAAGGTTAAATTAATGATACACGTGGCGACGGGTTTAAATCAAAATCTACATATTTCTGTCTGTAAATAGACGAAAATCACCTGCCCCTACACGTACGTATTAGGATCGTTGGTTGGGCATTTAATTTGTTCATATGTAAATTAACTCCCCAAATACGGCCGCTACGCGCAGTGACTTGTTGCCAGGTACGCTTAAACATGACCCATTTAACTCTTGCCAGTATGCAGACGGTCTTTAAACCTTTTAAACCTACGACGTATGCAAACAGAGTGGGGAAAAAGTAGTCAATGCTTGAGAATACGCGTAATTAATTTTCCACATTGATGTATAACAGTATTGCGAGATTCTTTTTCCACAGAGATTCTATCTGTTGGAAAGCAAATGTTTTTGGTACATAAGTTTGTGTGAACCCAAAATAAGTAGACTGCTCTGAAAAGGGTCGTTATCCTTTTCAGATGCTAACGCATTCTGCCATATATGCAGCAGACGACTTTCAAAGACAGTGTGACAAAAGGAAAAAATGCACATAATCAGCCATTTCTTATTTTGCCACAATGTTTTCAATTGCAATACTATTTATTGTTATTTCAATTTAAGACATTTTCCGTATTTGTACCGATATGTTTTTAAAACCGTCTACTGCAGATTTATCGTATGTAGGAAAGGGTATTTAAGGGGATTTTTCGTTATTCGAATACGTGGACAATGTAAATGTTTATCAGTGCGCCATGAGTCAATATTCAAAAGATCAATTTAAACTCAGCCATCGGTGAAAAATAAACAAGATTCGACGAGCAAGCGGAAAGATCTAAAACCGATTAAAATACAAGTCGACAAAAGCTTCAACAATGCTTCTTTTCTTCGATCTGACTTAAGATTTAAGTTTTTTAATAGGCACGTTATCTTCTTTGTGTATTAAGATATATGGTCGAGCCATAACAGTGTAAGAAAACACCCAATTAAACCCCCAAAATCCTGGTGTTACCATGAACAACAGGGTAAATATAGTCAAATTTTAGACCTTTAACAAATTAGGGTGATATTAAGCTAAATTTAAACATAATTTGATATGCAAGATTTTTATAATAATGTATAATAAAATTGGATAATTATAGGTTATGAATTATGGTTTGACAAAGAAAACAACTGTACTTTCAATAATTGTTGATAAAACCTCGAATTTAAATGGTATCTATACCAAATATTTCAGATTTTTAAATCTCCTTCAGGATGGATTGGGATAGGTATATCGTGATAATAAGCCCTTACGTCAACTTACCCATTACTTCACATGATATTTCAAATGTTGTCTACTTTACGATCAACAGATGAACAAGTTGAACTATTTGGAAAACTGGAATTAACTTTTTAACACAGAGTTAAAAATATTGCAATTAAAGATTCAATTGCTCTTTTTGAGCAATTTCACCTTCTATTGCAATGTTTACAAAAGTCGTCTGCAACAGCAGGCATCAAATGTCGTCAGGCTAAACAAAAATGTAACGTCTTGTAAATTAAAAATTTGATTTTCATGCAGAATTGGAAAAAAAGTGAAAAAGGAGGAAATTTATCAAAACGAGCAATTTCTTCCTTTTCCGCAATTTTTCCCCCTCAAAAGTCGTCTGCTTTATCGGGTAACCATTTTCCATATAAAATGATTCTGCAGCATACGACTTTGAAAACAACCGGTAAAAATGTCGAAAATCCCTCTTAGTGAAAGTTTAATTATTGAAAAGAGTTGCTCATTAAAATGACGACTTTCCTTCCCAAATATTGCTTCTTGGTCAGTTTTATTTACGAAATATCATGATTTAAAAAAATAGAAAAATAACGGGTATTTGTAATAGAAGTTCAAAACTTATCTATAGAAGTAAACAAACCTTTGATCTACGCGATCTCTCGTATAATTTAAAATCTATGTTGTGGGTCCTCAAAATAATCGTCTTAGTGTGATAATAATATTGAGGACCCACAAATAAAGGTTTGAACGTCTAGTGAAAATTAAAATGAGCGCGAAAAACGCCCATTATCAGGAAATCTGTATAGATATATAAGTATGAATAAAGAGTAATGATTGAGATAGAGATATCACCACGTGGTGGTAGAGTGCAAGGTCCAGTCAAGGTTTACTGTCCTTTGTTTAAAATGTAATCATTTAAATCGATTATGAATCATAACTCGATATTTAAAACAGATATCTAATAGTAGGTTTGGTCGGAAATAAACAATAACAGACTCGAATGTCTAACTGTTTGTTTACAAGTCTGCGAATAGATCTATCATATATCATAAACTTCCCACATGCAATGAACCAGGGAAATATAGACAATGTGGTAGACTTTTGTCTACTCCACCTACGTTTTCACAGAAAAAGCGTTGATTAAGGACAGAAAGTACAACCACACCTGTGACCTTTTTAATTTGAACCGGGTCTGGCAAGTTTAGATCTCATCACAGCTGCGTTCAGTCCAGCGATTTTGAAACCAGTGAGTACCAGAGTCATGTCCATGGAACTCATATTATGTTTGTAATTGATCAAATATAATAGCACACGGGACTTTTTGTTTCTATAGGGACTCCCTTGATAGGCAGTCACAGTGTAGGAGTCCTGAGTACTCATACTTTGAAACTTGAAAAGATATCGTTGGTACACTACAGCGAAAACTCACATTAGCATGACTAAATGCATCTTCATACAAAATGCTAGAAGCGTAGACCCACTAGTTTCAGCCAACGACACTTTAAATGGCGCCTTAAACCACAAATGCAGTAAGATCCCAAATGCACATATAAATGACACTGAATCGTGTCAGGCGACAACAACAACAACATCTGCAGCAGACGACTTTTAAAACATGTTATCAAACATATGGAAACGCTTTTTAAATGTAAGAACAGTTATTGAATAAAGTTGAAAGCATTGTGACAAAAGGTGAACTTTTTGGTCATAAGCAATTTCTTCTTTAGCTACAATGTTTTAAAAAGTTGTCTTCTGCAGAGGAGTCTGAGAGCGTCTGATTGCGGGAAAGGGTAATACACGTGGTATTGTTGGGACTACAGTTCTAGTTTTTCGTCTATACTGTAAATGAATGCGGAGAGTGAAGGCTATGTGAGACTCTGTCTCTTGGGTCGTATTTGATAGTGCACTTCATATCGAAAGCAACGATGAAGGTTTCCTCGAGTTATCGACTTATCGCTCGATCTTTTGATGATTTCGGGATCACAAAAAGAAACTTTGAAGTAATGCTTTTTGTACTACAATAGTTAAATAACTGTTTTGGCAGAGTTAGAACTAGTTGTATCCTACATGTAAGCTGGCAGTGAAGACTCTAGTGATACTATGCGTATGAACAGGTTCATTAATTGGGGTCTTCATTGTACTCAGATGAAAACGAGAAACAATACGCGAAAACTGCCAGATGAAATTCATATTCATTCAGACTTAGTATCGTCTGGATAAATCCATCTCAGTGTGATATATGTACATGGAAAGTTTCTTATCAAATTTATAAATCATACGTAAACTTCTTTTACATGTATATTCATCATAGGGCAGTTGAATTTACTTTGATATTACAAATATGTAGCTGTTTAAATGTTCATGTGTACGCTCTTAATTACCCAGGCTACGATATGTGACAGGTGCAATACACCTTGATGTTCCCTCTGGTATTGTACTATTATTGGAATACAATTTGAGCCACTTACGATAACCCGATTTTACGACAACAAACAGATTGTCAAATAATAACTATCAAAGTCGGTCCCATTGTTAACCCTTTCCCAATTTCAGGCAACTTTTGACAACAATGTTCCAAACGGAGAAATAGCTAATGATGATCAAGTTCTCCGTATGCGCGACATATTTTAAACTTCATTTATATAGATTTTCTCTAGTTTTGTCAATCGTGTGCTGCAAATGTGTTAGTTGAAGGAAGAGTTCATTCTACAGCAGTACAGCAAATGATTTTCAAAACTGTTTGACAAAAATATATGATTATTTTTCAGAAATGAAAGTTTGATTATTGAAGAGTTGGCAACATTATGCCAAAAAGAGAAATTGCTGATTATGATGATCAGTTCTCATTTTGCCACAATGTTGTCCACAGTCGTTTGCTTCAGAGGCGTATAAATACGTCTGTACGAGGGGATCTGATAAGGCAAGGGTCACATCTTAGCGTACGTGTAGGTCAAACCCAACCTGACGTTTATCAACATCAATTAATTTATCTTAAATTTATCTTAAACGTGTTCATGAATAAATTTGGAAAGGTTGACATGTGAAGTATTTGACCATCTCCCTTATAGATGCTCAATTCTCTGTACCAAAATCAGCGACAGTAAAGTTGTAAGGTTGTTATTAGTCTCGCTATCACCAAGACAAGATCGTAGACAACATCTGATCTAAAGCCTTGATACACACCGTTTGGAAGATCGTTGTCAGTACATTGACACTCTAGCTGTGTTGACACTATTCCCAAAGCTGGTACAATCAGTAGCACACAACTTTTTTAAAAACATAATTTGCAATTTTTCCTTTTGCATGTACTTTCATTTATAAATATTTCCCAATTTATAGTACGTGGTAAAGGGACCCACGCATATACCAGATATTCATAGACAAACATAAGACTTCCAAAACAAAAACACTGATAAATTGGGATGGAAAAGAAGTTAAATAATTCTACATTTTATAACAATGAGGAAAAAACTATGTGAAAACAATGTAGGAAAAGCAGAATTTGGCCGAATTCAACGATTTTCCTATTCCACATTGTTTCGAGCGTCGTCTATCTGCTGTCCAGAGATACATCAAACAAACAATTAAAGGACCGACAAAAGCATTCATGCTAATAAGTCTTAAAAAAACTTATCTGGTTTCTAAAACTACATGAACTACATAAATTTGAAACATTCACGAAAATCATGAAAAGGTACAAATAACTCGCACATGTTAAAATTGTACATCTGTGGAAATCGGCCCAACAATTCCGGTCGTGCTGAAACACATAGATCGAGAGGGGAGTGAGTCGGTAGGTTCCAGACAAGGAAGATATTTAAAATGTGCGACCATTTAGATAAAGGGTGCCTCACTTCAACCTGTTCAGTGTAAAGTCCGGTTTTAAAAGACAAATGTAATTTATTTACTAAATTTGGCATATATATTTATCTGTGTAATTACCTGTATGAGTGCGGATATGAGCTTGAAGCGACTTCTCTCGGGGAAAAACTCTTGAACACACTTTACATCGAATGCCATGCCTCGAAAGAGCACCCTCTAATATTAATGAGGAGATCTTCTCCGCTCGGGGACGACCCCGTTTGTTATTATCCAATTTATTATCACCTTCTAATGAATCCGCCTCCTGCGAACTGGCTGACGAGGACCTTGGGCTAAATGTCCCACGATGGAGTCCATCGGTCCAATTCCACGGATACATACTATAATACATAAGTCCAGTTTTTGTTTCACAACACTGAAAAGCTCAACCTGTAGCGTGATAGTGTGCTTTATTACTACTGGGAGAATCCGTCATGTCAATACATGTATAGTAAATCTAAAAATAGATAAAGAAATCCCCTATGTGTAAAGTGCGCGTTTGAAACCAGTTATTTTTAGATATTGAATAATAAAAATATATGCGTTTGCAAAAAGGTATTGCGCATCAACCATTTAACACGTTCTGAGCCCAAGGATTGCAGTTGATATGAAACAAAATCATTTTGTTCTGATTACTATAAGTATAATTCAATTTCTAACGCAAATAAAGATAGTTTAAGGTGTGTTTTATCTGAAGGTCAGGGGCATTTCCCGCCAGATACCCGTATATGGGCATACAAGTTACATTCGGATACCCATGGTCTAGAATAAACTGCGGAAAAGGTCCGAATCATTCCGTTTCTGTTTGATCACGTGATCAGCTGCAAAACTTCGACAAGACGACTCCATATTGGACTTACTGAAATAGTTGGCCGTGAAATCCATTGCAATCCTCTAACGCGAGAGGAACAATGGATAGCATATACGGCGTAAACGTTAAAAACAAGTTCGATCTTTTCTCGAACGAGGATGTTGATCCGTTGGAACAATTGGAACTTCAAGAAAAGGAGAAACTGAAAGGGGATCAGGACAAGAAAAAGAAAGACGACAAGTCAAAGAAAAACAAAAATGCCAAAAAAACTGTTCTAAAGGCAGAAAACAAGAACAAACCAACAGAGGAGGTGATCAAGCCGGAAAAAGAAGGTATAGTGCTTTTGGAAATTAAATTGTTGCATGATGTGCATAATGGCAAGTGGTAAAACTGGTTTCTAACGAGCATGGTCATTCTTGAAAACACGTGTTTATTCCTGTAAAATGTTGCAGTATTATAATGACAACTAAATCAAGATAGACTCTCGATACCTCTTACATTTGCTTTATCAATATGTGCTCGATTTTGCACATGTATGATATAATAATTGAATACGGTTGCCACAAGTTCATTTCATCTAGGACTTCAATCTGCAGAATGAGAAACGTGAACTTTCTAGAAATTCAATTGTTTGAATGATAGTAACCAAGCATAACAATGGTTAAAATTGCCACATATTACATTATTGAGTAATCTACATATTATATTAACGAGTAATCATGCCTATATTAAGAGTTCTCTACCAATATTGCTCTTTGAATAACTTTAGAAATGAGGTTCCAGAAAGTTATATTGAGAGTACTGTCTGGTATACATATATATGAATGAATTATAAAACAGTTGGTAACTTACTTACCTTTGAACCTTCGACAACCAAATGTGCATCCACATTATGGGTGTTGGTATTCAGAGGCAGAGTATCGCAAACCTTTCACGTTTTTGAGTTGTCGGTTGTTGGAAGCCAATTGGCCAGTGTCCGGTAAATTGTTGTTTTTTAGAATGCTGGCACGTATTGATCAATATACAGAAATACAGAAGGTTTTGCAATATCTAAATATGTTTATTTATAAAACTGCCAAAACTCTTGACAAAGTTACTTAATTTCAGGACAAGATCAACTTGTACATTGGATTGAATTAGTGATGTAGAGGTTTGTGTCTGCTTCCAGAGCTGTGGCTAGGGTGTAATCCTCAGTTTGGTTCAATTGAAAATGATAACTTTCCATAAACGAATGTATACCTGCAAACAATGAAGGTGTCAAATTAAATTTGATCCAAGACTCGACTCTTTCAATGATATCAAAGTGCTCAAGTTCGGCAATGGGCCCAATTGATTTTTCTGTTTAAAACTTTAATAGGCAGGAAACCCGATTCCAGGGTTGGCTATTGGTCCTTTTGGTCATCAGACCAATAATTCTTTGTAATTATTCTATATTTATTCAAGCTAGCAAAGGATAGTTTGAGGATAAAGCATTTCCATGAATTTCTATTTTTAGAGAAGGTAAATGCTCCAAGACAAAATGATAGGCCAAGAACAGGGAGACAAAACAGAGAAGACAATCGTCCACCACGACGAAGGGACGATAATAATCAGGAAAACAGGTAACTCGATCAATCGCCTGTTATCAGCTTGTTAATCATTTCCCACATATAGATTCTTTCTGATGCCTCTGCAGCAGACAGCTTTTTGAAAACATCATGACAAAAGAAGAAATTGCTCAAAAAGAGCAATTTCTCCTTTTGCCACAATGTTTTCCACTTTTAAGTCACATGTTATCCTTTCAGTTAAAGAGATTTTCTATTGTTCAGTCATATGCTGCAGAATTGTCGTATGAGGGAAAGTGTTAAACCACCGTATGTATACTTTTGGAGGTACTGACTGTATAATTGAAACGAAACCATAATTTATTTTGTTAGTGATGTCAAAAAATAAATGATGTCTTACTTGTGTATGGTGAGAAACAGCACGTCAGACTGAGACAATTTTAATTCTTTGAAAATTAAGTTGAAATGTAAGTCATTTTCAATTATGTGCCTTTTTTATTTGACTCCATTCGGATGCATTGCAGTAATGTGAATAAACCGCCTTGAACTTTTGTCAGTGATGTTAAAATTTTTACTGTCTTACTCAAACATGGTGAGAAAAGCACGTCAGACTGAGACAAAACAAGTTCTTAAAAAAGATAGAAAGTTTATAACTTCAGGTCAATAAATTCTGTTTTTAGATCACCTAGAGCCAAAAGCTCGAGGTGAGCTATTCTATTCTGATCACTTGATCCATCATCCGTCATCGTTAACTTTAAGCTTTAAACATCTTCTCCTGAACCACAGTACCAATTTCATCCAAATTTCACAGGAATGTGCCTTTGGTGGCCCTCTTTCAAAATTGCTCAAAGATTAAAATTCCATTGAGAACTTTGGTTGCTACGGCATCAGAAAGGGGGCAAAATGTCCAAACTTTAAAAATCTTCTCTGAATCTGCATGTCAGATTCCAATATAGTTAAGTAGTTATTAACTTCACAGGAATATTCTTTTGGTGGCACTCTTTCAAAATTGTTCAATGATTAAAACTCCATGGAGAACTTTGATTGCTGCGGCATGAGAAATGTCCAAACTTTAAAAAAAATCTCATCTGAATCTGCATGTCAGATTCCAATATAGTTCAGTAGAAAAGTTTTTTTTTAAGTCCTTGTCTGATATTTACTTACTTCAGTGATCATCTACTTAATTCGTTCAAGCCGTATTGATTGGTTACACAATCATAGCAACCTCGCGTCATCACAAAAGGGGTAAATTGAACTTTTAGCTACAAATGACAACTCCTACCATTCCATTGGACCAATTTCAACGTTACTTCACATGAATGTTTCTTTGATGGTCCTATTTCAAAATCGTTCAAATACTTGCATTTTGTGTAGAACTTTTGTTGCTGCGGCATAAGAAATTGAGAAAAATACCCCAACTTTAAAAATCTCCATAATCCATTTGTCAGATTCCAAGATAATGTTCTTTGAGTGACCCGACAAGAACTGTTCACGCCATATTGATTTCGTTGACAAACAGAGCGGCATCAGGAAAGGTGCAAATGACCAAATTTAATAATTCCATTCTTATTAAATTTCTTGTTAGATTTCAAGGTACAAATGGCTTTTACTGATCAACTATTTCTTTAACTGAGTGTCAACTCCTTGCAGTTTCATTTGAACTTTTGATCAAATATTCACAGATATTTGCTTTTAATTTATTATCATTCAGGTGATCGATTTAGGGCCATCTTGTTCTTTGTCTCCTTCCATTCAGTGCAGTAGTGTGGAACATGCCACTATTTTAAATTCTCAGTTATGTTAAAAGTTGTCCCTGTCTTACTTGAACATGGTGAAAACTCATGTTGGATCGAGACAAATCTAATTCTTTGAACAATAAGGCGTAAATGTTTTCACTCATTTGCCTCCATTCGGATTTATTGCACTAATGTTGAATAAACCACCTCAAACTTTTGTCAGTGATGTTAAAATTTATCACTGTCTTACACAAACATGGTGAGAAAAGCACGTCAGACTGAGACAAAATAGGTTCTTTAAAAAAAAAAGATGGGAAATTAATAACTTAATTTCAATTAATTCTGTTTTTCTTTGTCTCCTTCCATTCACTTCAGTTATATAAAAAAAGACCACTAATTTAACTTTTCAATGATGTTAAAAGTTCTTCCTGTCTAACTTAAACATGGTGAAAAATCACGTCGGATCGAGACAAAATCAATTCTTTGAACATGTGGCTAAAGTAAAAGAGTTGTTGTCAATTAATTGCCTTATTTATTTGACTCCCACTCGGATTCATTGCAGTAATGTTGAATAAACCACCTCAAACTTTTGTCGGTGATGTTAAAATTTATCACTGTCTTACACAAACATGGTGAGAAAAGCACGTCAGACTGAGACAAAATGTTCTTATAAAAAATATATGGAAAGTTAATATAACTTAATTTCAATCAATTCTGTTTTTAGATCACCTGAGCAGAAGGCTCAAGGTGATCTATTGTGATCACTTTTTGTCTTTCGTCCCTTGTTCACTTTTAGCTTTAAACATCTCCTAAACCACAGGACCAATTTCATCCAAACTTCACAGGAATGTTCCTTTGGTTGGCCCTCTTTTCAAAATTGCTCAAAGATTTAAATTCCATTGAGAACTTTGGTTTCTGTGGCATCAGAAAGGGGGCAAAATGTCCTCTAACTTTAAAAATCTTCACCTCTAAATCTGCATGTCAGATTCCAATATAATTTGGTAGAAATGTTCCTTGGGAAGTTGGCTGACCCTACAAAGATTGTTCAAGGCATACTGATTGGTTGAAAAACATGGCAGTCAGGAGGCATCAGAAAAGGGGCAAAATTTGGAAATTCCATTTTTTTTTTAATGTCTTCTGATTTTAAGAAAATTGAATATGAATCTTACTTCAGTGATCCTCTACTTAATTTGTTCAAGCCGAATTGATTGGTTACAAAATCGATGCAACCTCGCGTCATCACAAAAGTGGTAAACTGAACTTTTAGCTACAAATGCCAACTCCTACCATTCCACTCGACCAATTTCAACATAACATCACAGGAATGTTCCTTTGATGGTCCTCTTTCAAACTTGTTCAAAGACTTGCATCCTGTTTAGAACTTTTGTTGCTGTGGCATCAAAAATTATTTTAAAAACCTCCATCTCCATAATCCATTTTGTCGGATTCCAAGATAATTTGGTAGAAATGTACTTTGAGTGACTCGACAAAAACTGTTCCAAGCCATATTGATTTCATTGACAAAGAGGGCAGCCAAGCGGCTTCAGAAAAGGTACAAAATGACAAAACTTTATGAATTCCATTCTTATTAAAGTTCTTGTTAGATTTCAAGATACAAATAGCTTTTGCTGATAAACTATTTCTTCAACAGAGTGTCCACTCCTTGCAGTATCATTTGAACTTATACTATCATTCAGGTGATCTATTTAGGACCGGCCAGCTTGACCCTCTTGTTATTTGTCTCTTTCCATTCAGTGGAGTAATATGGAACAGGCCACTATTTTAACTTTTCAGTGATGTTAAAAGTTGTCCCCCGTCTTACTTACTTGAACATGGTGAAAAATCACGTTGGATCGAGACAAAATTAATTCTTTGAACAATAAGGCGAAAGTAAAAGTTGTTTTCAATTAATTGCCTTATTTATTTGACTCGTTAGGATTCATTGCAGTAATGTTGAATAAACCACCTCTAACTTTTGTCGGTGATGTTAAAATTATCACTGTCTTACACGAACATGGTGAGAAAAGCACGTCAGACTGAGACAAAATGATTCTTTAGAATTTAAGACTAAATGTAAAAGCCATTTTGAACTAAATGCCTTATTAAATGCTAAACGATGAGATACTGAGTTCTATCGGTGAGATATAATCCAGATCAAGGTATGACGTCGTTTTCCTAATTTCTGGTCATGTTGTACTACACTCATTGTATATATATAAAGAAATACGTAATGGGTATATTATTAAATCGGATACAAGCATTGTCATGTGATAAAAACCTTATCTTATCTATATCCATTTATAATTCTGTAAATTAAACAAATACATTCACAGATTCGTCCACGTATGAACAGGTACGAAGACACCAAATAGTTACATTATTTTATCATCAATTATCATAAAAATAAAGAGAACATTTGTTGAGTAAATATGGAATATATTTCAACTCAAAGTGATACAATTTCGACATTTTCACCTGATGAGATATATTCCATATCCACTCAAAACAAACAAATATCCTTTATTTATTTGACACCTTTCAGATTTATTGGCTTGCAGTTATTTTGAATTAAACACCTCAAACTTTTGTCAGTGATGTTAAAATTTATTACTTCTTACTTGAACATGGTGAGAAAAGCACGTCAGACTGAGACAAAATTAATTTGAAAACAGAAGGAATACAAAGTCAATTTCAATTAAAAAATATATATAAATATGTCGCCATTCAGTGCAGTAATATGGAACACACAACTATTTAAACATGTTGGTAATGTTGAAAGTTATCTTCGTCTTACTTAACATGGTCGGACCGAGACAAAATTAAGGTGAAATGTGCGTCATTTTTAATTAAGTGCCTTATTTGACTCCATTCGGATTCATTGCAGTAATGTTGAATAAACTACCTCAAACTTTTGTCAGTGATGTTAAAATTTAACATTGTCATACACAAACATGGTGAGAAAAGCACGTCAGACTGAGACAAAATTAATTCATTAAAAAAAAGATGTAAAGATAATTTAACAATTCCTTTTTTATTTGTCTCCACTTTAACATGGTGAGAACAGCATGTCGGACCAAGACAAAATTAATCCCTCGAATTTTAAACATATAAATAATGTTTTCTTTTGATTGGTGGAAAATTAGAAGATACAAATGCCATTTAGTCAAATTAAAATGTCAATTTCTCTTGTAATTTTATATTAATTTAAAAAAAAAAAAATCTTTTGCTCATTGATGAATAAGTTTCCCTTTGCTGTTCAAGTATAAATTACCCCTTGTAATGTCGTTAAAACATTTTTTAAAAATGATTTTGACCCATGATGAACAAGTTTCCCTTGCCTGTCTGAGTGGAAAAAACCACTTTGCAGAGACAACACCCAATTTACTGAGGCAAAATAAATGATCTGAATTGATATTTAATATATTAACTTCTATAAAAATAAGTAGATTCATATTGATCAGGGAAAATTGTATCTGCCTTTGATGAATGTTTCCCTTTGCTGTTCAAGCAAAGATTGCAAAGCAAAAGTTGACCCTTGTAATGCTTCATTAAAACATGTTTATTAAATGATTTTGTCCTATGATGAATAAGTTTCCCTTGCCTGTCTGAGTGAGAAAAACACTTTGCGGAGACAACACCCAATTTTCTGAGGCAAAATAACTGATCTGAATTGATATTTAATATTTATTAACTTGTATGAAAATAAGTAAAGTTTCATATTGATCAGGGAAAATTGTATAGATCTGCCTTTGACGAATATGTTTCCATTTGCTGTTCAAAATTGCCCCTTGTAATGCTTCATTAAAACATGTTTATAAAATGATTTTGACCTATGATGAATAAGTTTTCCTTGCCTGTCTGAGTGAGAAAAACACTTTGCGGAGACAACACCCAATTTTCTGAGGCAAAATAACTGATCTGAATTGATATTTAATATTTTTATTAACTTGTATGAAAATAAGTAAAGTTTCATATTGATCAGGGAAAATTGTATCTGCCTTTGACGAATATGTTTCCATTTGCTGTTCAAAATTACCCCATGTAATGCTTCATTAAAACAAGTTTATAAAATGATTTTGACCTATGATGAATAAGTTTTCCTTGCCTGTCTGAGTGAGAAAAACACTTTGCGGAGACAACACCTAATTTTCTGAGGCAAAATAACTTATCTGAATTGATATTTAATATTTATTAACTTGTATGAAAATAAGTAAAGTTTCATATTGATCAGGGAAAATTGTATCTGCCTTTGACGAATATGTTTCCATTTGCTGTTCAAAATTACCCCTTGTAATGCTTCATTAAAACATGTTTATAAAATGATTTTGACCTATGATGAATAAGTTTTCCTTGCCTGTCTGAGTGAGAAAAACACTTTGCGGAGACAACACCCAATTTTCTGAGGCAAAATAACTGATCTGAATTGATATTTAATATTTTTATTAACTTGTATGAAAATAAGTAAAGTTTCATATTGATCAGGGAAAATTGTATCTGCCTTCGACGAATATGTTTCCATTTGCTGTTCAAAATTACCCCATGTAATGCTTCATTAAAACATGTTTATAAAATGATTTTGACCTATGATGAATAAGTTTTCCTTGCCTGTCTGAGTGAGAAAAACACTTTGCGGAGATAACACCCAATTTTCTGAGGTAAAATAACTGATCTGAACCGATATTTAATATTTATTAACTTTTATGAAAATAAGTAAAGTTTCATATTGATCAGGGAAAATTGTATCTGCCTTTGACGAATATGTTTCCATTTGCTGTTCAAAATTACCCCTTGTAATGCTTCATTAAAACATGTTTATAAAATGATTTTGACCTATGATGAATAAGTTTTCCTTGCCTGTCTGAGTGAGAAAAACACTTTGCGGAGACAACACCCAATTTTCTGAGGCAAAATAACTGATCTGAATTGATATTTAATATTTATTAACTTGTATGAAAATAAGTAGTTTCATATTGATCAGGGAAAATTGTATCTGCCTTTGACAAATATGTTTCCATTTGCTGTTCAAAATTACCCCATGTAATGCTTCATTAAAACATGTTTATAAAATGATTTTGACATGATGAATAAGTTTTCCTTGCCTGTCTGAGTGAGAAAAACACTTTGCGGAGACAACACCCAATTTTCTGAGGCAAAATAACTGATCTGAATTGATATTTAATATTTATTAATTTGTATGAAAATAAGTAAAGTTTCATATTGATCAGGGAAAATTGTATCTGCCTTTGACGAATATGTTTCCATTTGCTGTTCAAAATTACCCCCTTGTAATGCTTCATTAAAACATGTTTATAAAATGATTTTGACCTATGATGAATAAGTTTTCCTTGCCTGTCTGAGTGAGAAAAACACTTTGCGGAGACAACACCCAATTTTCTGAGGCAAAATAACTGATCTGAATTGATATTTAATATTTATTAACTTGTATGAAAATAAGTAAAGTTTCATATTGATCAGGGAAAATTGTATCTGCCTTTGACGAATATGTTTCCATTTGCTGTTCAAAATTACCCCATGTAATGCTTCATTAAAACATGTTTATAAAATGATTTTGACCTATGATGAATAAGTTTTCCTTGCCTGTCTGAGTGAGAAAAACACTTTGCGGAGACAACACCCAATTTTCTGAGGCAAAATAACTGATCTGAATTGATATTTAATATTTATTAACTTGTATGAAAATAAGTTTCATATCGATCAGGGTAAATTGTATCTGCCTTTGACGAATATGTTTCCATTTGCTGTTCAAATTTACCCCTTGTAATGTTTCATTAATTTATGATGAATAAGTTTCCCTTGCCTGTCCGAGTGAGAAAAACACTTTGCGGAGACAACGCCCAATTTTCTGAGGCAAAAAAACTAATCTGAATTTATATTTAATATTTATTAACTTGTATGAAAATAAGTAAAGTTTCATATTGATCAGGGTAAATTGTATCTGCCTTTGACGAATATGTTTCCATTTGCTGTTCAAAATTACCCCCTTGTAATGCTTCATTAAAACATGTTTATAAAATAATTTTGACCTATAATACGTTTCCCTTGCCTGTCCGAGTGAGAAAAACACCTTGCGGAGACAACACCGGCAAACTAACTGATCTGAAATGATATTTAATATATATTAACTTGTATGAAAATAAGTAGTTTCATATTGATCAGGGAAAGTTGTATCTGCCTTCGATGAATGTTTTCCTTTGCTGTTCAAGTAAAGATTGCAAAGTAAAAAATAACTCCTTTTAATGCTACATTAAAACATTTATAAAAATGATTTTGACCTATGATGAATAAGTTTCCCTTGCCTGTCCGAGTGAGTAAAACACTTTGCGGAGACAACACCCAATTTTCTGAGGCAAAATAACTAATCTGAATTGATATTAAATAATTTAATATATACTTGTATGAAAATAAGTAGTTTCATATTGATCAGGGAAAATTGTATCTGCCTTTGATGAATATGTTTCCCTTTGCTGCTGTTCAAGTAAAGATTGCAAAGTAAAAATTACCCCTTCTAATGCTTCATTAAAACATGTTTATAAAATAATTTTGACCTATGATGAATAAGTTTTCCTTGCCTGTCCGAGTGAGAAAAACACTTTGCGGAGACAACACCCAATTTTCTGAGGCAAAATAACTGATCTGAATTGATATTTAATATATTAACTTGTATGAAAATAAGTAAAAGTTTCATATGGATCAGGGAAAATTGTATCTGCCTTTGCTGAATATGTTTCCATTTGCTGTCTTTGCAAAGCAAAAATGACCCCTTGTAATGCTTCAGCAAAATATGATTATAAATTAATTTTGACCTATGATGAATAAGTTTCCCTTGCCTGTCCGAGTGAGAAAAACACTTTGCCGAGACAAAATAAATGATCTGAAGTGAAGCGTGCAGAGTAAAAATTGTTATTATTGTAGTCTATTCCCCATGTTATGCTTCACTAAATTAAAAAGATGTATTCTTTGGCCTATGATGAATAAGTTTCCCTTGCCTGTCCGAGTGGAAAAACCACATTGCGGAGAGGAAGTCAAATTTTGGAGGCAGAATAATTTATTCTATTTTATATAGGTAACACTATTTTAAGTATTTATGAACATTCTGCACAGAAGTCAAGATACTGTTGTTTAATAGCTGCTTCCAAAATGTACCTACATTTCTTGTTTTCAGAAATTACTGCTTAGGAATGATCAGTGGAAAAGGTAAAAGTGGAAACAAAAGAATTTATTGCATTATGTTTAATTTCAGAGATCGCTCAGATAGGCAGGATAGAAACGACCGCCCAGAAAGAATGGATGGTGGGTTTAATAGACCTGAGAGGTTAGAGGGCAATGGTCGAGGAGAAGGCGGCTTTGGTCGGGGTAGAGGCGGCCGTGGAGGAAGGGGAAGAGGAGGAGGCAGAGGTGGACGAGGCGCTCCCGGTGCTGGTGGTGGTGGAGGTGGCTTTGGAAAGAGAGAATTTGAGCGACACAGTGGTAGTGATAGAACGTACGTTAGATCTGTGTTAACAATCTTCACCTTATCGGGTACATTTGAATATATATGGTAAAATGTTTGCCCTGATCCAGTGCAAGTTTGTCAGTCGTTAAAATTCCCATGCATCTTAAGGTCTGGTTTTACTCCTTTGGAATGGAAACATTTTTTAGTATGATCTACAACCATGAGTATTTATGGGAATCTTTATTGCAATGTGTAGTTATCTATGCACTAGGTGTATGATTCTGTACCTAAATCTTTGAAGGCAGAATAAGTTCTCAACAAGCAATAAACTTGAGGCATAATATTTGGCATCCTTTCCTATAGATCCAATTTAAATTAAGACCAACTTAATATGTTGCTTGCGTTGGCAGGGACCCA
The DNA here is from genome assembly GCA_031761405.1 of Serripes groenlandicus. NCBI lineage: Eukaryota > Metazoa > Mollusca > Bivalvia > Cardiida > Cardiidae > Serripes > Serripes groenlandicus. The sequence goes on from JASEVX010000001.1 coordinate 144,478,049, forward strand.
TCAGGAAAACTATCATGTTTGTTTAACATGACGCACTTACTAATTGCTCATTTGTTCTATTAAACTCTTGTTAGGTTTTATAAGACCTATTTTTAACTCACTTGTTCAATTAATTTTCTCTTTAATTTTTGCTGCAGCAGTGGTGTAAAGGCAACAGATAAACGGGAAGGTGGTGGTTCACACAACTGGGGAACTGTGAAGGATGATATTGAGTAAGTAATCTAGCACCGTTAATTAGACTACCATATAAATACATGTACACAACAATTTATAATCCACTTCGAATTGGCAAATTCAAAAATGTTTCGTACCCTAAGGTAATAATGATAGAATATTTTGTTTAGTTCCATTCAATTTAAACTGGTGAAGTGATATGTGTTATTAAATCCATTAAAGGTATATTATGTTTCGATAAAGCCTTTTTTTAGGGTCATTGCAGCTGCTTTAAAAATTGGAAAGTGAATGCTGTGATACTCTAATATGGTGTTGGGATGCCAACACAAAAATGGGGTTGTTATTGAATGAAGGATTATTTAACTGCAAAGATATATATGTTTGTAGTCATAATAGGTTGTTGGGTTAATATTGCTGTAATCTGAAGATACTAACAAGCTTCCAGGTTGACTTAAAAAGTTGTATTTTTGTGGCAAGACTGGCAGTGCATGCATATTTTCCTTGTGACATTGGAATATACTTCCCTTGTTCATCCTTTTTAAACCAATCAAAATTTCCATAACATTTTGAAAGAAATTTGATGGATGTTGGTCATAACAAAAACAAATGTAACCCTTTCACACATACAAGAAATTTGCAGCTGATGGCTGTAAACATCTAGACAAAATTTTACAATCATTTTAAAGTGCAATAGTACAGTTTTAAAAGGAGGAATTGCTCATTTTGTTGCTACGTTTTCAAAATGTTGTCGGCTGTGGGAAAGGGTTAATTCTTCTTAATAGGTCATCTTTTTGACAAATCATGCACCTGACCTCAAATTCTTGCATCTCTTTCTATTGAACCCTGCCTTGTTCCCTTTTCCTTTTTGTAGGTGTCCTTAATCATCATTTAGATTAAGTTGACTAATGATAAATGGGGGGAGAGGCAAGAAGTTTGTCACCAGTGACTTCAGTTCACCCAGTAAGATTAAAAGTAGTCATTGTTATGGTGAGCTTTAAAATATAATCTTTCATGGAGGACTCGCTGTCTTGCATAACTAAGGCTTTGTAGATCTAAGATGATGAATCGCACATCTATTTTCTAGCCTGCCACCAAAGGTGGATTACTGGAGGGATCCAAAGTAGGTGATCTCTTATATTTGGAGTACAACTTCTACACATTTGAATATTCTTTTTTAAAGCATTGGATTTTAAGTGACGATCCAGGTCAAAAAGAAAGTATAGTTGAATACAGCAAATTGCATTGCCTTCCGTGGTAGACCAACACTGGGATCACTTCTCCATTATCTATCAAGCTTACAATTTTTGACTTTTGGAAGGCGTCGCTCTCTACAAACCTTTACCAATGTAAGGGTTAATTAGTTCTGTTTTAAAGGAATTTGACTTGACAAATAATATTGTTCGAAACCATATATGTGGTAACTGACAAAGGCCCAAAGATCTGACAGTCAATTTCGCAAAATTGTATCCCCTTTGAAAAGTTTGATCAATGTAGGCAAAGTAAGAATGGTACCGTACCTCCTTATACTTGAACATTTTAAGAAATGTTTGTTGAATAATCAAGCATTGCCATATGCACAACAATTTGAAAATTTAAATTTATTCCTTCAGATAATTCTGGTCTCTCTAAACATGCATTATTATGCTTCCTGAAAGGGGAAATAATTAATCGGTGAAATGCATCAACTTGTTTCATTGACATTCTTGCTTTTTAAATAAAAAATATCTAAAACGTGAAGTGGTTGTGCTCCTTGATCATGCTATTGTAGTACACAGACTCTGCATCATTATTGTCATACAGTGTTGTCTACATGTGTTGATATTTGATGCTGTTGTTGTGAACAAATGTCTTGAAATGATAAAACAGTTGAGCCTTATCCTGCAAAATTCCTGCAATACGTATTACAATTCAAACTAGTGTTACAAATCTGTGCAGTATTCACAGCTAAAATATAAGGAATGAGTTGTGAACAATGTGAACCAACATGAGGCTGCACCAATATGCAGGGTTATTTTGGTCAGTATAATTGTTAACGTAGTCTGTTCTTACTTGTTTAAAAAAAGATGAAAATGTTATACAAAATTGCGTATGGTAGGAGAAAGGTTATTGCATGTTTACCATTTTGCTACATTACAAATTAGGAAAGCTTGTTAAATTGAATTTATTTTTCTTTAAAATTAACGTTTTGAACATACTTAGGCATTTGCCTGCATGCTACACAATATTGTGCACTTTTGTGTATGTTTGTTGACAACTTAAAATGCATTTATTGACCATACTGAATAGAAGAAACGAGGCAAAACAAAGGTTAGCCATTGATTCTGTTAGCATGTTTAATATATGAATAAAAGCACGTTTTTGATCATAGGTTTTGTTCTTGCATGCTTTTTCCCTATTTGTATTTTGTTGTTCAAGGTCTGGACATTTGTGTTTAATACCTGGTGGATACAGTTACAATATATTGTTATTGAATAAATGCAATATCCTAATTTTGCATGGGTGTGATGTTAGAAATTCATTTATGTGTTCATTCTTATTGTAGCCATATATGCATGTCCAAAGGAAAAGGTATAATCTGTCCAGGGAATAGTAACGATCCAGTCAGCCTGTGCATCTGCAGTCTGTTCAAGATTTACACTGTTGTCATATTGAAATTATAAGCTTGTTAGAAGCATGTGTTTATTTGAGTAGATCCTGATTGGACAGATCTGATGTACATGCTGATGATCTAAACCTACTCTCAGAAATGTCAGCTTATACAATTTCGAATAAATAGGCTGGCTTGAAGAAAAAACACCATAGTTTTCACCACATAGAACACATGCAATTTGGGAAAGCAGCATCTGTGTGATAGATAATAGTTTATGACTTAGGTTAGATCCCAGGTTGCAGCTATTTCTGTTCTTGTACTATTTACTTGCCCTGTGATCGTTGATTGTGTCCAACTCTAAGTGACAAACACAATTTAACCTGTTGATGCACTAAAGACTCGTTTGAGCACCTGTTTTCTCCTTATCTAAACCTCCCTATATCCCCTTTCAGTAACTTATTCCTTAGTTGCTACATGTAGGCTAATTATACAAAGATCTATTCTCTATTTTCCATGGTGTGAATCTTGATGTTAATTGTTTGGATCTGCATGCCAGGTCTCCGGAAAACAAAAAATCTGCCGGTCTGGACCGATTTCAATCTTAAAACTTGGGAAAAAATAGGTCGATATTTTCATAAATCTCGCCAACACCAAGGCTCATCACTTTGTAAACATATAACACATTGTCTTTGTTTCTCACACGACCATAAACCTTTGAGAGAGTCGCTTATCGTGACGAAAACAAGATAATTGATTGTGTAAAAAACCCAAACTAGACCGATTGAGATTTAAAATTTCCGAGCCCTGCTGCATGCTATACAAGAAATACTATGTGACCTATTTAGCTAGACATATTTGAAATTAACTGGTATCATGTAATGAATGAATGTGAATTTGTAAATTGTCTTTACAAATAAATATGATCCTTAATAAGTATCCTTGCCACACATTTTAAAGGTTGGTTGTAAATCTGTGTCTTTCAGTCATTGAGAAAAAGTCTTCGCTGGCATTAGTTTTCCCACATATTTTGAGTGACAAGATCTTTGATTCTATTCTAATGTATGAACTCATGTGCATTCACTTCAATTGGCATTCTGTTAACTTTAAACTGAAATTAAACCTCGTTATTTGAAACATCAAGAACAATTATCTCAAAAGTTAAAAGGGAAATTTTGGACAATATCTCGGGATTTCTTTTAATAAGAATGTTTTCATTTGTTATCTGCTGCACCAGCATGTCTGTTTGAGATGAAGATACTAAAGATATCAAAACCAAACAATGTAAGTCATGATTCATATCTAAATAACATTTGTTACATTTTTCATGACTTGATACTTTCTATTGATTTACCTTGTGATTTACTTGGACCTAGAGCGAACTAACTTGTCTTGCTTTGTATGTTATCTGCTTACTGATACACCTGAAGATGTTTCCAGATATATTAACCCTTTCCCACATACAACAAATCTGCATGTGTCAACTGAAGTTCAGGTAAAAAAAAAAAAGGAAAATCTCTAGAAATGGAGGTATAATTATTGAAGAGTTCAAAACCTTTTGTTTTCCAAAGTTGTCTGCAGCAGAGGTGTGGGAAAGGATTAAAATAAATAACAATTCCTATGGTGTTATAGAAGTGATATTCTTACTTTCAGAGAACAGATGAAAGACACCAGTGATGAAACGACACAGGAATGGAACCAAACAAATGAAGATGTAGAAAATAAAGACCCAAAGTAAGTCCTGTAATCCATATTCATGTGTCGTACAGACAACGGGGCGTAATGAGAATGCTCATTAAAGTAAAAAAAAATTGAATTGGGAAGAAAAGTAGGTTATCAAAAGGTGTCTGAATAGGAAAGAGACAAACATGATTCATCTTTTGCAGTTGTAAATTAATGTAAATTTAAGGGGAGAGGAAAAATTGCTATATAACTAACAGTTTCTTTACATCAATCTAATTTTTTGATATTTTAGAAATCTGAAAATCTTCTTTAATTTTAGAATCATTTCAAGGCTTCGAAAGATCCCATAAGTAACCTTTATAGGATCTAGCATTTTTTTCTTCATAAATGCAGATAATTCTTTATCTTTATTTATTCATAAATATGTTTCGATTTGTGAAAAGCAGGATAAGGATTGAATGAAGAATTTTGTTCCTTTAACCCTTTCCCCGATACGACAATTCTGCAGCAGACGACTTTGAACATATTTTGTTAAAACATATAAAATATGTCTAAAAGTTGAAATCATTGTGGCAAAAGGAGAAATTGCTCGTTTTGAGCAATTTCTTCTTTTGTCACTACATTTTCAAAAAGCCGTCTGCTGCAGAGGCGTCAGAAAGCGTTAATATGAGGGAAAGGGTTAAAAGCTGAACAAAATATCCTTGGAAGTTTTGAAAACATGGAAGCTAAAATTGGAAAAATCTTCACAAACATTTTTGTTGTCTACCACAATTGGTGAAATCATTTATCTCTGTTTCCTAAGATGGCTGTTAAAGCCCATTTAAAAAAAAAAAATAGATTTCAGGTAAATGACAGGTTGAATTTAAAAACTTATTTCACACCAGTGTAAAATTACAACTTTTAAAAACAGGCCCAATGACAAAATATTTTTTTTTTTTCATAAATGTACTCAATTGACTTGCCAAAACTGCTTCACTGCACATGATTGCAATAAGAGCTAAACATATGAAAAAGATTATATAATACAGACATACGATTTGGTTGAGTACAAGGATTTTGTATTGAACCGAACCCATATCTCCTTACCAAGTTCTCTATGTATATAATGTACCTTCTGTTCTCTTTAGTTTATAATCAGGGTTTTGTTACTTTTTACTTTTTTCAGTGAGAGCACTGAAAGTGGCAATGCTGAAGGAGATGCTGAAGAAGACCAACCGAAACAATTGACACTGGATGAATGGAAAAAGATGGAAGAGGCGAAAAAAATGAAATCCGCTTTTAAACTAAGAAAGGCTAATGAAGGAGTGGACTTGTCTCAGTGGAAGAATGCTCGTGTGTACAGGAAGAGTGAAGGTCATGACGAGAGTGAAGAAGAGGAAGAGGAGGAGGAGGAGGAAGAAGAAGATGTAAGTTTGCAAACAAAATTGACTTGTTGTGTGGTGTTGAATTATGATTATTTTGCTATTTTAAGCTGAACGGATCAAAGAAAGTATGACTCCAAAAATCTTATTATAATAACTTCCTTGAAATATTTTATGCCATATTAAAGCGACTGAACTCCAGATACCCAACTGTCGAAAAATAATAAAATTTCCCATTTATAAGTGTTATTTTTGTATTTGGGGCATTAAAATATGATAACTGACATATTACATACCCCTATAATCGTTGAGATTTTCTTGTTTTCGATACTTTTTCCATCACAAATTCTACCCCGTCACCCCGTCAGTAACGGGGTAAGTTTATAAATAGCTTTCGATGCTTTTAATCTCATTCATCACGTGACTTGAAAAGTCGTCACATGACCGATAGGACGCATGCGCATTAAATGAAACATTTTTATACCATGAAGGTTTTATGCAAAATCACGAGGAGCTCACAAACAAATCTCTATGATTACTGTCGTTCGACTCCGCCAAACGTGTAAATTGTGTATAACTGTACACGCCTGTCAGTGTGAACCGTTATATAGTTATATCACGTGATCGTTGCAAGGTGCCCGTCTGAAGGATTCCGTGGTATTTTTAAATAGGAAACCCCTTCATCGGGACAATTGAAAACGACTCAAGTTCACTTTATTGATAAAAAACGACACATTTTCTACCCTGGTTTTACTTGGATAACATAAAGAATAACATTTATGGCGAATTCGAATTTTTTTTTCTTTTTTTTCGTGCCATCTGGATTTCAGTCGCTTTAAACATTAATCTTTATAAAATGGAACCCAAGTTATTTTATTTAATTCAATTTGATTGGCAAAATCAGCAGTTACACTTCTTTTGCCAATACAAATTGTAATGTTGAACAAGTAGGGGAAAAGAAAATAGAAAACATACAAACAATTTTTGATAAGATGGAAAATTATATACACGTCATTATTTGCTATAATTCGCCTATGGTACAACGGTCAAAACTGATATTTTATGTGGAGGAGAATTTTTTTGTAAACAACATACTTTGCATGATGCTGAAAGTTTTAAGCTTAAAAAGAAATTGTTCAAATAAGAAAAATGTTTTTCAGGAGGAAGAGGCTAAAGCCAAGAAGCTTATCAATGAAATTAGGATCACTTTTAACGATTCTCCAAGAAGAGGTCGAGGTGGTCGACGGGCAAGAGGTCCACGTGGCGGTGGTGGCCGGGGTACTGGTCGAGGAGGGGACAGAAGAAGTCCAAATGTTGCTCCAAGATTTGATGATGAGAATGATTTCCCAGCTCTCAACATCAAGACGGCAGCATGATTGCCTCGACATTTAACTAGACTGGATTTAGACATTTAACCCTATTTACTGAATTTACGATTTAAGAAAGTTGCGGTATATCTCATTAATCATGTTGTCATTGTTTTCAAAGACTTGTCAAAACTTTCATTTTGTCATTGACACTGCATTTGAGAGCATTACGAATATATTCTGTGATGGATGGCCACAAGCCAAGTTTACCAGTGTTGAGTGATTGGAGCTACAGGGTGGATAACCGGTGGAACTACATACAGATGTATTTATTTTGCTGTAACTTACAACCCCACCAACGTCTTGATGTTGTACTGCAGGATGTAGACACTGAAAGAAGGGGAATGGGGTAGTATTAAGTATTGAGATAGGTTTTCATGTTGGGTATGAGTAGAATTGCGTGATGGCAATTCCGTTTTAATTCCATTGCACTGTGCTATTTATTTATATATATCTAGTGCTAACTAAACACATCAATTCAATTGCAACTTAATGTATTTATTGTTTACCTCGTTCCGCTGCTGAAGAGTGAAAGTATGTGTTTGACAGTTTGACCATAGTTGTCCTGGACATTTTCATTTATGCTTTAGTTGTTCATTTTCAAGATGTATTTTGAAAACAATGCATGTGTGAGGAGCAAATGTGCTGTAAAGGCATTTATTTCAAACTTATTTATTAGCCTTTGCGAAATAACAACTACAAAACCCGCATTTTGATGAAATTATGGTTGCTTTATATAGCAGTGTTCAAAGCATTGATCTTGTATAGAACTATCACATTTTACAGAGATTAATCAACAGGTTAAAGTATCAAATGTTATCCTTTGTTATAATGTTAAGTGCTAGTCCAGGAGAGCAAGCAATATAAAGTTTGTTATCAGAAGTCGTTAATGATTGATTCATATTGAGGGGTTGAATTGTTCTGAATGTAGGCATCATAGTAAATCATGGTATGAGATATTCAGCGCTAATGATTGTTATTTAAAGAAATAACACAAATTCCTTTATAAAGGTTGTTATGTCTTGCTTTTTGCTTTCTAGAGCACAAAGTGCTGATGATGAGCTATCGTGATCACTTGCTGTGTCCGGCTGCGGCATTGTTTCACATTCTCTAAAAATCATCTGAAACCACAGAATCAATTTAATTTTCAAATGTTTAGCATAATATGTACCAAAGATAAGTTTCCTTCAGGAGCATTAAAGTCACCGCTTTTTTTTGGGCTTTTACTCAATAACTTCTGACTTAAATTCAATGATGCTTTATAGGTGTCCCGTGTTTGATCCCCAGTTGCTGCACGACGGTCATTGTGAAGTGTCCTTGGGCAAGGCACATTTCCTAGCATAGTACCGGTTTATTGACAGAGGGATCATGAATATGTAACTCGCTTGTTTTCTTTGTGCATTGTTAAAACTTTAAAAATCTTCTTGTTAAAAGTACTGTCCTGATCTAAGGATAATTTGGTACAAATGTTCTTGGGTGACCCTCCACAAAGATTGTTTAAATTATTCCAATCCTTTGAAAAACATGGTTGTCTGGGGACGTTGCTATATGTATGTATAGTGAAAACTTCAAAAATCTTTTTGTCTGAAGCCAAAAGGTCTAGAGCTTAGATATTTGGTGTGAAGCATTATATAGTTGTCCTCTACAAAGATATTTCAAATAATAGAATTGGCCCCACCCTGGGGGGGTCATCTCTTTAACATAGAGCTGTATAGGGAAAAACTAAGAAATATTCTTGTTAAATACCAACTAATACATAACATTTCTTGAGTTAACTTCTTAGTCATATAAACGTGAAAAAAGACCGGCAACAAAGGGTGTGGGTTTTTCGCTCTTGTATTGGCTTACTGGACTGCAAAATGAGTTATTGTGGTTGGCATGACAAATCACATTTCATGTCTCGGGGTTAGCGATCCAGGGCCCTAATGTTTCAAGCTTGACTTTTTGCTTCAAACTGCTTCTCCTTCCTATATTCTTTCAAAATTCTGGTTACCATGGCAATGGAAAGAAAAAACTTGTGAACACTTAAGATCTTCTCCTCCGAAAGTGTCGAGGCCGATTTTCAAATAATGTTGTAGAAATGTTCCTTGGATGACCCTCTATCAAATTCCTTTAAGCCATGTTGGACCAAAAACATCGCCACCAGTGGTGGGCTTTTTAGCTCGCCAGAGCACAAAATGCTCAAGGCGAGTTATTGTGATCACCTTTTGTCCCTCTTCATCATTTGCTTTTTAAGACTAGAGGCAACATTTTGCATCCAATCTTCATGAAAGATTATCAGAATGTATGTCTACATCAAATCTAGACCAAATTCGAAACTGGGTCATGTCGGGTTAAAAACTAGGTCAAATTGCATGATGAAACTTTTGTTAGAATGTTTGTCTTGGTGATATCTAGGCAAAGCTCGAATATAGGTCATGTCGGGTCAAAAACGAGGTCACTAGGCTAAATTGAAGGAAAATCTTGTTTACACTCTGGAAGCCGCAACTTGAGCATGAAGATATCTAGGACAAGTTCGAATATGGGTCACTAGGCCAAATTTAAGGAAAATCTTGTTGATACTCGTTAAGCCACATTTTTGGCTTGAGCATGTTGAAACTTTGTCAAAATGATTGTCTTAGTGATATCTAGGCCATGTTCGATTAATTCAAAACATGGTGAAAAACTATGGCTGCCAGGAGACTGGGCTATATACACCGGATATTGGTACTAAGCGAGGCGGCTGTCAAAAACGAACATCGCCATCTGTAAACTTTCATTTCTAAGAACCACAAATGAACTAGTATGTATAACTTCATAACGAGTTCCGCCGTCAAACAAACCGTAAATTATTCCACTACAGTGTGTCTTGAAACATGACTTCTAGTACTGATAAAATTTGTACCTGTCAACTTCATTTCATTTCAGCTTAATACGTTTTATCGATTATTCTCCATCGTTATCTACCATTTATTTCTTCTTGTCTTAAATTCCAATCAAAGTGACAATCTTAAAAACAATATTTTTTTAAATGTATACGGCGGCTTGAATGTAGTGTGTACTGCTGACTGATATTCCCAACATAAATGGTGTACGGCTTCTTAAAAAAATTCTTCCGTTTCTTATACACTTTATCTGATCAATTAAGATCCACGGAAAAAAGAGACAAATACGTGAATACTCTGCTTTGGGTGGATTTATGCAATGGAAGTGAATGGAATAGTCTTAAGTAAATTTAAATATGCCGACGGGATGTTTTTGTTAATCTGTCGTATATAAATGAAATCTTAATACGAATGACTTGTCAAAATTGTACTTTATCAAAGCTCTTTAATTTTAAAGTGATCTCAGAGCTTTGTACAGACCATGGTGTGAAAATTACAATTAAATCAGAAGATTAAAAGAAACATATCGAGAACAAATGTGGTTCCAAAAGCCAATAAATATACCATCACTGAAGCTACCACACACTAACATAAATCAGATGAAAGAGGCTATTTCTCGTCTTCTAACAGTGATGGGAGAACTTGAATACATGGAAATGTGGTAGAATTCTTAAATGTTCATAGTCTTGTCAGCGATTAAAGGCTTCCACTAAAGAGTTCATAAAGCATCTCGGTTGTGTTATGTCGTTTGGCTCGAATCGACCAGTTCTACAATGTGGTACTAGCCAGAAAACACTTTTCTGGAATACTAAATTACCGATTTTTAAACCCATGAGTAGGCGTGTTTGTACTGGCAAGAATATTAGCGGCGTCGTGTGCACATAGCAGCTTTCACCTTTGCAGGTGATTCAAAAGTAATCCTCGTTTCATGAAAACTCGGGAAATAGTGCTTGGTATGATTGTTACTTTTGCTTAATGTGATCTAAACCAACCAAAGAACTACAAACTATGTTTCGACAGTTGAATAATAAAACCCAGCATTGGACACAAAAAATTAACATAAATAATACATTTTAAACACAACAATATTTATGATACGTAAGAACTATTTGTTTTCGCCATTCAAACTGTTTTCCACATATTTCTCTGCATTTTCCTGTTGCGATCATCCCGCATTTAGTATTTACTTGAAAATGTACTCTGGCATATTTCACAGGCATACCAATTTTATTTAAAAAGTCGAGATTATCATTAGTGCCACTTATCAAGTGTTGTATTCACAATGTTCCCATATTCTGAATTTCAGCTGAAATGTCTTAAGATGTGATTGATACAATCCTCTCCAAATTAAAAACATACTTAATTGTCTGGATATGACAATAAATAAAGCGTAATATAGAAAGTAAGCCTATGGATAAAAAATATTCAAGGCTGAGATAGACTAAAGACCGTTAACTTTGGCTAAACGTAACTTATATTTACGTGAAAATCTATTTTTATCCTTAAAGCATCGTAAAAATGGCGGCGTTTCTGTATTTGACGAGGCTGATTTGCAAACTAAGGAAACGCGCGTGTTGAATTTAATTTGGATGCCGTACACTTTCGAAAAAATGTTTTAATTCGCCCGTTTTGAAAAAACGGATCGTATTATAGTTTTACCTGCGTCGTCCAGTATGTTGTCCGCTCAATAACTTAAGAAGCCTTTGTCCAATCATCACCAAATTTGGGCAGAATGTTGTGTATGGGATAATATCTCGGACAAGTTCGATAACTAGCCATATCGCTCTAGTCAATCAAGAGTTATCGCCCTTTAATTATAGAAATTACCCAAAATTGGTCTTGTCGGCTCAATAACTTGAGAAGCCTTTGTCCAATCATCACCAAATTTAGTCGAAATTTGTATTGGCATAATATCTCGGACAAGTTCGATAACTATGCATATTACCCTTTAATTATAGAAATTACCTAAAATTGGTCTTGTCAGCTCAATATTGGCATATCTTTGACAAGTTTGATAATTTACCACGTTATCTTAGTCACTACACACTTATGTCCCTCGAAATGGCCAAAACTGTACTAACAGTGTCTGCTCTCTAGATTTGCCTAATGTACAACCACTATACTTTATTGGTCTCAAAAAAACAGGACGGGCATATTTTGTTAAGATTGTGACTGATTAGAATCAAAACCAAGAAGAAATTACATAGATATAAATATCAGATAATGGTGTAGAAGAACGAAGGGTATTAACCCTTTCCCTCATACGGCAATTCTGCAGCAGACGACTTTGAACGTATTTTGTCAAAAAATAGGAAATCTCTATAATTGAATGAATAACCTATGACTAAAAGTGGAAAACATTGTGTCAAAAGGAGAAATTGCACGTTTTGTGCAATTTCTTCTTTTGTCACTGTTTTCAAAAAGTTGTCTGCTGCAGAGGCGTCGGAAAGCGTCTATATGAGGGAAAGGGTTAAAAACGAAACTTTTTCAACGGGGTTGAAGTTGACAAGACACAATATTTTGTCGGTACCAATCCGATAAAAGATATATGACAACGGAATCATTTTAGGTTTGTTTGACGGTGGAACTCATTATGAATGTATACATACATGCTAGTTCATGTGTGGTTCTTAGAAATGTTATTATTTCAAGAAAACTTGCCTCTGGTGTTGTTTGCTTTCGACTGTCACTCGCCTCGCTTAGTACCAATATCCGGTGTCGCTCCCATAGTGATATAGTGAAAAGACTTAAAAAATCTTCTCCGACAAGTTTCAGGACGGTTTTATAATACATTTGTCCTTGGGTGACCAACGGTCTATTAGATTCTACATGCCATGTTTATTGTTTGAAAAACATGGCCACCAGGTGAGCATATCTGTTTTGCCTTATATGGCTACAGTGAAAACTAAAAAAATCTTCTCCGACGAAAGTATCCGGCCAATTTACAAATAATTTCGTAGAAATGTTCCTTAGGTGAGCTCTTTTATCAGATTTCAGTGAAAACTTTTCAAATAATTTTGTAGAAATGTTCCTTGGGTGACACTCGACAGGGCTGTGTGCTCAAGATGAGTTATTGTGATCGCCTTTTGTGCGTTGTCTGTTGACATCTTCTCGGTAACCAGTTGGTCAATTCGGATGAAACTTCACAGAAAGCATCCTTGCAAGAATTCCTATAAATTCTTGGGATTCATGCAAACTTCTGGTTTCCATGGCAACCGAACAAATTTAATAATTTTCTCTTCCCCAAACTGTTTGGTCAATTTTCAATATAATTGTAGAAAATGTTCATCGGATGACACTTCGATCATATTCCTTCAAGCCATGTTGATTGATCGAAAAACATGGCCACCAGGGGGCGGGGCTATTTTGCCATATACGGCTATAAGTAAAATCATGAAGGCCAATGTTCAAATAATTTTATAGCTGCCAAAGGGCATGACTGTTTTGCCTTCTATGGTATAGAGAAAACTTCAAAAAATCTTCTATGAAAAGGTCAGGCCGATTTTCAAATATGACCCGCGATCAGATTCCTTCAAGCCATATTGATAGTTCGAATCTGGGGCAGGGTTATTTTGCCTTATATGGCTATAACGCAAAAGTTAAAAAAATCTTCTCCGAAAGTGTCAAATAATTTTTTAGAAATGTTCCTTTGGTGACCCTCTATCAGATTCCTTCAAGCCATATTGGTCGGTTGAAAGACACCAGGGGGCATGGCTGATTTGCCTTATATGGCTATAGTGAAAACTTTAAAAATCTTTCCAAAATATTTTGCTGATTAGAAATGTTCCTTGTGTGAAACTCAACGAGATTCCTTCATGCCATCGTGATTGGCCATAAGGTCATAAAACATGGCCACCAGAGACGGGGCTGTTTGGATAGTTTCGCATAATGGCAGTAGAGCGATACTGGGACTCTTGTATTATCTTATCTGACCACAAAATGAGTTAATGTGGTTGGCATGACAAATCACATTGCATAAGTCGGGTGAGCTCTTGTTAATTTCTTTATAATATGACATTGGAGAATTAATGTCGAGGCTATTTCTCGACAACCACCGTTGAATTATGTAAATGACATTTTACACTACACCATGTTCCAGCTAAATGATTTTCCCATTAGTATGGCCCTTTCAATTTCTGTATAGTATGATAGACGAACATTTGTGTTCAGGATATTTCTTTGCAATAAAATGTTGCCACATTTAGTATATTTAGAATGGAGCATCCATTGGTTTTCAAAAAACTGGCTTAAAATTGCCAATATTGACCAATTTAAAATAAAATTTCACAAATAGAGAATTGTATTCAGTGTCGCTGTAATCTAGTGCAAGAAAATTGTCATCAAATTTTGCAGATGACTTAAAGAAAGCTAGTTCGGGATTTAAAGAACTATAGAGGCCACATTTTCGACCATTCTTCCTGAAATTTTGAATATATATTAAACGAGGTCTAAAACTAGGTTTCAAAGTCAAATTTTTAAAGTAAATATATTCCATTTAATCAGCCCGGAATGCATCTCTTATCAAATTCAAACCTGTTTCACTTAACCCTTTCCCTCATATAGACGCTTTCTGACGCCTCTGCAGCAGACGGCTTTTTGAAAACATAGTGACAAAAGAAGAAATTGCACAAAACGTGCAATTTCTCCTTTTGCCACAAGGTTTTTCACTTTTTGTCATAGGTCATCCATTCAATTACAGAGATTTTCCATTTGTTGACAAAATATGTTCAAAGTCGTCTGCTGCAGAATTGTCGTATGAGGGAATGTGTGGACATAGAGGTTGGCTGGAAGCTTGTCCAATCTTGAGGAAAGTTCATCAGAATCTTGGTCAACATTGGAACTAGATCTTTCCAAAGTGTAGAAAAAATGGGTCTGATATTATAATCATGGAAATCTCTGCAGAAGGTGAAGGTGAATATTTTGCACAATTTGGTCAAGTTTGAAACTGGCACACTCGGTTAGAAATAAGTTCACCCAGTCCAATTCTTAGAAAATCCCTGTGGAATCAGTCTAGGCCCTCGAGAGTTATCGCCCTTTGATTATAGAATGTATATCTTTGGACACGTTCGATAACGAGCCATATCGCTTGAGAGTTATCACCCTTTAATCATAGAAGTTGCCTAAAACTGGTCTTGTCTGCTCAATAACTTGAGAAGCCTTGGTCAGGTACGATGGTCACTCCACACTTATGTCGCTCAGTTGGCTCTTGATGTATGTTGAAAAAGGTTTTCAAATTTGCTGCATATATCGTCATGGTCATCGCATGCCAAGTAACTTGGCAAGTCCTGTATTGGCTATCTTTCAGTGAAGTTTTAAGCTTGCCTGACCACAAAGTGTGGGCCGACCTGCTTTAAAATAGGGATAAACATGTATAGGGGACAACTGAAAATCTTATTGTTTAGAGATCTTCTACCTAGATTGTCAGGGGTTGCCTGTTTTACATCGAAATATTGACTGAAACCCAAAGGTGGTCCTGAGTTAAATACCGGGTTGACCAGTAGATGACCCCTATTGATTGTGAGGTCATCAGGTCCGGGTTATTGACATTGAACGCGAAATTTTATTGGAGTGATGACCCCTATTTTTAGGTCATCATGTGAAAGGTCAACGTCACGGTGATGACTAAAGACATTGTGGTCGAGGTGTATTACACATATGTATTCACACTGTAAAGACTGATCACAGACGATATCATCAGATATTCAGTAGAGTAGAAGTCGGGGTTCTCCCTGGCTCATTTTTCCTTTGCGCCAACACTTTCGCCAAATTCAAAAAGTTGGTGCCATTATCAAGACATTCTTTTCTTAGAAACCTAAATTATGTGTACTTTGGGAAATACTGGTGCACATGTATTATGCTATCTTACAACACATATGTAGTCGTGTCTAGTACAAACTTCAGTCTGAAGTTTGTACTAGACACAGCTACATATGTGTTGGACGAAAATGTAGTCGCATGATGCAATTTTTGATCAGTAAACATATACAGTATTCAGAGGGGTCATGTAATTTATATTTGTAGTAGAGTGTTCGCCTCCGGGATGAAAGGTCCCGAGTTCGAGTCGGACTCTTTCAGCTGGGCAATCTGGTCGAAGAAAGGTTCCATATGATAAGAGTATTTATTAACAACTGCTCACGGAAGGTCGAAGTGTAATATTGTGTCTTACAAAATACTGCCTATGAGGTTGTGGTCTGCACTAAGTAAAGCTCTCTGCCTTTAACTAATCATCATAGGTTTCATCACCATCATTATACGTTTCAATCATAAGCTACGATTATCACCATAAGATACATTAATCATCATGTGTTACTATCAACATGTTTGTTTCGATTATCATTATAAGTTATGGCAATCGTCATAGGTAACGATCATACATTCATCAGCATAAGCTACTATCTGCATAATAATTTACAATTATCATCATAAGTATCAAGCATCATCATCATTGGTTAGGAAATCGTACTAATCATCATCATAATTTACTATCATAGGTTTTTGATGTGACAAGATGTTTCACCGACACCGATTGGTTTTTCCCATGACCTGGTTCTACTTATATAATAATTAATGGTCCATTACTCTTTATAAGATACCACCTTTGATTATAGCGAGATCATTGTCTTGTTATTATTAAAATGTATTTGTATCTATAACAAGAGGGCCATGAGGCCCTAGATTGCTCACCTGAGAATGGGCTATTTAAGTTGAGACTTCACTCATCGCTCAACTGCCATTAGGCAAAAATTAAATCTCCAAACCGCCCAGCCACCTGCCATATTTTTTAACCAATCACCATGGCTTAAAGGAATCTCGCAGTGTGTCATCCATGGAACTTTTCTGTAAAATTATTTTAAAATCGGCCAAATAGTTGGAGAAGATTTTTAAAGTTTTCACTTAAGCCAATATAAGTATAACAGCCCCGCCCCCTGGCAGTTATATTTTAAGACCAATCAACATGGCTTGTTGGAATCTGATAGAGAGTCACCCAAGGAACACTTCTACAAAATTATTTGAAAGTTGTCCAGATACTTATGTCGTAGAAGATTTCACTATAGCCATACCATATAAGACAAAACAGCCCTGCCCCCTGGCGGCCATGTTTTTTCAACCAATCAACATGGCTTAAAGGGATCTGATAGAGGGTCACGCAAGGAACATAAATATACATTTCATAGCTACAAAATAAAAACAAGAGGGCCATGGCCCTGGATCGCTCACCTTAATTATACAATGTACTGCAATGCAAAACACATCAAGACAATTATTTTGAATGCAACCTCCACAGTGTTAACAAGGTTTTCCTTCATTTGGCCTAGTGATCTATATTTTTTACCTGGTATGACCCATATTCCAACATGAACTAGATATCATCAAGACAACATTCTGACAAAGTTTCAACTTGCTCAAAGTAAAACCGGAGTTTGAACAATATTTTCCTTTATTGACCTAGTTTCTGATCCAATATGACCCATATTCAAACTTGACCTAGATATAATTCAGACAAACATTCTGACCAAATTCCAAGCTGCTGAAGCAAAAAATGCGGCATCCAAAGTGTAAACAAGATTTTCCTTCAATTTGGCCTAGTAACCTAGTTTTTGACCCAGCATAACCCATATTCGAACTTGACCTAGATATTGTTAAGACAAACATTCTGACAAAATGTCAAACTGCTGAAGCAAAAATTGCGTCCTCTGGAGTGTTAACAAGATTTTCCTTCAATTTGACCTAGTGACCTACTCTGTGACCCATGTTCGAACTTGACCTACATATCATCAAGACAAACATTCTGATAAAGTTTCAACATGCTCAAGTTGAAAATGTGGCCTCAAGAATGTTAACAAGATTTCCCTTCAATTCGACCTAGTGACCTAGTTTTTGACCTCATATGGCCCAGTTTCGAACTTGTCCAAGATTTTATGGAGATGAACTTTCTGATAAACTTTCATGAAGATTGGATGCAAAATGTAGCCCTTAGAGTGTTAACAAGCTCAAATGTTGACGACAGACGGACGACGGACAAAATGTGATCACAATAGCTCACCTTGCACTTCGTGCATAGGTGAGCTAAAAATAAGTGGTACTCCGTATATACACTTTTGGAGGTGATTTTTTTAAAGTGTTCAAAATAGCCCTGGTGGCCATAGTTTTCGACCAATCAACATGGCTTGAAGGAATCTGATAGAGGGTCACCCAAGGATCATTTCTACACAATTTTTTTGAAAATTTGAAAATCAGCCTGACACTTTTGGAGCAGAAGATGTTTTAAGTTTTCACTATAGCCATAAAAGGCAAAATAGACCCCGCCATAGTTTTCGACCAATCAACATGACTGGAAGAAATCTGATAGATGGTCACCCTAGGAACATTTCTACAATATTATTTGAAAATTAACCCGGCACTTTCTGAGGAGGAGATTTTTTAAGTTTCACTTTAGCCATATAAGGCAAAATAGCCCCGCCCCCTGGCGGCCATGTTTTTCAACCAATCAACATTTCTTGAAGGAATCCAGTTTTCACTATTTTTTTCTTTATGTTGCCATGGAAACCAGAATTTTGCATAGATCAAAGAAATATGAAGGAATTTAGGAGAGGTCATTGAGAGGATGCTTCCTATGAAGTTTTATCTGAATTGGCCAAGTCGTTTGAAGCAAAAAGATGATGCAGTCAAGCACGATGAACAATTTGCCATGACATAAGCTCGACTGGCTTTCAGCCAGTGGAGCTAGAAATGGAGTTTTATTAGTTTTGTCATTTTGTTGCTTTTCTGATACCGCCATTCTTTTTTGGGGGAAGGGTCGCCAAAAGAACATATCTACCAAAATTCAAAGGATCTTTAAACAAGAGGGCCAGGATGGCCCTGGATCGCTCACCGGATAAAAATATTTTTTTCACTTTAGCTATATTTAGCTATAGCCCCTGGCGGCCATAGTTTCCGACCAATCAACTTGGCTTGAAAAAATCTGATATAGGGTCACCCTAGGAACATTTCTACAAAATTATTTGAAAATCGGCCTGACACTTTTGGAGGAGAAGATTTTTTAAGTTTTCACTACAGCCATATAATGCAAAATAGCCCTGCCCACTGGCGGCCTTGTTTTTCAACCATGGCTTGAAGGAATCTTAAAGTGGGTCACTTAAAGAACATTTCTACAAAATTATTTGAAAATCGGCCCCTGCCCACTGGCGGCCTTGTTTTTCAACATGGCTTGAAGGAATCTTAAAGTGGGTCACTTAAAGAACATTTCTACAAAATTATTTGAAAATCGGCCCGACACTTTCGGAGAAGAAGATTTTTTAAGTTTTCACTGTAGCAATATAAGGCAAAATAGCCCCGGCCCCCTGGCGGCCATGTTTTTCAACCAATCAACATGGCTTGAAGGAATCTGATAGAGGGTCATCCAAGGAACATTTCTACAAAATTATTTGAAAATCAGCCTGACACTTGGAGAAGATTTTTTAAGTTTTCACTATAGCCATATAAGGCAAAATAGCCCTGGCGGCCATGTTTTTCGACCAATCAACATGGCTTGAAGGAATCTGATAAAGGAACATTTCTACAAAATTATTTGAAAATCTGCAAACCAGTTTGGAGAAGAATTTTGAAGTTTTTAGCTCCACTGGCTGAAAGCCAGTCGAGCTTATGTCATGGCGAATTGTCCGTCGTGCGTGCGTGCGTGCGTGCGTAAACTTTTTCCTTTAAACGACTTCTTCTCCCTAACCACTTGGCCAATTTGGTTGAAACTTCAAGGGAAGCATCCTCTCAATGTCCTCTACTAAATTCCTTCAATTTTTTTTGATCCATTCGAAATTCTGGTTTCCATGGCAACCGAAAGAAAACAAGAGGCCCAAGAGGGCCAGTATCGCTCCACGGCCATAAGGCAAAAATAAAATCTCCAAACAGCCCTGCCCCGTGGTGGCTATTTTTTTTACCAACCACCATGGCTTAAAGGAATCTTGTAGAGTGTCACCAAAGGAATGTTTCTGCAAAATTATTTGAAAATATGCCTGACACTTTCGGAGGAGAAGATTTTTTAAGTTTTCACTATGGTCATATAAGTCAAAATAGCCCCGCCCTCTGGCGGCCATGTTTTTCGACCAATCAACATGGCTTGAAGGAATCTGATAGAGGGTCACCCAATGAACATTTCTACAAAATTATTTGAAAATCGGCTGAACACTTTCGGAGGAGAAGATTTTTTAAGTTTGCTCTTTAGCCATATAGGCAAAATAGCCCCGCCCTGTGACGGCCATGTTTTTTTACCAATCAACATGGCTTGAAGGAATCTGATAGAGGGTCACCCACGGAACATTTCTACATAATTATTTGAAAATCTGCTGAACACTTTTTGAGAAGAAGATTATTTAAGTTTTCACTATAGCTATATAAGGCAAAAAAGCCCCGTCCCCTGGCGGCCATGTTTTTCGCCCAATCAAAATTTCTTGAAGGAATCTAATAAAGGGTCACCCAAGGAACATTTCTACAAAATTATTTGAAAATCGGCCTGACACTTTCGGAGAAGAAGATTTTTTAAGTTCTCACTATTTTTTTCTTTCGGTTGCCATGGAAACCAGAATTTTGAATGAATAAAAAAAAATTGAAGGAATTTAGTAGATGACATTGAGAGGATGCTTCCCATGAAGTTTCAACCAAATTGGCCAAGTGGTTAGGGAGAAGAAGTCGTTTAAAGGAAAAAGTTAACGCACGCACGCACGCACGGAGGACAATTCGCCATGACATAGGCTCGACTGGCTTTCAGCCAGTGGAGCTAAAAATAGTGAGAACTTAAAAAATCTTCTTCTCCAAAAGTGTCAGGCTGATTTTCAAATAATTTTGTAGAAATGTTCCTTGGGTGACTCTTTATTAGATTCCTTCAAGAAATGTTGATTGGTTGAAAAACATGGCCGCCAGGGGGGCGGGGCTATTTTGCCTTATATTGCAATAGTGAAAACTTAAAAAATCTTCTTCTCCGAAAGTGTTCAGCTGATTTTCAAATAATTTTGTAGAAATGTTCCTTGGGTGACCCTTTATCAGATTCCTTCAGGAAATGTTGATTCGGCGAAAAACATGGCCGCCAGGGGGGGGGCGGAGCTATTTTGCCTTATATAGCTATAGTGAAAACTTAAAAAATCTTCTTCTCCGAAAGTGTTCAGCAGATTTTCAAATAATTTTGTTGAAATGTTCATTGGGTGACCCTCTATCAGATTCCTTCAAGCCATGTTGATTGGTCGTAAAACATGGCAGCCAAAGGGCGGGGCTATTTTGCCTTATATGACCATAGTGAAAACTTAAAAAATCTTCTCCTCCGAAAGTGTTTGGCTGATATTCAAATAATTTTGTAGAAATGTTCCTAGGCTTACCCTCTATCAGATTCCTTCAAGCCATGTTGATTGGTTGAAAAATATGGCTGCCAGGGGGTGGGGCTATTTTGCCTTATATGGCTATAGTGAAAACTTAAAATATCCTCTCCTCCGAAAGTGTCAGGCCGATTTGCAAATAATCTTGCAGAAACATTCCTTGCGTGACACTCTACAAGATTCCTTTAAGCCATGGTGGTTGGTAAAAAAAATAGCCAACAGGGGGCAGGGCTGTTTGGAGATTTTATTTTTGCCTTATGGCCGTGGAGCGATACTGGCCCTCTTGGGCCTCTTGTTTCATTTCGTTGCCATGGAAACCGGAATTCTCCATGGATCCCAAAAATTTGAAGGCAATCTGGTGAGGTCATTGAGAGGATGCTTTCTGTGAAGTTTCAGCCCAATTGATCCACTGGTTACTGAGGAGAAGAAGTTGACGTGCGAAGTACGCCGACGAAAGGCGATCACAATAACTCGCCTTGAGCAATTTTACCCCAGTTTCTGATGCCGCATGCATTCTACTCTCAATTAAATCTTTGAAAAAATTTGACCATCAAAGGATCATTCCTGTCAAGTTTGGTTGAAAGTGGTTCTAAACAAGACGGCCAGTATCATTCGACAGCCTACTACTGGTCCATTTATCCCGACACCAGTCAGTAGTAATGCTAACCCAACAACCCTAATGATGGATCCTGCACCAAGATAGTCCAGAAATGGGGGAGCAAGCAAATGGCAATAAGACTAAGAGACAACCTTTTAATGGACAACAAGAGGCCCAAGAGGGCCAGTATCGCTCCACGGCCATAAGGCAAAAAATCAAATCTCCAAACAGCCCTGCCCCCTAGTGGCCATATTTTTTACCAACTACCATGGCTTAAAGGAATATTGTAGAGTGTCACCCAAGGAATGTTTCTGCAAAATTATTTGAAAATCTGCCTGACACTTTCGGAGGAGAGGATATTTTAAGTTTTCACTATAGCCATATAAGGCAAAATAGCCCCACCCCATGGCGGCCATATTTTTCAACCAATCAACATGGCTTGAAGGAATCTGATAGAGGGTCACCCAAAGAACATTTCTACAAAATTATTTGAAAATCTGCTCAACACTTTCGGAGAAGAAATTTTTTAAATTTTCACTATGGTCATATAGAGCAAAAAAGCCCCGCCCTCTGGCGGCCATATTTTTCGACCAATCAACATGGCTTGAAGGAATCTGATAGAGGGTCACCCAATGAACATTTCTACAAAATTATTTGAAAATCGGCTGAACACTTTCGGAGAAGAAGATTTTTTAAGTTTACACTTTAGCTATACAAGGCAAAATAGCCCCGACCCTGGCGGCCATGTTTTTCCACCAATCGACATTTCTTGAAGGAATCTGATAAAGGGTCACCCAAGGAACATTTCTACAAATTTATTTAAAAATGAGCCTGACACTTTCGGAGGAGAAGATTTTTTTAATTCTCTCTTTAGCCGTATAAGGCAAAATAGCCCCGCACTCCGGCGGCCATGTTTTTTTACCATATTTTTTGACCAATCAACATGGCTTGAAGGAATCTGATAGAGGGTCACCCAATGAACATTTCTACAAAATTATTTGAAAATCGGCTGAACACTTTCGGAGAAGAAGATTTTTTAAGTTTACACTTTAGCTATACAAGGCAAAATAGCCCCGACCCTGGCGGCCATGTTTTTCCACCAATCGACATTTCTTGAAGGAATCTGATAAAGGGTCACCCAAGGAACATTTCTACAAATTTATTTAAAAATGAGCCTGACACTTTCGGAGGAGAAGATTTTTTTAATTCTCTCTTTAGCCGTATAAGGCAAAAAAGCCCCGCCCTCCGGCGGCCATGTTTTTTAACCAATCAACATGGCTTGAAGGAATCTGATAGAGGGTCACCCAAGGAACATTTCTACAAATTTATTTGAAAATCTGTTCAACACTTTCAGAGAAGAAGATTTTTTAAGTTTTCACTATGGTCATATAAGGCAAAATAGCCCCGCCCTCTGGCGACCATGTTTTTCGACCAATCAACATTTCTTGAAGGAATCTAATAAAGGGTCACCCAAGGAACATTTCTACAAATTTATTTAAAAATGAGCCTGACACTTTCGGAGGAGAAGATTTTTTTAATTCTCTCTTTAGCCGTATAAGGCAAAATAGCCCCGCACTCCGGCGGCCATGTTTTTTTACCAATCAACATGGCTTGAAGGAATCTGATAGAGGGTCACCCAAGGAACATTTCTACAAATTTATTTGAAAATCTGTTCAACACTTTCAGAGAAGAAGATTTTTTAAGTTTTCACTATGGTCATATAAGGCAAAATAGCCCCGCCCTCTGGCGACCATGTTTTTTGACCAATCAACATTTCTTGAAGGAATCTAATAAAGGGTCACCCAAGGAACATTTCTACAAAATTATTTGAAAATCGGCCTGACACTTTCAGAGAAGAAGATTTTTTAAGTTTTCACTATTTTTTTCTTTTGATTGCCATGGAAACCAGAATTATGGATGGATCAAAAAAAATTGAAGGAATTTAAGAGAGGACATTGAGAGGATGCTTCCTATGAAGTTTCAACCAAATTGGCCAAGTGGTTAGTGAGAAGAAGTCGTTTAAAGGAAAAATATAACGCACGCACGCACGACGGACAATTCGCCATGACATAAGCTCGACTGGCTTTCAGCCAGTGGAGCTAAAAATGGTTCAATCTTTCAAACTCCTGAATGCTCCCTTTTAGATGAATTTAATTTAATTCTTCCTACAATTTTCAAGGAGTTTCATAGGATCATTCCTTGGAAGTTTGACTGCAATGGACACTGTGGTTAAAGAAAGAGATGTTAAAAAAAATAGTTGATGACAATGCACGCTAGCAGGGTCTGATACAGGGTTGATCACACTTGCGCACCTTGAGCACTCGGCTCAGGTGAGATAAAAAAATAAAAGTGCCTCTAAATCCCATTTATTTTAATTTGCACAACTTTATTAAAACCAATTTACAAAGAAATAAGTACAAATTACAACATATTTACATAAAGTATGATAATTTTTTAAGCTTCTAAGTTTTTTCTATAACGTGTTTCGGTATTAATATAAGTACATAACATGAACTGTTTTATTGTAAGTTGAATTATATACACAACCTAAACATTTTACTAACACTTTTTTGTTGTTGATGATGCCAGTTTCTAAAGTCAACATTTGAAAGAATCTATCACTGCATAGTGAATTAACGAACCATCTAAACAACTGAAACCAAAGTAGGACATGTGGAAGCCTACAGTGACCAGAATAAGCTTTTCTATTTTTCGTACATGCAAGATAAAAATGAATGTCATATAATTAAAACCATGAGATATGCAGTCATTCTTCTGCAGGATGATTAACTTATTTTACTACTAAATTCATGCAAATATCCTGGTACAAATCTTTAAAATGTAACCTTTAATATAGTTAATATCAGGGGCCTAGCAAGATATTTGGTTAAGACCACCATGGCTATTCCTTGGGAGAGGCAAAGGGGCTTCCATTAATCCTGGCCAACTTACAACAAATCTGCAGTAGACAAAATTAAGGGAAATCTTTAAGGGAAAGTTTAATTATTGAAAACATTGTGGCAAAAAGAGAAATTGCTTATTATGAACAATTTCGCATTTAGCCAAAAGGTTTTCAAAAGTTGTCTGCTGCAGATGCGTCTTCATGTTGGAAAGGGTTAACAAACAAGACGCCCAAGAGGGCCAGTATCACTCCACGGCAATAAGGCAAACATCAAATCTCCAAACAGCCCTGCACCCTGGTGGCCATGTTTTTTACCAACCACCATGGCTTAAAGGAATCTTGTAGAGTGTCACCCAAGGAATGCCGACACTTTTGGAGGAGAGGATATTTTAAATTTTCACTATAGCCATATAAGGCAAAATAGCCCCACCCCCTGGCGGCCATGTTTTTTTACCAATCAACATGGCTTGAAGGAATATGATCGAGGGTCACCCAAGGAACATTTCTACAAAATTATTTGAAAATCTGCTCAACACTTTCGGAGAAGAAGATTATTTAAGTTTTCACTATGGTCATATAATGCAAAATAGCCCCGCCCTCTGGCGGCCATGTTTTTCGACCAATCAACATGGCTTGAAGGAATCTGATAGAGGGTCACCCAATGAACATTTCTACAAAAATTATATGAAAATCGGCTGAACACTTTCGGAGAAGAAGATTTTTTAAGTTTTCACTATAGCTATATACGGCAAAATAGCCCCGCCCCTCTGGCGGCCATGTTTTTCAACATTTCTTGAAGGAATCTAATAAAGGGTCACCCAAGGAACATTTCTACAAAATTATTTGAAAATCGGCCTGACACTTTCGAAGAAGAAGATTTTTTAAGTTTTCACTATTATTTTCTTTTGGATTTATCCAAAAAAATTGAAGGAATTTAAGAGAAGACATTGAGAGGATGCTTCCTATGAAATTTTAACCAAATTGGCCAAGTGGTTAGGGAGAAGAAGTTGTTTAAAGGTAAAAGTTCACGCACGCACAACGGACAATTCACCATGACATAAGCTCGACTGGCTGAAGCCAGTGGAGCTAAAAACAAAAATTATTTTACATGCCAGACTATGATAATTAAATGAAGGTACATTTTAAGTCAGTCTCATTTAAATCAGACCTTAACTTTGCTGCAGTAGCAAACACTATAGATCTGATGAATGCCTATTACATGTCGTCACAGATTGACCTTTGCATCAGCCAATAAAATTGTTGCCCACAAGATTATTTGGTATCAACCAGGGAGATAACCCATATATATTAAAGATAGAGAGGTGATTATGATGAATTTTAAATATTAATTAAAGAGTCGGTCTCATGCTTTTTGGGTCACAATTATCAAATGATGAAAAGCATTTCAATTATAAGATTATTATTTCAAGTACTCTTGGCATACTCTTGGCATATTTAATTTTCAGACTCAAATTATGCTGAACAAAAATAAAACAAGAGGGCCATGATGGCCCTTGAATCGCTCACCTGATTATTTTTTTTTTCACTTTAGCTATATAAGCCTCGCCCCCTGGCAGCCATAGTTTCCGACCAATCAACTTGGCTTGAAGGAATCTGATAGAGGGTCACCCTAGGAACATTTCTACAATTTGAAAATCGGCCAGATACTTTTGGAGGAGAAGATTTTTTAAGTTTTCACTATAGCCATATAATGCAAAATAGCCCTGCCTACTGGCGGCCATGTTTTTTGACCAATCAACATGGCTTGAAGGAATCTGAAAGTGGGTCATCCAAGGAACATTTCTACAAAATTATTTGAAAATCGGGCCGACACTTTTGGAGAAGAAGATTTTTTAAGTTTGCACTATAGCCATATAAGGCAAAATAGCCCCGCCCCCCCCTGGCGGCCATGTTTTTCGACCAATCAACATGGCTTGAAGGAATCTGATAGAGGGTCACCCAAGGAACATTTCTACAAAATCATTTGAAAATCAGCCTGACACTTTCGGAGGAGAAGATTTTTTAAGTCTTCACTATAACCAATAAGGCAAAATAGCCCCGCCCCCCTGGCGGCCGTGTTTTTTGACCAATCAACATGGCTTAAAGGAATCTGGTAGAGGGTCATCCAAGGAACATTTCTACAAAATTATTTGAAAATCTGCCAACCAGTTTGGGAGAAGAAGAATTTTGAAGTTTTTTTCGTTTCGTTGCCATGGAAACCAGAATTCTGCATGGATCCCTAAAATTTGAAGGAATTCTGGTGAGGTCATTAAGAGGATGCTTTCTGTGAAGTTTCATCACAATTGACCCACTGTTTACTGAGGAGAAGATGTTGAAGATTTTTTAAGTTTTCACTTTGGCCATATAAGGCAAAATAGCCCACGCCCCCTGGCGGCCTTTTTTTTCGACCAATCAACATTGCTTGAAGGAATCTGATAGAGGGTCACCCAAGGAACATTTCTACAAAATTATTTGAAAATCGGCCTGACACTTATGGAGGAGAAGATTTTTTAAGTTTTCATTATAGCCATAAAAGGCAAAATAGCCCTGCCCCGTGGCGGCCATGTTTTTTGACCAATCAACATGGCTTGAAGGAATCTGATAGAGGATCACCCAAGGAACATTTCTACAAAATTATTTGAAAATCAGCCTGACACTTTTGGAGGAGAAGATTTTTTAAGTTTGCACTATAGCCATATAAGGCAAAATAGCCCCGCCCCCCTGGCGGCCATGTTTTTCGACCAATCAACACGGCTTGAAGGAATCTGATAGAGGGTCATCCAAGGAACATTTCTACAAAATTATTTGAAAATCTGCCAACCAATTCAGGAGAAGAAGAATTTTGAATTTTTTCGGTTTCGTTGACATGGAAACCAGAATTTTGCATGGATCCCAAAAATTTGAAGGAATTCTGGTGAGGTCATTGAGAGGATGCTTTCTGTAAAGTTTCATCCAAATTGACCCACTGGTTACTGAGGAGAAGAAGTTGACGCACGACGGACGCCGGACGCCGGACAAAAGGCGATCACAATAACTCACCTTGAGCAAAGCTCAGGTGAGCTAAAAACTGGTGCATTTGAAGGAATTTGTTCAGATGTCTTTCACTTTTCCTTTTTCTCTTCTGATTGCTCACTGTCATTTTTATCAGTAGCATCTGTTTGTTTATCTGCTGATTTTCTTGCACGGTTTATTTTTTGTATTTTCAATCGCTTTGCATCTGATATGAGATGTCCAACATCCCATAACCATGACAACACAATCACCATACAATTTACCAGCAGTGGCATTGAGAACACAACAGATATAAATAATCCATTACTATCAAAATACTGTTGACTAGCAAACATTGACCAGTGTGCGGCGGCCCATTCATTGATGTACTCTGCACAAAACACAGTCAGCATTAACATTCCAAAATAAACTGTCTGTATTGCACCACATTTTCTCAGAGTAATTGTTAATAGTATACAGAGTAAATGAAACGCACCAAGTCCGATAAACCAGGTTTCCGTCCAATCAATACTCAGTAAAAACTTCCACAGGCCAGCTATTTCGTTCACCCTGATAGGGGTGGCCGGACCAGAACTTCCTTCGGTATCCATGTTTTTTTTGAAAAAGAATGTCACAGGCTTAAATTTCGATAGATTACTTTCCTTTCTTTTGTGCAGTACAACCTTTAAAAGAGTTCAGTCGGACGTCTATCTCTCCCTCTTCAAGCTGAAAAAATAGTAGGCATAAACCTGGATAGATTACTTTCCTTTCTGTTGTGCAGTACAACCTTTAAAAGAGTTCAGTCTGACGTCTATCTCTCCCTCTTCAAGCTGAAAAAATAGAAGGCATAAACCTTTTTTTTCATGCAGAGGCATCTACAGCGAACATCTAATATGTAATATTACACCTGTACTTGGTGGAGATTTTTCAACCAATCAAAATGGCTAGAGCAAATTATGTAGATTGTCAATGAAGGAATATTTCTGTAAAATTATCTTGAATTTAGACAAGCACTTTCATAGGAATGGTATTTTATTAATTTGTCATATTGTACTTTTTCTGATGCCACATGGTCACCATGTTTTTCATTGAATCAATATGGCTAGAACATTTCTACAGTAGTATCTAGAAATAAGACGAGTGGCTTCAAAGGAGCAGAATTTGAATACTTCAGCATTTCATCCACACCATTTTGATGCAACAGTAACGAAAGTTCTACATGAATTTAAATCTTTGAATTGTTTTTAAAAGAGGAACACAAACAAGTAACATTCCTGTGAAGATTGTTGAAATTGGTACAGTGGTTTGCGGATAAAAGATGAGAATGATCAGAAGGTGAACCTAACAAGAGGCCCATGAGGGGCAATGCTCTACTGGGATGGGGACAACAAAGGAAAGAGCAATAATTATCAGATACTTAATGGAGCCTGTATTGTGTTCCGACAATTCCAAGGACCATAATCCAGTCTTGCATGGGCAGATCTAGCTGGTTTGCGAAAGGAACCGGGCTCTCATGGATATCTAACTACTGTATAAGTTTGATTAAGATACAATCAAAACTGAAGACTTTATCGCTTTAAACAAGCTCTATTAAAGCAATCAAAACTGTAGACTTTATCACATTCACAAGCCCTATTATAGCAATTCTGACAATTTCAAGGGCCATAATCCAGTCTTGCATGGCCGGATCTGGCTGGTTTGCAAAAGGAACCAAGCTGTGGCCTGTCATGGATACCTAACTACTGTGTAAGTTTGGTGAAGATCAGATAGTAATTGGAGCCTTTATTGTGTTCACAAGCTCTATTATAGCAATTTTGACAATTTCAAGGGCCATAATCCAGTCCTTGCATGGGCGGATCTGGCTGGTTTGCGAAAGGAACCGAGCTCTGATGGATGTCTAACTACTGTATAAGTTTGATTGAGATACAATCAAAACTGAAGACTGTATCGCCTTCACAAGCAATTATTTAAGGATGGACGGACAGACACACGCACATACGACGGATACCACGCCACGGCATAAGCTCTTCGAGCAAAAAAACTGCAATTTAGGGAAATAATTCTTTTACATGTTATTGTTTACCTGATATGATATGTAACAGTAACATTTAGTGTCATTTGCTTTGCAAACATCTTACCAAAAAGTTGTTTCACATGAATATTGTAAATATGATTATACAGAGTTGAAAAAACTGTGGGTAAAACAAGAATTTGATTACAATTTCTCCTTTACCTAAATTGTTTTCAAAAAGCCCTCTGTAACAGTAAAAGTCAAGTTAACTCTTTCCCACTTTTCCAAATACAACAAAACAGCAGCAGAGAACATTGCAAACATCTAGAAAGAATTATGGAAACTCTCTACAAGGGAAAGTTGTTAACTATTGAAAAGAGTTGAAAATGAGCAATTTCTCCTTTTGCCACAATGTTTTCTAAAGTCATCTGTTGCGTTAGAAAGGTTTGTAAATTTCAGATTAGATTTCCCAGATCTTCCAGCATCAATTTACAAAGAAAGAACATTATACCAACCTCATCCTGACCATAAATATCTCGATAACAAAAATCTGACACACACTTTCGAATACAAATTGCCTGGGATGCTCCTCGTTTAGCCAAACAATCTGGATTTACTTCACATGGCTGCTTCAGACTTTTATAAGATTTATCCTGTAAGAAATTGTTCAATTAGCTAACCTTTTCCAACATACATCAAATCTTCAGCAAACGACTATGAAAACATTTAGTCTAAAAAATATGGCAACTCTAAAAAAAAAAAAAAAAAAAAATGAGTAAAGTTGAAAACATTATGATAATTTACTCATTTTGAGACAATGTCAAAAGTCATATGCTTCCATCTGCTGCAGAGGCATAGAGATTATTTAAACATAAGAATAAAGTTCAGCAGTTTGTTTTTTTCAAACACTTACCGTATATTGATTTTTCACACTTGTTGTGCTTTTAAAACAATCAATGAAAAAAAATATGTGTATAATTTTGATAGACCTTTTTAACCCTTTCCTACATGTATACAACAAATCTGCAGCAGATAACTTTGAAAACATTCTAGCAACAATGTAAAAATTGTCCCTAAATGGGTGTTTTATTATTACATAGAAATTGTTAACATGCTGGCAAATGGAGAAATCTGTCTTCCTGAGCAATTTCATCTTTTTTCATCAATGTTTTCAGAAGTCATCTGCTGTTAAATTGCTGTAATTAACGGTTGTCTGTTGCGAAACTTTAAAATGTATCTGTATCAGGGAAAGAGATCAGTATTTCTTTCCACACACAAATTTATTCTAAGTTTAACCCTTTCCCACAGACATAAAATCTCCAGCAGATGACTTAATGAAAATGAAAATATCTAGGCAGTAACATGGATAATCTCTATACAAGTGAAAGTATAATAATTAAATATGAGTTGAAAACATTATGGTAAAAGAAGAAATTGCTCATTTGCCATTATGTTTTCTAAAGTACTCTATTGCAGAGACCTAAGAAAGCATTTGTGTGTCCAATGGTTAAGCATGAATATCAAATGCTGGCGTTGTGAGTTTTTATTAGATATGACTAAACCAATCTTGTGACAATTTCACAAACACTCCACTCCTATCATGGTAGAAACGTTACATGAGAACTTAAAATCATACTAGATGAGCCAAACATGTCCCATGAGTTCTATATATATATATATATATATATCATATCCATAAAAACAGTACTAACACAAGTTTCTTTTAAACCATAATCTATGTAAAACCCTAATGTATAAATTTGCTAGATAAAACAATTATTACATGAAAGGCCAAGCCAATTTCACCATAATTTTAACACTTTCCCTCTAACAGATGCATCTGCAGTAGAATAACGTAAACATTGTGACAAAAGGGAATACTGCTCATAATGAGCATTTTCTCTTTTTGCCACAATGTTCACAACTTTTTTCTATAATAAGACCTTCTTTTATAGAGAGTTTCCTTAAATTTACGTTGTCTTCAAAGTCGTCTACTGCAGATTTTTATAAGTGGGAAAGGGTTAAAACGCAGCAGTTTTTTGCACAGTTTGTCAATCTAAAATGAAACAGTTCTTTTTGTGAGAAAAATTAATGGCCCAGTAGCATATCGTGTCTATGATGCATAATTTGATAAATAAGTAAAACACAAGACTATAAAATGTCCACAAGATTTCCTTCAGTTTGGCCTAGCGACCGGGTTTGACTTAAAATGACCAAAATTGTAACTCCTAGATATAACCAAGACAAACATTCTAACAATGGTTCAACATGCTCAAGACAAAATTGCTTTATTCACTAGATTTGTGTTAATTTTGACCTAGTGACCAAGTTTTTGACCTGAAATGACCCATATTCGATATCATCACGACCAACAATCTCACTAAATCATATAATTGAGCTAAACGCCAATGTTAAAACTGACCGAGTCCAAAATTAGCAAAATCTTAAAAAAAAGGTTTTCCAAATGTTTGACACCATGAAAACCCGCTTGATATGTTGAAGAATTATATTTGATAAATGAATGATCACAATTAGAAAGGAATGTAACTAAAAATTATGAATTTATCTAAAATTCTCAAAATCAAACAAAAATCATGTTTTTTACCCCCTAAAAGTCACACTCAGCATCTTCAACATACAATGTGAAGAAAGGTATTATATGTCATTATATTCCAAATATGAAAGACCTAACACAAGTACTTATTGAGAAAAATTAAAAAATTAAATGAAAATGCCAACTTGCCCTAAAACTCTAACCACCCAAAAGCATGTCTTTTACCGCAAAAAGAAGGTCACACTCAGCATCTTCAGCATACAATATGAAGAAACGTATTTGATGTAATTATATTCCAAATATGAAAGCCCTAGCACACAAGTACTTATTCAGAAAAAGTTAAAAAAATAAAATCCTACTTGCCCTAAAACTTTAACCACAGAAAATCATGTTTTTTACCCCAAAAAGAAGGTCACACTCAGCATCTTCAGGATTCAATGTGAAGAAAGGTATAAGATGTAACTACATTCTAAATATTAAAGCCCTAGCACAAATTCTTATTGAGAAAAATTAAAAAATTAAATGAAAATGCCAACTTGCCCTAAAACTTTAACCACCCAAAATCATGTCTTTTACCCCAACAAGAGGGCCATGAGGCCCTGTAATCGCTCACCTGAGAATGGGCTATTTTAGACATAACTCTCTCATGCTCAAGCCAAACATGTGGCTTCCAGAGTGTTAACAAGATTTCCCTTAAATTTGGTCTAGTGACCTAGTTTTTGACATGACATGACTCATATTCGAACTTGGCCTAGATATCATCAGGACAAACTTTCTGATAAAGTTTTAACATGCTCAAGTTTAAAATGCGGCTTCAAGAGTGTTAACAAGATTTTCCTTAAATTTGGACTAGTGACCTAGTTTTTGACCTGACATGACTCATATTCGAACTTGGCCTAGATATCACTAACACAAACATTCTGACAAAGTTTCAACATGCTCAAGTTTAAAATGTGGCTTCCAGAGTGTTAACAAGATTCTCCTTCAATTTCAACATGCTCAAGTTTAAAATGTGGCTTCCAGTGTTAACAAAATTCTCCTTCAATTTGGCCTAGTGACCTAGTTTTTGACCGGACATGACCCATATTCGAACTTGGCCTAGATATCACCAAGACAAACTTTCTGACAAAGTTTCAACATGCTCAAGTTTAAAATGTGGCTTCCAGAGTGTTAACAAGATTTTCCATAAATTTGTCCTAGTGACCTAGTTTTTGACCGGACATGACCCATATTCGAACTTGGCCTAGATATCATCAAGACAAACTTTCTGACAAAGTTTCAACATGCTCAAGTTTAAAATGTGGCTTCCAGAGTGTTAACAAGATTTTCTTTCAATTTGGCGACCCAACATGACCTATATTCGAACTTGGCCTAGATATCACTAACACAAACATTCTGACCAAGTTTCAACATGCTCAAGCCAAAAATGCGGCTTCAGGAGTGTTAACAAGATTCTCCTTAAATTTGACCTAGTGACCTAGCTTTTGACCCGACATGACCTATATTCGAACTTGGCCTAGATATCACTAAGACAAACATTCTGACAAAGATTCAACATGCTCAAGCCAAAAATGCGGCTTCAGGAGTGTTAACAAGATTTTCATTAAATTTGACCTAGTGACCTAGCTTTTGACCCCACATGACCCAGTTTCGAACTTGGCCTAGAGTTGATGGAGATATATGTTCTGATAAACTTTCATAATTTGATATTGAATGCAAAATGTTGCCTCTAGAGTAGTAACAAGCAAATATTGATGACGAACGACGGACAAAAGGTGATCACAATAACTCACCTTGAGCACTACGTGCTCTGGTGAGCTAAAAAGAAGGTCACACTTAGAATCCTCAGCATACAATATGAAGAAAGGTATTAGATGTAATTATATTCCAAATATGAAACTCCTAGCACAAGTACTTATTGAGAAAAAAAAATAAAAAAATATCCAACTTGCCCTAAAACTTTAACCACCGAAAATCATGTTTTTTTTCCCAAAAGGAAGGTCACACTCGGCATCTTTAGCATTCAATGTGAAGAAAGGTAAAAGATGTAACTATAAGCCCTAGCACAATTACTTATGAATGAAAATGCCAACTTGCCCTAGAACTAAACTAAAACTGGACGCCGACGAAGATGCCGACGCGAGTAGTAAAGCTCTCATATTCTTCAAATAGTCAAGCTAAAAAAGGAGCCTTTAGAGCATTCACAAGAATTTTTGACAAATTTCAACGAGTGACCTAGTTTTAAACCAACAATTGTGAACTTAGCCTTGAATTCTTAAAAATGTTGCCTCTTAGAGTGTAAACAAATTTTTCTCATATTTGGCATTATGACCTACTGGTAGTTTTTGAAGGACATGACCCATATTCAAACTAGGCTTAAATATCCTCAATACAAACATTCTGACAATGTTTTAACATACTCAACTTCAAAATATGGCTGCCATAGTGTTAACAGAATTTTCTTTCAATTTGGCCTAGTTTTTGAATTAACATGACCAATATTCAACGTTGGCCTAGATCAGCAAGAAAAACTGAATAAGTTTCATTAGATAATTGTTGACGATGGGTCAATCAGCGATCACAATAACTCACCTTGACCATTTTGTGCTCAGGTGACATAAAAACAGTTAAAACTTGTTGAAAACAAAAATTAGTGTATATATAACACAGTAAATGGCATATACGTCAAACTGCTTCTGCTGTGGTCAAGTGGTTAGCATCGGGGATTTAAAACCTTGGGCAAGGCACTTTTCCTATCATATAACTAGTTTGTTTACCCAGGGATCATGAATATGTGAACGGTCGCCGTAATATAACTGAAACAAGAGGCCCATGAGGGCCTATGCTCTACTGGTATGGTTCTTTGGTCATTTTCAATCCAGAGCATGTATGTATGGTGAAGATCGGATAGTAAATGGAGGCTCTTTTGTGTTCACAAGCTGTATTATAGCAATTTTTACAATTTCATGTGCCATAATCCAGTCTTGCATGGGCAGATCTAGCTGGTTTTCAAAAGGAACCAAGCTCTCATCAATATTTAACTACTATCTAAGTTTGGTGAAGATCAGATAGTAAATGGAGCCTCTATTGTGTTCACATGCTCAATTATAGCAATTTGGACAATTTCAAGGGCCATAATCCAGTCTTGCATGGGTGGATCTGGCTTTACGAAAGGAACCGAGCTCTCATGGATATCTTACTACTGTATAAGTTTGGTTGAGATACAATCAAAAGTGAAGACTGTATCGTGTTAACAAGCTCTTTTATAGCAATTTTGACCATTTCAAGGGCCATAATCCAGTCATGCATGGGCGGATCTGGCTGGTTTTCGAAAGGAACCGAGCTCTCATGGATATCTAACTACTGTATAAGTTTGGTTGAGATACAATCAAACGTGAAGACTATCGTGTTAACAAGCTCTTTTATAGCAATTTTGACCATTTCAAGGGCCATAATCCAGTCATGCATGGGCGGATCTGGCTGGTTTTCGAAAGGAACCGAGCTCTCATGAATATCTTACTACTGTATAAGTTTGGTTGAGATACAATCAAAAGTGAAGACTGTATCGTGTTAACAAGCTCTTTTATAGCAATTTTGACCATTTCAAGGGCCATAATCCAGTCATGCATGGGCGGATCTGGCTGGTTTTCGAAAGGAACCGAGCTCTCATAGATATCTAATTACTGTATAAGTTTGGTTGAGATACAATCAAAAGTGAAGACTGTATCGTGTTAACAAGCTCTTTTATAGCAATTTTGACCATTTCAAGGGCCATAATCCAGTCATGCATGGGCGGATCTGGCTGGTTTTCGAAAGGAACCGAGCTCTCATAGATATCTAATTACTGTATAAGTTTGGTTGAGATACAATCAAAAGTGAAGACTGTATCGTGTTAACAAGCTCTTTTATAGCAATTTTGACCATTTCAAGGGCCATAATCCAGTCATGCATGGGCAGATCTGGCTGGTTTTCGAAAGGAACCGAGCTCTCATAGATATCTAACTACTGTATAAGTTTGGTTGAGATACAATCAAAAGTGAAGACTGTATCGTGTTAACAAGCTCTTTTATAGCAATTTTGACCATTTCAAGGGCCATAATCCAGTCATGCATGGGCGGATCTGGCTGGTTTTCGAAAGGAACCGAGCTCTCATGGATATATAACTACTGAAGACTGTATCGTGTTAACAAGAAATTGTTTACGGACGCACGGACGCACGCACGGACGACGGACAAATCGCCACGACATAAGCCCTTCTGGCCTTTGGCCAGTAGAGCTAACAAGAGAGCCGCAGACAAACACCGCCTGTCTGCTTTATTCTAAGTCGAAAAAGAGGCATTACTGTATAATAATTATAACAAGAGTTATGTGTCTTGATATAGACATGTGTATTGTTTATAGGAACATGTGTACCAAGTTTCATTTAAAAAAAGAATGTTTTTTGAGTTATGAGGTAAGGTTAATGTTTTTTAAAAGTGGGAAAGGGACAAATAAGTATCAACTCCAGTCTTTATCAAATAAAATTTGTTTGGCCTTATTTTGATAACAACATCTGTGACATCTTGATAACACGAGTAACATCTGGTATGCATAATTAATTATTCTATCAGTTTAACCCTTTCTCACCTGCAAGACGCATTGCAAGGAGATCACTTTTAAATAAATTGTGGCAAAAGGAATCATTGCTCATAACAAGCAATCTCTCCTTCTGCCACAATGTTTTTATTTCTTTTCAGCAAAAATTCATTTATAGAGATTTACCATATTTCAAAGTAGTCAGTAGCAGATTTGATGAAGGTAGGAAAAGGTTAATCCTCTTTTTTATTGCTACTAAATCTGCAGCCGACGATTTATGAAATTTATGACAGAGATACTCGGATATAACCATGGTTCCAGCATTCAGACACATCTGAAGCAGAGGACTCCAGACTAGTTTTTCATTTGTGTTATGCAAGAAAGTATTTAACCCTTTCCCTCATATGACAATTCTGCAGCAGACGACTTTGAACATATTTTGTCAAAAAATAGAAAATCTCTATAATTGAATTGATAACCTATGACTAAAACTGGAAAACATTGTGGCAAAAGGAGAAATTGCTTGTTATTAGCAATTTCTTCTTTTGACACTATGTTTTCAAAAAGCTGTCTGCTACAGAGGTGTCAGAAAGCGCCAATACGAGTTAAAGGGTTAAGCCCAATGCTTTCAACTTTATCCAGTATAATTTAATTTCTGTTTATAGAGATATTTCACTTTTGAAACAATAAAATTATTTTACTCTTTAATCATACTTCAGTCAGATTATACATGTTTTCAATTAAAAGAGTTCAAATTCCTGGTTTAACAACCTAATATTATTAATCATGTGTAACCCTTTCCCCCACATTCAACAAATCAGCAACAGACGACGGACGTTAAAACATACATGCAATATTTTTGAAAATCTCTTTAAATGAAAGTATAAAATCTCCTTTTGTCACAATTTGTTCAACGATTATCTTAGGCAGAGGTATCAGAAAGCGTCAGTATGAGGGAAATGGGTAATGTAGTTTGTACTGATAAAAATTAATGTCAAGAAAAGCAAAAGGTCTACTTTGACAATTATTTTGGCCGGTTTTTCTTATTTCATGGTTATTGGACAATATCAGCTGATCTAGGACAATCATAAATACTACAAAGAAATAATCAAACAGTAACACATTTGAATAAACCCTTTCCGGAAATTTCCATATACAATATATATCTGCAGATGACGTTTTCATAAACATAAAAATATGTTTAAACCCATATTAATGAAAGTTTATTGAATCGAGTTGAAAATATGGTGGCAAAAGATAAAATAACTCATCATAAGCAATTTGTCCTTTTGTCACAATGTTCCCTTAACCCTTTCCCTCATACGACAATTCTGCAGCAGACGACTTTGAACATATTTTGTCAAATGATATAAAACCTCTATAATTGAATGGATAACCTATGACTCAAAGTGGAATACATTGTGGCAAAAGGAGAAATTGCTCGTTTTGAGCAATTTCTTCTTTTGTCTCTATGTTTTCAAAAAGCCATCTGCTGCAGAGGCGTCAGAACGCGTCTATATGAGGGAAAGGGTTAAGTCATCTGTTGCTGATTTGTTGAATGTGGGAAAGGGTTACACATGATTAATAATATTATTTTTAAAACGTGTAAGCACAAAGTTGTCTTACAAGCAAGAAAGTAAATAACCAACAGAAACACACATATACTTGAAATACTAACCCTTTCCCACATACTTATTACAAGCAACATTTTTACCACAATGTTTTCAATAATTATAATCTCAATAAGACATTATACACATATTTGTTGTATTTGTGATTGATAGATTTGAGTTTAAAACATCTTATTCAATTATATTTCAGATACATCACAATGGCCAATTCCTCAATGAAGAATATGATTCCTGTAATTTAAACCAGTTCACCAATTTCCAAACAACAGTCTTTCCAAGCAACAGGCAACCTACTAAGTTCTAACATAGACTTTAAGTCCATGGGTGGAAGACAAATGACACGAGTCGCAAATACTTTTGTCAATCATTGAAAAGAAAGGATAGGTGAGCCAGGATTTGAGCACACCATCCTTTGACATGATATATAGCCTGGTTGTTAGGAAAGGGTTTAAAATTAAAAAAACTTTTTCAGCACACAAAGATGTCAATATGGCTCAACCCTTTCCCACCTATAGACGCATTTTGACGCATCCTTCAGACAACTTTTGAAAACATAGAGACAAAAGGAGAAATTGCTCAAAACAAACAATTTCTCCTTTTGCCACAATGTTTTCAACTTTTTACAGTAATTATACCTACAATTATAGAGATTAACCATATTTGTTGGTATACATTTTCAAAGTCGTCTGCTGCAGATTTGATGTATGTGGAAAAGGGATAATTTTAGTCATGGTGTACTTACATCTCTTTTCTTTCGGTAAGTGTATTTTTTAAACTGATAATGAACTTTTCCACAGCAGGCCAGGTCAACAAGAAGGACAAAGATAAAGATGAGCGATAGGATAGCTGGAATAACTCTCTTCATCACTTGATCAACATACACACACAAACTAAATAAGAAAAAAAAAAGAGTTTGATTTTCTTCTTCAGTAAACATGTTTACGCCATTAAACCGGACACATTTTTTAAGCTCAGGGAATAAAATTAAAATAATTGAAAACATGAAAAGGTGGGATTTTCATATTGAACACTCTCTGTTTTCCCTATAAACTGTAATGTTTTCAAAAGATTGCTATAACAAGGGAATCTGGGATGTAGATAAGAGGAATAAGTAACTACCGGTAAATTGTATTCTAAATATCACCTGTCCCAACATGTGTTGCAAGTAAAACCTAACAAAATCAAAGTACAGAAAGTACTGGTAACGAATTATTTTGAACATGTATTGTAAAATCAAATTTATGAATGCAATTGATCATGCTATTGCTGCATAATTGCACAATTTAGTCTATTTTATTATTATTAATATTTTTGTCCAGAGATTTTTTTTATCAGTTGACAGTTTTAGTAAATGTAGCATTTCAACGGCGATGCGAGCGTTTAACATGCACACTAACTCTTTCACTGAGCTCTGCGTAAAGTCTGTCAAAACACCCATGGCATATTTGTGAGATTTACATTGTTAGTTTGATTTGTTTTCGTCACCAGGGGCGGATTCAGGATTTCGGCTTATATTATAACTATGTTTCATGTGAGTGAATTAATTATTATAAATCTATAATGTTTAAAAAATCGCATAAAATAAGAATTAAAAAAAAAAAAAAAGAACAGTTCCAATTGGGACTCGAACTAGCGTCCATAAATAGTCCATGCTTAGAAGTTCTACACGCTCTGCATTACACCACGGTACTTTGATACAAAATATGAGCGTTACTTTCGTATATATATTAAGCTAACTGAATGCGCGTGTATGTAAACCATGATCTATAATTAGCTCTGCGTAGTGGCATATTTGTGAGATTAACATTGTGGATACAGCGTGGGGTCGACTTCTAGTGAATGCGCATACGACTAAAATTCATACTCGTGCCTTATACGTACCTGCCGACAAATGAAATATATATGCGCGTACTGTTAATTTGATATTTTCTAGAAAATTGATTATCTATGATGATTCGATAGTATAATTATGACTTCACTGTATTGAAATAACACGTAGAAGTCATTTTAATATCGAAAAAATACTAGGACTATTTAGGTGCAGCGAATGTGTATTCTAAGCGGAAGTGTAGTTTAACCGTGACTTCCGGAAAAAAACACGATCGCACTAACTGTATTATTTTTTGAGAACAAATAATTCGTTAAAAATTAAACATATTACACAAGCAAAGATATTTTCTGAAAATTTAAACATTCTCCTAAGTTCTATTGCAAATAGATTAAAGTTCTTTTGTTCCTTATGAATAATATCAGTTTTGTTAATTTTCGGGCATTTTTTTTTAAAATTTTAATAAGAAAACAGGGGTACAAAGGGAGCTGTTTATCCCCTTCTTATCTACTTTCCATCAGTGCTATTAGGTCAAATTACGCTAAATACATCCGCTGTCATGCTGATCTACACCACTATAGTCTATAGTCCCTAAAAAAACCTTTATTTGCGTAGAAATGAATGTATACCATCACCAGAAGATATATATGTATTGAATATATGACATACATACAATACATTGTAAATGTGTATAGGATGCACTGGAAGTGATTGATTTGATCACTTTTAGTATTTTGACCTTGTTTGAAAGTGAAAGTAGAGAATGCTAAACACCGGTTTAGTCCGGGCCCGATTTGGTCCAAAATGACGGTAACCATTGTTGCCTGGTGAGTTCTTTCTTGCATAATGCATGACCCCCCATTTTCTTTGGATTGTATTAAAGCTTAGAGGTAACTCTTTTCAATGATATATGGTGTTTTACATGAGAAACGCTTAGAAAGTGTGACAATTGAGGACTGAAACTCGTCGATTTACATGGAAACAAATAAGGAATTTATTTAGTGTATTGAAACCATTACAGGTGCCAAAAAAACGTCGTACTATAGCAACTTCATTTTGTTTTCATAAGATCTACAAAATAATGCATTGGGATACATTTGTCACCTGCAGTTGATCAGAACATGAAGGGTTATCAGTTTTAAAAACAAGAACTTAAAAACACTAGGACTGACTACATATCCTGGATTATTGATGATTCGATTCAATTCAAATTTAATAGCTCACTTTCTGTTTTTCTTACAAATTTTTGAAGTACTGTGCGACTGATTATGACGACTTTTACCTGAAAAGTTAATCTGATATAAACTGGAATTTGTGGACCGTCTTTGCATTCCTCTGACTATCTGTTAATATCTTTTGAACCCATGTTACATCAGTATTTAATTTTTGAAGCTTTCTTCATTTTGTTGCTTATAACGTTTTTGATGTATTTATCAATCACATGTTTTTGAACTGCCAAAATATCTTGTTGCGATATGTTGTGTAGTATTATGTCATAGAAAGAAGGTGGAGCATTCGTAGAACATAATAACAATTGTTGACATTCTTAACCCTTTCCCAAATACAACTTATCTGCAGCAGACAACTTTGAAAAAAACATGCAAAAATATGGAATATCTTTAAAAAACAAGAGGGCCAAGATGGCCCTAAATCGATCACCTAATTGATAGTAAATTAGTAGCAAATATTTAACTGCAAATATCTGGGAAAATTTGATCAAGGAGTGCAAATGAAACTGCAAGGAGTGGACACTTCTCAAGAAACAGCTTATCAGTAAAGGCCATTTATATCTTGAATTTTTTTGTCATTTTGCACCTTTCCTGATGCCGCCTTGCTGCCCTGTTTTTCAACAAAATCAATATGGCTTCAACAGTTTATTTAGAGGGTCACTTTAGGAACATTTCTACCAAATTATCTATCAATCGCACAAGCAGATTATGGAGGAAAAGGATTTTAAAATTTGGGTATTTTTCTCACTTTCTGATGCCGCAGCAACCAAAGTTCTCAATGGAATTTAAATCTTTGAACAATTTTGAAAGAGGACCACCAAAGGAACATTCCTGTGATGTTTTGTGGAAATTGGTCTATTGGAATGGTAGGAGTTGGTTGTCATTTGCAGCTAAAAGTTCAATTTACCCCTTTAGTGATGACGGCCTGTTGCTATGATTGTGTAACCAATCAAAACGGCTTAAACAAATTAAATAGAGGATCATTAAAGTAAGATTCGTATTATATTTTCTTAAAATCAGATAAACACTTTGATAAAAATGGAATTTTCAAATTTTGTCATTTTGCCCCTTTTCTGATGCCGCCTGACTGCCATGTTTTTTTTCGACCAATCAGTATGGCTTGAACAATTTTTATAGAAGGTCACCTAAGGAACATTTCTACCAAATTATATTTGAATCTGACAGGCAGATTCGGAGGAGAAGATTTTTAAAATTTGGACATTTTGTCCCCTTTCTGATGCCGCAGCAACCAAAGTTCTCAATGGAATTTTATTCTTTGAACAAATTTGAAAGAGGACCACCAAAGAAACATTCCTGTGATGTTTTGTGGAAATTGGTCAATTGGAATGGTAGGAGTTGGTTGTCATTTGTAGCTAAAAGTTCAATTTAACCCTTTTGTGATGATGCCTGGTTGCTATGATTGTGTAACCCATCAAAACGGCTTAAACAAATTAAATAGAGGATCATGGAATTTTCCAATTTTGTCATTTTGCCCCTTTTCTGATGCCGCCTGACTGCCATGTTTTTCGACCAATCAGTATGGCTTGAACAATTTTTATAGAGGGTCACCCAAGGAACATTTCTACCAAATTATATTTGAATCTGACAGGCAGATTCGGAGAAGATTTTTAAAGTTTGGACATTTTGTCCCCTTTCTGATGCCGCAGCAACCAAAGTTCTCATTGGAATTTTAATCTTTGAACAATTTTGAAAGAGGACCACCAAAGGAACATTCCTGTGATGTTTTGTGGAAATTGGTCTGTTGGAATGGTAGGAGTTGGTTGTCATTTGTAGCTAAAAGTTCAATTTACCCCTTTTGA
Organism: Serripes groenlandicus; assembly: GCA_031761405.1. Taxonomy (NCBI): domain Eukaryota; kingdom Metazoa; phylum Mollusca; class Bivalvia; order Cardiida; family Cardiidae; genus Serripes; species Serripes groenlandicus. The sequence goes on from JASEVX010000001.1 coordinate 144,521,581, forward strand.
GATGACGCCTGGTTGCTATGATTGTGTAACCAATCAAAACGCCTTAATCAAATTAAATAGAGGATCATAACAGTAAGATTCATATTATATTTTCTTAAAATCAGACAAACACTTTCATAAAAATGGAATTTTCAAATTCTGTCATTTTGCCCCTTTTTTGATGCCGCCTGACTGCCATGTTTTTCGCCCAATCAGTATGGCTTGAACAATTTTTATAGAGGGTCACCAAAGGAACATTTCTACCAAATTATATTTGAATCTGACAGGCAGATTCGGAGGAGAAGATTTTTAAAGTTTGGACATTTTGTCCCCTTTTCTGATGCCGCAGCAACCAAAGTTCTCATTGGAATTTTAATCTTTGAACAATTTTGAAAGAGGACCACCAAAGGAACATTCCTGTGATGTTTTGTGGAAATTGTTCTATTGGAATGGTAGGAGTTTGTTGTCATTTGTAGCTAAAAGTTCAATTTACCCCTTTTGTGATGACGCCTGGTTGCTATGATTGTGTAACCAATCAAAACAGCTTAAACAAATTAAATAGAGGATCATTACAGTAAGATTCATATTATATTTTCTTAAAATCAGACAAGCACTTTCATAAAAATGGAATTTTCAAATTTTGTCATTTTGCCCCTTTTTTGATGCCGCCTGACTGCCATGTTTTTCGCCCAATCAGTATGGCTTGAACAATTTTTATAGAGGGTCACCCAAGGAACATTTCTACCAAATTATATTTGAATCTGACAGGCAGATTCGGAGGAGAAGATTTTTAAAGTTTGGACATTTTGTCCCCATTTTGATGCCGCAGCAATCAAAGTTCTTAATGGAATTTAAATTTTTGAACAATTTTGAAAGAGGACCACCAAAGGAACATTCCTGTGATGTTTAGTGGAAATTGTTCTTGCGGTTAAGGAGGAGATGATGTTTAAAGCTAAAAGTTAACGACGGACGACAGACGACGGACACAGAGTGATCAGAATAGCTCACCTTGAGCCTTTAGCTCTAGGCGATCTAAAAAGATGAAGGAATAATTACTGAAAAAATGTGAAAATATTGTGATGATAGGAGAAATTGCTTGTTTTGAGCAATATCTTCTTTTGCAACAATGTTTTCAAAAGTCTTCTGCAGCAGATTTGTTGTATATGTCAGAAAGCATCTATTAGGTCGGAAAGGTTTAATAAACAGGCAGTGCTTCACAGATTATTAATGCTTTATTGCTGATGGTTTGTAATTCTTTTTTGTTGTTGATAGATTGGTGTAATTATAGAATTATCAATAGTAGAAAGTGACAAGTTTACTTTTAAATTATAGCATTATTTTGAATTTCCACTCCAAATGCTTAGGGTATAACAGTCTGAGAAATCAGCAGTGGTCCGTTGGTCCATGGCCAGTAAATTTTAGTTCTGACCAGTGAAAAATCTCCTTTGGTCAGTCACAGTGTAATTTTGGTTCTGACCAGTGAAAAATCTCCTTTGGTCAGTCACAGTGTAATTTTATTATTTACTTTCAATGGCTGGTATTGCATCATCAAAGTCAGGGATCTATTGTAGAACCTTCCAACTTTGTGATCTACATTAGTTCCTGCTGTCATTATTTTCGTCCTTTTCTCCATGACTTTGTATTTAAAGCAGTCAATTGAAAAGTGTTTATCTATTTTCTAATGTCTTAAAATTGATTTAGAACTATTTTTTATAGAAAATATAGGTGTTATGTTCACAAATCTAGGAGACCTACAGATATGATCAGGCAGCTGTTGCAGTGCTAAGAATTGAACTGAACAGTGGAGGCTTAATTATAATGTACTGGAACGGGAAAGGGGTATAGGTATAAATATCACTTCTACAGCCTTGCCGTGGAAGCCGGCTTTTATAGCAACGTTGGTAGAGTGGTTGACCCTTTCTTAAAGTTAAACAACGTTCATCGCGGTTAGTCAACTTAGTGCCTGGATGGGTGACCAACGATGGCTTAACTCCGGTACACATTACAAATAGTGGCAGCGGTGGGATTTAGGGTTGATATCACCATCATCCCCGGACCCCGGTAGCTCCCAGTAATGTTACATAGACTCCCCTCTGGTGTACTGCTTGTGTTCAGTTGTGTGTCGAAGTCAAGAGAAAAGAGGGAGAAATGTAACGGGAACGGAGTATAGGTATAATAAATATCATTTATACAGCCTTAGTGCTGTGGAAGCCGGCTTTTATAGCGACGTTGGTAGAGTGGTTGACCTTTTCTTTAAGTTAAGCAACATTCATCGCGGTTAGTGCCTGGATGGGTGACCCGCGATAACTTAACTCACGTACACTTTACAAAACAACAATTAACCTTTTCAATCAAACAAAAAATCTGCAGCAGACAAATTTGAAAATATTTAGTCAAAAATATGGAAACTATAAATGAAAGAACAACTAATGCATTGTGTCAAAAGGGGAAATTGCTCATTTAGTCATTCATTCAATCATTGTGAAATTTCCCCTTTTGCCATTATGTTTTAAAAAGGTGTATGCTGTAAAGGCGTCTGTATGTCGGAAAGATTTAAAACTTGGATTGAATGGACGTTTCTCAAATTTACTGTTAAATTTAAGTGTTTATTCAATTCAACCTGACCAATGACCATCACAGAATGAATATTATCGGACATGTCATATCCGAATAAATGGTTACTTAGTACACACATTTTAGAACCAGCGTCTTAAACTGGTAATGGTAATTGAAATTATTTCGGTTGATCATTCGAATAGGTACAGTGTTTAATTAATTTCCTGATCACAACAATTATTACCTTGTTCGCCTGTGCGTTTTCTTGTTTTGTTTTGACTATTTACGCTTCCACTTTCCAACCTTGATGCATAGTTACTTCCCTTGACACGTAGAACGCCGACAATCAAAGGGGTGATGTTGAACACGTCGAATGACTAAAACGTCGAATAAATAAAACAGAACGAATAGGGAAATATATAGCCTCGTCTCTGTCTTCTAGAGTCCGGGATATAATTGTATTTTATATGTTATACCAAAATAAAGCGAGGGCATAATGAATTTAAAAATAAATTGTTGAACAAATTATGAATTCTTCAATGTTATCGTCTCCATTAGTTAATAGATTGTGTTTGTTGCAGCTGGGACTAGTTCCTTGTTACAGCTTTGAACATAAATGGTACATCCAAACTGATTTTTTTTAAAAAGTATATTTATGCATAAACAATTATGATCAAGAAATATATACATGTAGAATTTCCTACGAATGCGAAATTTAAAACATTTCAGAAAAATGTAACCTAGGATTAGCCTGCACATACGTACAAGTTGATCTTTTGCTGTACCTATCTATTTTTTTTTTCTTTTTTATTCAAACTTTGCAGTTTGATCTTTGTCAGCACTATTAAGTAAAATAATAGAAAACAGCATATAATCACACGAACACCTAAAACGTCACTGTTAGTTAGCAACCGGTCTCCAGATTCCGTATAAAGAAAACGAAGATGTAAAGACACTCGTCCGACGTGCAGCAATCTGCCTCTGCTTCCCTTAGACAAGATAGAAGATTTCCTGGTTCCGGACTCTAGAAGACAGAGACGAGGCCGATCTAACGGAACTCACAGAACCATTCACAGACTACGTTACCGAACAATGGGTAGAAGGCGACAGACCGATGTGGAACCACTTTGGCACACAGAGCCCGCGTACTACGAACAACATCGAAGGCTGGCACAGCAAACTTAAGAAAATGACACAACACTCCCACCCACTACATTTACGTTTCACGACAATTGTGCACAATTTCTGCCATGTCACTAAACAAAGTATGGTGGTAAAATATCCCATTATATCAATTTCTGGCCGTATTTATAATATGTTCTACGATTAGATTTTAATTCTTCCTTGTAGTTTGAAAAATTATGTTGACGATAGCTGTATGTTAAGATTTAAGATACTTAATTACTTTTGATGCATCTGTTTATTGAATTAAAACACTATGGGTAATAAAATAATAGCGGAAATAGGAATTAAATGAGAAATGCTGGAATGAATGCTTAAATAGCGTAAACGTTTTTGGTAAAAGGAGAATTTGTTCATAAGTGACACTCGGGTGCGGGAGGTCGCGGGTTCGATCACCGGTCCGTTCATACCAAAGACTAATGGTTCTCATTGGTGCCCAGGGTTGCAGGGTTAGCATTACGACTGACTGGCTAATGTCATGATCAATGGACCAGAAGTACTGGTCACTTACCCAGGAAAAGCGGTGACATAACTGAACACATGTTGAAAAATTGGCGTAAAACACAAAACAATCAATCAATCAATCATAATTGACAAATTCCCCTTTTTCCACTTATGGTCTCTTGCCAATTATTAATTGATACAGTAAATTAAATAAACTCGAACTTATTTTATTAGTGTAATGAGATTGTGCATACCTGTCCTCAAACATCTTGTTTTATTAGTGTAATGAGATTGTGCATACCTGTCCTCAAACATCTTGTTTTATTAGTGTAATGAGATTGTGCATACCTGTCCTCAAACATCTTGTTTTATTAGTGTAATGAGATTGTGCATACCTGTCCTCAAACATCTTGTTTTATTAGTGTAATGAGATTGTGCATACCTGTCCTCAAACATCTGTTCCTCGGCTACAGCTCCATTTTCGTTTTTCCTCTTAATTATCAATCCTGTTGTAGATTTCGATCATCCGGGTTTTTAGCGTGAAGTATTTTCTTTCATACTCGAAAGGTTTCCTTTTCATTTTGTACTTTTATTTCACATTCATTAAGTGTTTTCTTAGATTCACACAATCTCGATTTGAACGTCGTTATACCCCGCCCCCCCCCCCCCGGCTATTTATCAAACCCATTTTAGTTCTTGTTACCACGTAGTTCAATCTCATTAAAATCAGATAAAAACAAGATGTGTTTGTGAAACACTGATGCCCCCTTATGGCAACATCTAGGTCAAAGGTCAAGGTCGCCAGGTCCAAAATGTTGGTACTGACAGAAAGGTCATGTCACAAGGAATACACATGTGAAATATGGTAGCCGTACCTGTTATGGTTCAAAAGAAGTGGTCAAGGTTAAAGGTTTTTTTTCGAGAATGGCAACATCTAGGTCAAAGGTCAAGGTCGCAAGGTGAACAATTTTGGTACTGACAGAAAGGTCATGTCACAAGATATACACATGTGAAATATGGTAGCCGTACCTGTTATGGTTCAAAAATAGTGGTCAAGGTTAAAGTTTTTTTTTCGAGAATGGCAACATCTAGGTCAAAGGTCAAGGTCGCAAGGTGAAAATTTTGGTACTGACAGAAAGGTCATGTCACAAGGTATACACATGTGAAATATGGTAGCCGTACCTGTTATGGTTCAAAAGTAGTCGTCAAGGTTAAAGTTTTTATCGAGAATGGCAACATCTAGGTCACAAAGGTCAAGGTCGCAAGGTGAAAAAATTTGGTACTGACAGGAAAATTTTGGTACTGACAGAAAGGTCATGTCACAAGGTATACACATGTGAAATATGGTAGCCGTACCTGTTATGGTTCAAAAGTAGTCGTCAAGGTTAAAGTTTTTATCGAGAATGGCAACATCTAGGTCAAAGGTCAAGGTCGCAAGGTGAACATTATTGGTACTGACAGAAAGGTCATGTCACAAGGTATACACATGTGAAATATGGTAGCCTTACCTGTTATGGTTCAAAAGTAGTGGTGAAGGTTAAATTTTTTTTTGAGAATGGCAACATCTAGGTCAAAGGTCAAGGTCGCAAGGTCAAAAATGTTGGTACTGACAGAAAGGTCATGTCACAAGGAATACACATGTGAAATATGGTAGCCGTACCTGTTATGGTTCAAAAGTAATGGCCAAGGTTAAAGTTTTTTTCGATAATGGCAACGTCTAGGTGAAAGGTCAAGGTCGCAAGGTCAAAAATGTTGGTACTGACAGAAAGGTCATGTCACAAGGAATACACATGTGAAATATGGTAGCCGTACCTGTTATGGTTAAAAAATAATGGCCAAGGTTAAAGGTTTTTTTCGAGAATGGCAACATCTAGGTCAAAGGTCAAGGTCGCAAGGTCAAACATTTTGGTACTGACAGAAAGGTCATGTCACAAGGAATACACATGTGAAATATGGTAGCCGTACCTGTTATGGTTCAAAAGTAGTGGTCAAGGTTAAAGTCTTTTTCGTGCAGACAGGCCAAAAACTAGATGCCCACCGAATCGGAGATTCCGGGGGCATAAAAACTTCTATATATGTACGTATATACGAGTGTGCGAGGTTAAGGTCTGGTATTAATGAGATTGCATGTAGTTAATCACAATTTCCATTTCAGAAAGTTTTGAAATGCTCATCAAATGGCTAGAAAATTGACAGTTTCATTAACAAAAAATGTAGGTCTGAGTAGGTAATGATCACCAGCAGTCTTTAAAGCGTGACAATAAATGAATACAAAAAAGAAATAGAGTCGATCTAGCATACAGTCTAGCTACTTATGATACACGCATTGAAATGACTGCATATGAGGGATGTCCCAGAATTTCGTAGATTGTTAACCAAAGTTACAAATAAATTTTACGTAATTCTGGGACAACTACGGACATTTGTACAACGTTAAAATAAACCAGAATAAAATGTAAACACTATCTTCTTACCTTGGCGGGGATTCGTAGAAATCCAGATTTAGTATATCAATGTAATCCCGTAGATATCCTATGAGATCTTTGTTTGAAGCGTTTTAAGATTGGAACATGTCAATGAACTTAATATTACGTTAAAACATGCGAGTTTAGATCTTTGAGAGATTCTGTTCGCAAAGTCGGCTTTTATAACTTGGAACTTCGACCACGTGTAAATGTATTTTGAAATGGCACATTAAATTATCTCTAAATTATATACATGTGTTCTAAATAGATGTCTCAGTGACTGGAGTGAAAAGAATGATACTATCTCAGACACAAGTTTGGTTTCAAAATACAAATTCGAAGAAAGTATTGACTACCCACACAAGTCTGAACATATCAAGATAGAACTGTTCAGTTGAGCAGCCAACAGGCTAGACACCGTGTTAAGACGGCATGGAAGCGTCAACTGACCTTACTATGTATGGACGTCTGGTGGAACAAGCTTCACAAAGTCAGTTCCAGCATTCAAAGGGTTAAATTATCGTCTAATTCGGTGTGAATATGAGGTAATAAATTAATATAGTTAATGGATTTAGTTCGAAAATTGGGAGATTGCAAGTTATGTGAAAATCCGACCACCTCTGTGGTGTAATAGTGGAGCCTCCGCCTCGGTCTGGTAGATCGCAGGTTTGATCCCCGGCAAGGTTATACCAAAAACTTAACAAATAGTAGTAATGGCTTTCCCTTCTTGGCGCTCAGGTTTCTGGGGATAGCATTACGACTGACTCGCGGGTGTCACGATAAGTGGACTAAAAGTATTTGTTACTTCCACAGGAAATGCCATAGTACTGAAACAAGTTTAAAGTGGCGTAAAGATCATACAAACATATTTGCAAAAAATATATCATTTGATTCAAGGTATCACACGATTCTACACGACCAGCATCCGTCTATATATACCTCTTACTACTGGCGGGGTTGATGTTGTAGAACGGCACCAGATAATAAAACAAATACGTTGCCACCACCCGATGACATGATGCTAAAATAAGATCTTCTGGAACACAGATAGAAGGAATTGACAATTCAGTCTGCCTTCTGTATGGCAAGATATGTCCAACAAATGTTACATACATCTGTTTGCAAAGGAAGAATGCCGTATGGAGTAGGTGCGGGAAAGCCATGTAATATATTGTTCGATGGATCGACCTTCATTGAACCACTTTTAGCAATATGGATAACCAGGATGTGTAATGTGAAAATAGATTGACCGCAAATATATGAATACATCATAAGAACCACTGCAAGCGAAAATATGTAGAATGGAAACTTGGCGAATAATCGTATACCCCAGAACATAGGGCAACTGTCTTTACACACACTCAAGTATATTTCGTATCTACATGCTTTCACAGAGGCCGGATTGGTGTATTCTGATGTTGTCAATTAATTATCACTATAGGCACGTTTATGCTATTGTCAGCTACCGAGTTGAGTTACTTATCGCAATCGAATAGGTAAAGTAAGTACCACCGTTTATCTATTCTTGTCAGGACCCGATTATTAATTGGTACCCAGCCGTTGTTCGGAATAAATTCAAATGATCCGCGTCAAGCTCTCCTTCGACACCATTTAAAGACATATTGGAATACGACTAGTGGGGCTACAATTCCATTTATTTGTCAGCAGATGCATTTAGGTTTCAATACAATACATGCGGATGGTGACTACTGGTGTACATGACTGGAATTCACTATATGCAGATGCATTATAACCATAAATCGCCAAAACAGCTTATATCATCTTATTTAGACTACATTGACACAGTCAATGAAGAATTAGCTAAAGCTGGCAAGCCGATATTGTACCAATTTGTCCAGCTTTGCATTTGGAGGAGTATCAAGACAAGAGGCCCAGAGGGCATGTATCGCTCACCTGGATATTTGAGCAATTGAGGGAAAATGTTCTAAGAAAATTGAATTTGCAAAGAATTCCACATCTAGAGTTTTCTATGGTGAAGAATGCTCCACACTATATGATCGAGATTACTTAATTTGTACTGAAAATACAGTTAAATGAGTTTTCTCTGGTTGCCTGTACTGGACCTATAGCCTTAAGAAAGGTTCTTCCTTGCATTGATATGCAAGGTTGGTTTGCACTGGAATTATCCAGACCGAATTTGGTTCAGATCTTTTTACCCATTGTCAAGGAGTTTATGCAACATTGAGTGTCTTGTGCCCAAGGATGCTACAGACCAATATCATCCATTTTAGGAAACTTCATAGGGACTATATCCCAGGTACGTGCTGGCCAAATATAATCACTCTGGGCCTCCTGTTTATTCAGAAGATTTTTTTTTATAAAGATTTTCATATATTTTACCACTGTGGCCTTGAAAGTAGTTCAAGGTCATTTATTGGAGGAAGCTATACAGCATTTCATGCTAGGCATCTACTGAAAATATCATCACTCTGGGCCTCCTGGTTATTCAGAAGAAGTTGTTTAAAGGTTTTCATATATTTGACCATTGTGACCTTGAAAGTAGGTCAAGGTCATTTATTGGAGGAAACTATATAGCATTTCATGCCAAAATATAATCACTCTGGGCCTCCTAGTTATTCAGAAGTTGTGTAAAGTTTTTCATATATTTGACCCTTGTGACCTTGAAAGTAGGTCAAGGTCATTTACTGGAGGAATCTATATAGCTTTCATGCCAGGTATTGAGAGAAGATCAATGTAATTTATTGGAGTAAACTTTATAGCTCTCTATCCCAGGTACCTCCTGGCCAAATATCATGACCCTAGGACCTCCAGTTTTTAAGAAGTCATTCAAAGAAAAAAGTTGACGGATGGACGACAGACAACACACAATAACATAAGCGTGGGCTGTCAATCCAGGCTCGGACAACTTTCTTTCTGAGGATTGACAAAAGTCAATGCGACATGCGTCATACACCAATGGGCTAAGTCTATGTGGAAAAGCAGCCAGTTGCTTGGGAAGATTGTTGTGTGGAGTACTGGTGTGAGAAAACCAGGAAATGCATGAGTAGGTGAACTGGCCGCCGTGATATAGCTGAGAAATTGTTAAAAACGGCGTTAAACCCCAATCAATCAATCAATAACATAAGCACTTCATGCCAGGTGAGCTAATAAGATGTTGAATTGAGCAGAAAACAGTTCAGAGTTTAACCAGGCGGCTCTATACTAGTGGCACAGGCTTCACAAAATCATTTCAAGCAGTCTTTTCCTAAATGCATTTTGCACATGTGTAACATAAAACTTTGAAAAGATTGTTTCAAAAGGAGCAATTTTTCACTTTTAAAATCTATTCAATACATTTATCTTCAGCTTAAGAGATTTTTTGTTTAAATGTTGTCTAATTAGTCTATTGTAGAGTGGTTGTATTTGAAAAAGGATTTAACTGCATCAACAAGAACAAATTACTCACTGATGGATGGAGGGAACAACAATATTTACCCATACTTCTCAGTTGGCAATCTATTTCATAACACTAAACATTACATTTATGTTTAGGTTCTTTTTATAGAACTCCTCATATCAAATATAAATTAAATGGGTAACTTCATACAAAAAACTGTATTTTCCGGATAGTGCAAAGATCCAGATCAGCTTGAACCTCTAAATATTCCAAGCTCAGAATTTTGACATACTAATATCCCGGGAACTCCAATAAGCACTATACACATATGCAACTTGATAGTAACTTTAAACTAAAATAAAAATTCCAAAGGTTGGTTTTTGGTGTGGTGTGGTCATTAATGCAAGACAAAAGGCATCTGAGGATTTTCAGAATAGATCTATTTTCAACTTCAGATGGTGTAACAGCTAAAAAGAGTTGAGTGATGTTCATTTGATATCACATAGAACGCTTTTTGATGCATCTACAGTAAAGACTTTTGGAAACATTGTTGCAAAAGGGAAAATTGCTCAGTGTGTCCAATTTCTTACCATGTGCACAAATCTATTAAATAAATGTACTTTCATTTATTGAATAAATGCAAAGTATTTCCCAGACTTTTCTGCTGCAGTTTTGTTGTATCTGGGAACAGGTTAAATAATGAGAAATGCAACGTGTAAGGATACAGTCATGTAATAATACAGTCTATAAAAAGCTTCTTTCAGGAAATGTGGAAACACACTTGATGGCAACAGTCCGCTATTATGATGTCACCTTCCCTATGTTCCGACGCATTCTGACGAACATGCAGTGAACTGTTGCAGAAAAAGAAGTTACATGTGCTTATAATGAGCAAGTTTCTCTATTTGCATCAATGTTTACAATGAACTCTATTCAAGAATAATACTCTGTCTTAGACACATTTTCCATATGAATGCTTAGATGCTTTCAAAGTGGTCTGCAGCAGATTTGTCATAATATGTGGGAAACGGTTAGAAAAGTTAATATGTACAATTGTTTATACGAAAATAGCAATGAAATAAAATAAAACATTGAGACAAAATGTGTTATATCTCATTAAAAAAAATATCCTTTAATTCCATTTATTTCTAACATGAATGTTTGAAATGACTTGCTTGAATGGTGTTTTATGCTGCTTTCAACATTATTTCAGTTATATCACAGTGTTTCCTGGGCAAATTACCAGTACTGAAGGTATTATTTATCCTGACACCCTTGCATCAGTTGTAATGCTGTCCCTGCGACCCTGAGGGCAAGAATGGTAAGTCATTACTACCCTTTTTAAAGTCTTTGGTATGACTCGACCTGAAACCCTGATCTCCCACTCTTATGGTGGTGAATGCTCAAACAAGTGTTTGAAAGAAACCAAGGTGTCACCTGCCAATATATTATAAAGTAAAAGTGTAACTGAAAGACAGCCAACGGATTCATGATAACTAGTATAGTGTTGGGTGCAGAAAACGTTTTTTCTTCAAAAGAAGAACAGGTTGGCTGTATTGTGTACACCAGTTTAATATCACACATTTATAAAAATTGTCAAAATAAAATTAATTAATTGTATTTAAGTTGATGGTTCATCTTAATTTACACTTTCCAACATATAGACACATCTCCAGCAGACAATAATTATACTATCATTTATGTAAATTTTCCATTTTATTCTAGATAATTTCAAAATAGTCTGCTGCAGAATTTTTGTATGTGGGAAAAGATAATACAGTGCAATAAAATATAATTATAAATATAAAGTTTAGTAATGTTTAGGTAGACAGTTCATCTATCAGGAGTTGTCGTAACTTTGTTGATTTTTCTTGTATACCAGGATTAATGTCTTTGGCCATAGCCTTTAAATCAGATTTGAGCTTCTTAACAACCAGTTCAGATAGGATAGACAGCTTGCCAAGATCTGTGAAAGTATAAAGAAAAAAAAATTATTGATTAAAGTTTGTAATGAACATTTTTTTATTTATATCTGGGCACCCAGCTCACCCAGGTCACCATACCATGTTTCCTGGCTTTCTTGCAGCAGTACTCCACACGACTTTCTTGCAGCAGTACTCCACACAACATTCTTCCCAGGCAACTGGCTACCTTCCCACACAGACTTTAAGCCCATTAATGGAAGACCAAGTAATTTGAAAACATTGTGGGGAAAAGGAAACATTTCTAAATGTTTTATTCTCTGTCACATACTGAGGAGTGATTAAAACAAACGTTTCTCATCAATTTCCATATCCTTACAGGATTTGTGCACGCTCCAGAGTTGAATAACTTTGCACTAGAATCAATCATATCCTACACATAATGAACAAATGTGTTGCTTGCCCATAAGACTGTAAGCAGTATTGTGATGGACAGACAGACAATCAAGTGATACCTATGTAACACACTTCCAAAATTAAAGTTTGACTTTGTTGACATTGTTTACCCTAGCGCTCTGTATTAATGCCATTTGGCGAGCTTGAAAGAACTCATATTCACTAAAGTCCATATTATTACAGAAACAGACCATTTTACCTATATATTAATTCTGTTACTTTTGTACTACTGTATGTTTGTAATTCGTACATGTATATTGGCAATAAGATATGTTTAAAGTAAATTACAGAAACAATGCATTTTCGTAGTCAACATAACATGTATTTACCTTTCAGAGCATTCACGATGTCTTCAACTACAGTCAAAGACTCACTTCTTATCACTGTGTATTTTAAATTACCTGTCAAAATGAAAACAAAATATATATATAGAGATTTTCCATATTAATGCCAAGATGTTTTCAAAGTCGTCTGTACAGTTTAGTCCTATTTGGGACAGGGTTAAATAATAAGCAGATTGAAATGCAAAAGAGCATGGCCAAGTTAAAATTGTGAGAAAAACTTCATAGTTAGAGCAACAATGTGAAAACAATCACAATGTGAAATATGTTGATACTAATCTGTAACTGGATTAGCTCTTTATAGACTCTTCCAAGTTCAAAAGTACTGAAGAAAAGAAAATATTTTAAAAAAAGATGATATTTTAATTTTAAGTGAAAGTAGGAAAAAAAAAATGGACTTAAATTACCTTTAATATTCATACATAAAGTATATACATGTTTAGAGTTGAAAACGTCTTCTCTTGCAGATGCTTCAAAAAGTGTTTAACAATTGTTCTAGGTGACCAATTTCTATTTTTCCACTAAAAGTTGTTAACTACTTATGGTTCTGGATGAACATATATATTTCTATAAGAATATAGCTTTACTTACTTAAACATGGCGACAAGGAAGATAAATATTTATCTAAAACTGTCACTAAATTTTCCTCTCTTTCTGACAATAATTCAACAGTTTTTAATCTTTTTAATCTGAAAGGAAAGAGAAAAAACATATTCACATTTACCATTTGTTGTATTTTATATGAGCACTATAAGAAACAATACATTAAAGATTTATTAACCACTTCTTTATGTAAACTTTTAAAACTTTTCACATTTACAACGAATCTGAAGCAGACAGACTTGAAAACATCTACATGTAGGCATAATTATGGAAAATCTTTATAAACTAGAATTGTTTTTGCAAAAAACAGATGTCTCCCCTCAAATATCTGTCAAAATCTCTCAAAACATTCCAACCTATAAATTTGGGACAGATATGGAGCGGACACGAAATAAAGCCTCAAACCTTTGACCTTCAAGCGTGACCTTGACATTGACCCTATATTGTCGAGACGCGGGTTCTGCACGTCGCCTTGATGAGGTAAACATGTGACCCAAGTTTCATGAAAATCCTTCAAGCCGTCTGGGAGATATGGAGCGGACACGAAATAAAGCCTCAAACCTTTGACATTCAAGCGTGACCTTGACCATGACCCTATATTGTCGAGACGCAGGTTCTGCACGTCGCCTTGATGAGGTGAACATGTGACCCAAGTTTCATGAAAATCCTTCAAGCCGTCTCGGAGATATGGAGCGGACACGAAATAAAGCCTCAAACCTTTGACCTTCAAGTGTGACCTTGACCCTATATTGTCGAGACGCGGGTTCTGCACGTCGCCTTGATGAGGTGAACATGTGACCCAAGTTTCATGAAAATCCTTCAAGCCGTCTGGGAGATATGGAGCGGACACGAAATAAAGCCTCAAACCTTTGACCTTCAAGCGTGACCTTGACCTTGACCCTATATTGTCGAGACGCGGGTTCTGCACGTCGCCTTGATGAGGTGAACATGTGAGCCAAGTTTCATGAAAATCCTTCAAGTCGTCTTGGAGATATGGAGCGGACACGATTTCGGACAGACGGACAGACAGACAGACAGACAGACAGACAGAAGGACAGACAGACAGACGCCCAGGACAAAAACAATATATCTCCCCTGTATACAGGGGGAGACATAATGAAAATATAATTGGATAGGGTTGAAAACCTTGTGGCAAAAAAATACATTTCTACTTTTGTCACAATGTTTTCCTTTTTTTTTTTGCTGAAGATGCTTAAAAATAAATCTGCAAATAGTAAAGGATTAAGTCTCAGCAGTTCAGGACATTTCTTTTGTTAAGATTTAAGAATTTAGCAATGCTTTAAGAACTTGTATATAGAACAAAATTCAATTGTTTATTTAGGTGCGACATGGATTCATTAGTATTTCCGAGTTAACATAGTGACAGTACACTTATTCATTATTTCTTGGTCACAAATTAGTGCTAGGCTAGGAAATGAGCCTTGCCCAAATCTTGTGCTGCAACCACCTGGCAACATGGGATTCCTTAAAGCACTTACCAGGACACACAGAATGATGGACCAAATGTTCATATTATTGAACCTTTTCCCAGTTATACAACAAATCTACAGCAGACGATTTTGAAAACATTGTTCCAACATACGTAATTGCTCATGATAAGCAATTTCACCTTTTGTCAAAATTGTTTTCAAAAATTGTCAGCTGCATATGTATCAAATTACATCTGTATGTGGGAAATTGTCAAGCCAAGATGATTAGAGTCAAGAGCACAATACCTTGTAATAAATTTATGTGAAGTCTTTAGGATTGCTTCCTGTACCCTCCATGTGTTTCTTTGTAGGGATTCACATAGCACACAACCAGCCTTCTCGTAATACTCATCTGTAAAATGTGAATCAACTTGTCATTGGACTTGGTATATTCAGAACCTGATTTGCATATTCAACAAATCTGCCATAGGCAACTTTGAAAACATCTTGGTAAACATATTGAAAAGCTCTATAACTGAACATTAAACAAATAAATAGAGATAAAAACATATTGGAACAAGAGGCCCAAGAGGGCCAGTATCGCTCCACGGCCATAAGGCAAAAATAAAATCTCCAAACAGCCCTGCCCCGTGGTGGCTATTTTTTTTACCAACCACCATGGCTTAAAGGAATCTTGTAGAGTGTCACCAAAGGAATGTTTCTGCAAAATTATTTGAAAATATGCCTGACACTTTCGGAGGAGAAGATTTTTTAAGTTTTCACTATGGTCATATAAGTCAAAATAGCCCCGCCCTCTGGCGGCCATGTTTTTCGACCAATCAACATGGCTTGAAGGAATCTGATAGAGGGTCACCCAATGAACATTTCTACAAAATTATTTGAAAATCGGCTGAACACTTTCGGAGAAGAAGATGTTTTAAGTTTTCACTATAGCTATATAACGCAAAAAAGCCCCGCCCCCTGGCGGCCATGTTTTTCGCCCAATCAACATTTCTTGAAGGAATCTAATTAAGGTTCACACAAGGAACATTTCTACAAAATTATTTGAAAATCGGCCTGACACTTTTGGAGGAGAAGATTTTTTAAGTTTGCACTTTAGCCATATAGGCAAAATAGCCCCGCCCTGTGACGGCCATGTTTTTTTACCAATCAACATGGCTTGAAGGAATCTGATAGAGGGTCACCCACGGAACATTTCTACATAATTATTTGAAAATCTGCTGAACACTTTTTGAGAAGAAGATTATTTAAGTTTTCACTATAGCTATATAAGGCAAAAAAGCCCCGCCCCCTGGCGGCCATGTTTATCGCCCAATCAAAATTTCTTGAAGGAATCTAATAAAGGGTCACCCAAGGAACATTTCTACAAAATTATTTGAAAATCGGCCTGACACTTTCGGAGAAGAAGATTTTTTAAGTTCTCACTATTTTTTTCTTTCAGTTGCCATGGAAACCAGAATTTTGAATGGATCAAAAAAATTTGAAGGAATTTAGTAGAGGACATTGAGAGGATGCTTCCCATGAAGTTTCAACCAAATTGGCCAAGTGGTTAGGGAGAAGAAGTCGTTTAAAGGAAAAAGTTAACGCACGCACGCACGGACGCACGCACGGACGCACGACGGACAATTCGCCATGACATAAGCTCGACTGGCTTTCAGCCAGTGGAGCTAAAAAGGAGAAATTGATAATGAATAATTTCATAATTATGTCATGCTGATGGATCAACTGATGCAAGGATTCCAGTAAAACCATAATAATATAATAACCAAAATAACTTTTCAAGTTATCTGATGCATGAGTATAAATAGTTGCCTGCATCATAAAAAGGGTTACAAGACTGTACAATATTATTTATTTAACCCTTTCACACATACAACAAATATTCAGCAGAAAACTTAGTGTAATTATTGAAAAGAGTTCAAGCCATCATGGCTAAAAGAGAAATTGCTCATTATGAGCAATTTCTTCTTTTTCCATAATGTTTTCAAAAGTAATCTGCCAATTATGAATAATTAATTCAAATTTCAAGAAACTTCTGTAAAGCAGTAAATATTTGGATTCTTAGCATGGATGCGCAGAATTTTTTTTCCACACATGTATTAATTACATTAAGGTTGGCTTTCTCAGAGCACAGCTGACACATAAAATTGCAAAATAATAAATTGAAAATTGGAAACAAAATTCTGAAAGACTATTTATGATATCACAATAAGTTAATGTGAGGTGCACACTACAGAGAAGTGATCCCAAAGTGTCACCCTATCAAGGCAGGTGACACAACAAGAGGGGCATAACTTGATAAATGATTACAGCCAGAGTTATGGGACTTGGTAAAGACATGCATATTTTCTCTAGGAACATGTATACCAAGTTTCATTTGAAAATATTTAAAGGTTTTTGATTTAAGAGGTAAGGTTAAAGTTTTGTGACGACGCAGATGCTGGCGATGCCAAGGGTATCAAAATACCCCAACTGTTTTCTTCGAAAAACAGACAAGCTAAAAATGTGTCATGTTTTTCTCATACCTTGTGTGGTAATCACATCAGGCCAGGCTTGTCCAAGTACATTAAAGTAACACATGAGTTGTTTCTCCTGCAAGTCAGAGCTGATTTCATCCTTTTCTTCTCCATCTACTTCCATCTTCTCATCACTCTGAAAAGATAACCCTACATATTTATCTTCATGTCTGTCAGAGGTCCAGATAAGGATAAGAAGGGGGAATACAGCTCTTTTCCATTACCCCACTAAACCCTATGATGTGGGTACATGTTGTATATTAATTGAATAGAGTAGAAACAATTGAGGCAAAGGAGAAACTGCTAATTATGTTTTCAAAAGTAATCTGCTCTTGAGGCATCTGAAAGTGTCTGTATATGGAACAAGAGGGCCAAGACAATGTTTTCAACCTTATTTATTAACTTTACTTTCATTTACAGGGATAATCAATATGATTTTAAAGTTGTCTGATTCAGATTTGTTGAATGTGGGGAAGGGTTAGTTTTGATAAATCAATGACATCAATCTTCTTTCGTTTAATTTCCTTATTTACCTTATCTACAACAGGTGATACAATGGTAAATATTTCAGCAAATCTATCCATCGAAAACTCTTCCAGGATATTACCAAAACACTTCAATGCTTCCAGTTTGTATCCAATTTTCTCTTTTTTACTCTCTCTTAGTAAAGCCTCAACAATCTGAAAAAGAAAATTTGTAAAAGTCAGTCTGATAATAAATAACATCTATTGATAAAATAACTCTTAAATAACACAGAATTATAGATATTTTTTTCAAAACTAGAAAAATCACTTAGCCCTTTCCCACATACATACACACATCATTCAATAATTGTTCTTTCATATATTTGAGTTTCAACGTTTTTGACTAAATTTTCAAAGTTGCCTTCTACAGATTTGTTGTATATGGGAAAGGGTAAATATCTCTTAAAATTGCATTGATAGTATAAAACAAGAGGACCACAATGGCGTTATATATTGGATACACAATAGGTCTCTGATGAGTGTAAGTGTGAGTATGCTCTCTATCCCTTTGCTACATGTAGAGATGTTTTGGAAACATTTATACAAAAGGAGAAATTGCTCATAATTATCAATTTCTCTCTCCTTTTGTATAAATGTTTCCAAAACATCTCTACATGTAGCAAAGGGATAGAGATCATACTCCTTCTTTTGCAACAATGCTTTTTATTTCAATTTTGTTCAAAACAAGAGCTGTCGGAGGACAGCGCGCTCGACTATTCCACCGCTTATTTAAGTTACTGAGATAATGGACTCTAATGTAGTTGCATGCAAAACATTAACCACAATTTCTTAAAGGGTGATAATTTGCATTATATGCAGGATAGAGTTATTTAACTTGATTATTTTAATAGGTGTGATGGTTAGGAAGGCAATGGAATGCATAAAGTAGTTAATAAGATATGGACACTTAATGTAGTTGCACGCAAATTTCTAAGTAAAACAACAGCAACAATTTGCACCATATGCAGGATAGAGTTATATTAATTGGTTGTGTTTATAGTTGTGAAATTGGGAAGGTTGTTTAAAGTTTCAATACAATGCTTCAAGTTGTTAATGAGATTACACTCTAAATGTAATTGCAAAACTTAATCCAGAATTTTTCAGTCCAAAAAGGGCCATAACTTGCATAAAATGCTGGATAGAGTTATCGTACTTGATTGTTTACATAGGTGTGATGATTGGGAAGGGCTGTATAAAGTTTCAATGCAATGCATGAATTAGTTACTAAGATATGGTCTCTTAATGTAGTTGCATGCAAAACTTTAACCAGAATTTATAAGTCCAAAAAGGGCCATAACTTGAATACAAGAGGGCCATGATGGCCCTATATCGCTCACCTGATTTAATAGAACTTCCAATAGTTTTCAAAGTTTTTAGTCTTTTTAGGCCAATACTTTTGGACAAGAAGATTTTTAAAGTTTTAACAATGCACATATAAGGAAAACAAGCTCCGCCCCCTGGCGGCCATGTTTTTCAACGGATCAAAAATATTTGAACAATCTTGGTAAAGGGTGCCCCAAGGAACATTTGTGCAAAATAATTTTTAAATTGGGCCAGTACTTTTGGACAAGAAGGTTTTTAAAGTTTTAACAATGCACATATGAGGAAAACAAGCTCCGCCCCCTGGCGGCCATGTTTTTCAACGGATTGGAAATATTTGTACAATCTTGGTAAAGGATGTCCCAATGAATGTATATTGTTTTATGGCGCATCGACAGCTAAGGTCATTTAGCGCGCAATTAAATTTAATTATTCATGATCCCTGGGTAAACAAACCAGTACTAGGCTAGAAAATGTGCCTTGTCCAAGGGCACTCCACCATGACCGTAGTGCCGCGACTGGGGATCGAACCCGGGACACCCGGTTTCGAAATCCCCGACGCTAACCACTCGACCACAGCGGATTCCTAAAGAATGTCCCAAGGAACATTTGTGCAAAATAATTTTCAAATCGGGCCAGTACTTTTGGACAATAAGATTTTTAAGATTTGGCAATTTTCCCCTTTTCTGATGCCGCAGCAACCAAAGTTCTACTTGGAATTAATTTCTTTGAACAACTTTGAAAGAGGACCACCTAAGGACCATTCCTGTGAAGTTATCTTGCAATCTGTCCATTGGTTTAGTAGGAGAAGTCATTTGTAGGAAATTGTTAACAGACGCCGACGACGATGACGGACGGTGAGTGATCACAAAAGCTCACCTTGCACTTCGTGCTTAGGTGAGCTAAAAATGCAGGATAGAGTTATTTAACTTGAAAATCAACATAGGTGTGATAGTTGGATAGGGTTGCATAAAGTTTCAAAGCAAGGCATGAAGTAAATACTAGGATATCGACTCTTAATGAAGTTGCATGCAAAACTTTAACCAAATTTCTAGTTAAAATAAGGGCCATAAATTGCAAAATATACTGGATAGAGTTATCATACTTGATTTTTTACATAGGTGTGATGGTTGGGAAGGGTTGTATATCGTTTCAATTCAATGCATCAAGTAGTTACTAAGAGATGGTCTCTTAATGTAGTTGTATGCAAAACTTTATCCAGAATTTCTAAGTAAAAAAAGGCCATAACTTGCATAAAATGCAGGATAGAGTTATCATACTTGATAATCTACATAGGTGTGATAGTTGGGTAGGGTTGTATAAAGTTTCAATGCAATGCATCTAGTAAATACTGAGATATGGATTCTTAATTTAGTTGCACTCAAAACTTTAACCAGAATTTCTAAGTAAAAAAAGGGTCATAATTTGCATAAAATGCAGGATAGAGTTATCTAACTTGATAATCTACACAGGTGTGATAGTTGGGTCTAAGGGTTGTAGAAAGTTTCAATGCAATGCATCAGGTAAATACAGAGATATGGACTCTTAATTTAGTTGCACGCAACACTTTAACCAGAATTTCTAAGTAAAACAAGATGTGTTTGTGAAACACTGATGCCCCCCAATGGCAACATCTAGGTCAAAGGTCAAGGTCGCCAGGTCAAAAATGTTGGTACTGACAGAAAGGTCATGTCACAAGGAATACACATGTGAACAAGAGGCCCAAGAGGGCCAGTATCGCTCCACGGCCATAAGGCAAAAATCAAATCTCCAAACAGCCCTACCCCCTAGTGGCCATATTTTTTACCAACCACCATGGCTTAAAGGAATCTTGTAGAGTGTCACCCAAGGAATGTTTCTGCAAAATTATTTGAAAATCGGCCTGACACTTTCGGAGGTGAAGATTTTTTAAGTTTTCACAATAGCCATATAAGGCAAAATAGCCCCACCCCATGGCGGCCATATTTTTGAACCAATCAACATGGCTTGAAGGAATCTGATAGAGGGTCACCCAAAGAACATTTCTACAAAATTATTTGAAAATCTGCTCAACACTTTCGGAGAAGAATTTTTTTTAAATTTTCACTATGGTCATATAGAGCAAAATAGCCCCGCCCTCTGGCGGCCATATTTTTCGACCAATCAACATGGCTTGAAGGAATCTGAAAGAGGGTCACCCAATGAACATTTCTACAAAATTATTTGAAAATCGGCTGAACACTTTCGGAGAAGAAGATTTTTTAAGTTTTCACTATGGTCATATAAGGTAAAATAGCCCCGCCCTCTGGCGACCATGTTTTTCGACCAATCAACATTTCTTGAAGGAATCTAATAAAGGGTCACCCAAGAAACATTTCTACAAAATTATTTGAAAATCGGCCTGACACTTTCAGAGAAGAAGATTTTTAAAGTTTTCACTATTTTTTTCTTTTGGTTGCCATGGAAACCAGAATTATGGATGGATCAAAAAAAATTGAAGGAATTTAAGAGAGGACATTGAGAGGATGCTTCCTATGAAGTTTCAACCAAATTGGCCAAGTGGTTAGTGAGAAGAAGTCGTTTAAAGGAAAAAGTTTACGCACGCACGCACGCACGAACGGACGCACAATTCGCCATGACATAAGCTCGACTGGCTTTCAGCCAGTGGAGCTAAAAATGGTAGCCGTATCTGTTATGGTTCAAAAGTAATGGCCAAGGTTAAAGTTTTTTTCGAGAATGGCAACATCTAGGTCAAAGGTCAAGGTCGCAAGGTCAAAAATGTTGGTACTGACAGAAAGGTCATGTCACAAGGAATACACATGTGAAATATGGTGTACCTGTTATGGTTCAAAAGTAATGGCCAAGGTTAAAGTTTTTTTCGAGAATGGCAACATCTAGGTCAAAGGTCAAGGTCGCAAGGTCAAACATTTTGGTACTGACAGAAAGGTAATGTCACAAGGAATACACATGTGAAATATGGTAGCCGTACCTGTTATAGTTCAAAAGTAGTGGTCAAGGTTAAAGTTTTTTTCGTGCAGACAGGACAAAAACTACATCTAGGTCAAAGGTGAAGGTCGCAAGGTCAAAAATGTTGGTACTGACAGAAAGGTCATGTCACAAGGAATACACATGTGAAATATGGTAGCCGTATCTGTTATGGTTCAAAAGTAATGGCCAAGGTTAAAGTTTTTTTCGAGAATGGCAACATCTAGGTCAAAGGTCAAGGTCGCAAGGTCAAAAATGTTGGTACTGACAGAAAGGTCATGTCACAAGGAATACACATGTGAAATATGGTAGCCGTACCTGTTATGGTTCAAAAGTAATGGCCAAGGTTAAAGTTTTTTTTCGAGAATGGCAACATCTAGGTCAAAGGTCAAGGTCGCAAGGTCAAACATTTTGGTACTGACAGAAAGGTCATGTCACAAGGAATACACATGTGAAATATGGTAGCCGTATCTGTTATGGTTCAAAAGTAATGGCCAAGGTTAAAGTTTTTTTCGAGAATGGCAACATCTAGGTCAAAGGTCAAGGTCGCAAGGTCAAAAATGTTGGTACTGACAGAAAGGTCATGTCACAAGGAATACACATGTGAAATATGGTAGCCGTACCTGTTATGGTTCAAAAGTAATGGCCAAGGTTAAAGTTTTTTTCGAGAATGGCAACATCTAGGTCAAAGGTGGTCAAGGTCGCAAGGTCAAAAATGTTGGTACTGACAGAAAGGTCATGTCACAAGGAATACACATGTGAAATATGGTAGCCGTACCTGTTATGGTTCAAAAGTAATGGCCAAGGTTAAAGTTTTTTTCGAGAATGGCAACATCTAGGTCAAAGGTCAAGGTCGCAAGGTCAAACATTTTGGTACTGACAGAAAGGTAATGTCACAAGGAATACACATGTGAAATATGGTAGCCGTACCTGTTATAGTTCAAAAGTAGTGGTCAAGGTTAAAGTTTTTTTCGTGCAGACAGGACAAAAACTACATCTAGGTCAAAGGTGAAGGTCGCAAGGTCAAAAATGTTGGTACTGACAGAAAGGTCATGTCACAAGGAATACACATGTGAAATATGGTAGCCGTATCTGTTATGGTTCAAAAGTAATGGCCAAGGTTAAAGTTTTTTTCGAGAATGGCAACATCTAGGTCAAAGGTCAAGGTCGCAAGGTCAAAAATGTTGGTACTGACAGAAAGGTCATGTCACAAGGAATACACATGTGAAATATGGTAGCCGTACCTGTTATGGTTCAAAAGTAATGGCCAAGGTTAAAGTTTTTTTTCGAGAATGGCAACATCTAGGTCAAAGGTCAAGGTCGCAAGGTCAAACATTTTGGTACTGACAGAAAGGTAATGTCACAAGGAATACACATGTGAAATATGGTAGCCGTACCTGTTATGGTTCAAAAGTAGTGGTCAAGGTTAAAGTTTTTTTCGTGCACAGGCCAAAAACTACATCTAGGTCAAAGGTGAAGGGCGCAAGGTCAAAAATTTTGGTACTGACATAAAGGTCATGTCACAAGGAATACACATGTGAAATATGGTAGCCGTACCTGTTATGGTTCAAAAGTAGTGGTCAAGGTTAAAGTTTTTTTTGTGCAGACAGACAGACAGACAGACAGACAGGCCAAAAACTATATGCCCCCCGAATTGGAGATTCCGGGGGGGCATAAAAAGGGCCATAACTTACATAAAATGCAAGATAGAGTTATCTAACTTGATAATCTATATAGGTTTGATGCTTAGGTAGGGTTGTATAAAGTTTCAATGCAATGCATCTAGTAAATACTGAGATATGGACTTTTAATTTAGTAGCACGCAAAACTTTAAACCAGAATTTCTAAGTAAAAAAGGGCCATAACTTGCATAAAATGCAGGATAGAGTTATCTAACTTGATAATCTTCATAGGTGTGATAGTTAAGTAGGGTTGTAGAAAGTTTCAATGCAATACATATAGTATTTAAGTACTTGCATGCAAAACCTTAACCAAAGTGTGACGTGAACTCCGACGCCAGGGTGAGTAGTATAGCACTCATATTCTTCGAATAGTCGAGCTAAAAATGGGCTAAAAAGAATTATCTCAATTACCTCCGAAAAGTAATCTTTTTCTGTATCTTTTTTCAGGGTTTCTCTGAAATTGAACAAGAACTATATTTTATAAAATTTGAAAATTGTAATTAATTTTACTGAAAAACACAATATCTGCTATCTGCTCAGTCTAAACACAATTTAAACAAGTTGACAACATTTTCTAATAAACTTCTAAATGAGAGTAGTATGTCAACACTGCAGATCTTGATCTACACCATTCCCAAAAGACAACTTGTGCATTTTCCAATGGATGGACTCGAAGTTTCGTTTGTTCACTTCTTTATTGTCAGTCAAAACTACCATATACATAACAGTAAGTCTTTGGAATGAAATGATACTGTATAAAACAAGTTAATGTCGTATTGCAAGCAATACAAAGGTCCCCTACCGGACGAGGACAGCACATTGTGTATTGTATATGCATTTGTTGACAAAAACAGCAATGCACTGCATACATTTTGGATAGTCCTATCAAACAGTACTCATTTCGGCCTTTGACCTGTAAGTGTGACCTGGACCTTCCAGTTACAGGCCTGTGTCCTGTGCGCCACATGTCACCTCATCATGGTGAACATGTGTGCCCAGTAACTTGGGAATTCTGTGATGCATGGTTTCTCATTTCGACCTTTGACCTTTGAGGTACAGGCCTGGGTCTTGTGTGCCACATGTCATCTCATCATGGTGACATGTGTGCCCAGTAACTTGGGAATCATATGATGCATGGTTGAGATGCGGGTCGGACAAGGTAGTCCTATCAAACAGTTCTCATTTTGACCTTTGACCTCTAAGTGTGACCTTGACATTTGAGGTACAGGCCTGAGTCTTATGATGGAGAACATGTGTGCCTACTAACTTGGGAATCCTATGATGCATAGTTGAGATGCGGGCCGGACAAGGTACAGTCCTATCAAACAGTACTCATTTTAACCTCTAAGTGTGACCCGTGACATTTGAGGTACAGGCCTGGGTCTTGAGAGTGAAATGCTGCCTCATCATAGTGAATGTTTGTGCCAAGTTTCATGGAAATTCTATTATGCATGGTTGAGATCCGGGTCGGACAAGGTACAGTCCTATCAAACAGTACTCATTTTGACCTTTGACCTCCTAAGTGTGACCTTGACATTTGAGGTACAGGCCTGGGACTTGTGTGTGACACGCCACCTCATCATGGTGAACGTTTGTGCCAAGTTTCTTTGAAATCCTATGATGCATGGTTGAAATGTGGGCCGGACAAGGTACAGTCCTATCAAACAGTACTCATTTTGACCTCTAGTGGTTGAGATCTGGGTCGGACAAGGTAAAGTCCTATCAAACAGTACTCATTTTGACCTCTAAGTGTGACCTTGACATTTGAGGTACAGGCCTGAGTCGTGTGTGCGACACGCCGCCTCATCATGGTGAACGTTTGTGCTAGTTTCTTTCAAATCCTATGATGCATGGTTAAGATGTGGGCCGGATAAGATTAGGTGGGATTGACGGACAGACAAAATCGACCAAACCTATAGTCCACAAAGACAGGTAGGGGACTAATAAATGAGTTATACTTCACAATATGAATGGTTGAGATGCGGGTCGGACAAGGTAGTCCTATCAAACAGTTCTCATTTTGACCTTTGACCTCTAAGTGTGACCTTGACATTTGAGGTACAGGCCTGAGTCTTATGATGGAGAACATGTGTGCCTACTAACTTGGGAATCCTATGATGCATAGTTGAGATGCGGGCCGGACAAGGTACAGTCCTATCAAACAGTACTCATTTTAACCTCTAAGTGTGACCCGTGACATTTGAGGTACAGGCCTGGGTCTTGAGAGTGAAACGCTGCCTCATCATAGTGAATGTTTGTGCCAAGTTTCATGGAAATTCTATTATGCATGGTTGAGATCCGGGTCGGACAAGGTACAGTCCTATCAAACAGTACTCATTTTGACCTTTGACCTCCTAAGTGTGACCTTGACATTTGAGGTACAGGCCTGGGACTTGTGTGTGACACGCCACCTCATCATGGTGAACGTTTGTGCCAAGTTTCTTTGAAATCCTATGATGCATGGTTGAAATGTGGGCCGGACAAGGTACAGTCCTATCAAACAGTACTCATTTTGACCTCTAGTGGTTGAGATCTGGGTCGGACAAGGTAAAGTCCTATCAAACAGTACTCATTTTGACCTCTAAGTGTGACCTTGACATTTGAGGTACAGGCCTGAGTCGTGTGTGCGACACGCCGCCTCATCATGGTGAACGTTTGTGCTAGTTTTATTCAAATCCTATGATGCATGGTTAAGATGTGGGCCGGACAAAATTAGGTGGGATTGACGGACAGACAAAATCGACCAAACCTATAGTCCACAAAGACAGGTAGGGGACTAATAAATGAGTTATACTTCACAATATGAATATCAACAAGTCATAAAAAAAAAATCATCAATGCAGATGGCTTTTTGACACCATTTGAATTGGCAGTTTTAAGCAATTGAGCAATTTCTCCGTTTCCAACAAAATTTCTGACTATGTTTTGAGGCTAAGCATCCAGTTTACCTGATCTCACCATATATTTTCCAAGATGTTTCCAATGCAGACAACTAAAAGGCAATTTCTCCGTTTCCAACAAAATTTCTGACTATGTTTTGAGGCTAAGCATCCAGTTTACCTGATCTCACCATATATTTTCCAAGATGTTTCCAATGCAGACAACTAAAAGGTAATGAGTTTACTTACCCACATGATGTGCACAATGTCTGTAGTGCATTTATCAAACTTCCCTGAAAGAAAGCAAGATTGACAAAACTTTCATCATTTGGATTTAAAAATAATAAAAATATTGAAAACCATCTTGTCATAAATTAACTACTATGCAAGTCATTGAAAGATATCTACTATATGTATATATCAATGAAGCAATTTTTCCAAACTGAAAACATTCATATAAAAGAAAAATCTAACTACACAGAATATGATTTTAAGTTTTTCATTTATATAATGTCGGATAAAAAATCATCCTGGCTTTCTTGTACTTCACACAACATTCTTCTTAGGCAACTGGTTACTTTTTCAAATAGACTATTTTTTACAATGAATTTGCTAGTCACAATTACTTTTGTCAGTTATCAGAAAGAATCAGAGACTGGGTTGGGGTTAGGAACAGGGTTTGCATTGATGTATGAAATATTTTTCATTTTTGAGTTTTATGTTAAAAAAAAAAAAAAAAATCTGTTAAACCTTTTCCCACATTCAGACATTTTGACAACAATGTGTCTAAAGGTGATATTTATTACAATGAGCTATTTCTCCTTTTGCCATAATATTTTAAAATCAATTCCATAATTACATTTTTCCTAGATGTATTCAAATGCAGTTGTTGAAGATTTGTAATATTAAATGTTTGAAACAGCTAAATACACACCTTTCCATCCCAAGTCCTCCCTTGTATTCCATTCAGTAGAGCTGTCACAAGTCTCCCTAAATGTGGCTGTCCAAGGTTTGAGCCCATCTTACTGGCAACAGTCGACATTGCAGCAGCTGCCTGTGCCTTAGTTGCCCAGGACTGTGATTGTAGTGTCTCTTCCAGTAGATCAACAATCTCTGTTTTGTAAAGTCTGACACCTGCCTCCGTACCTGCATAGAAAAATTCAAATATTCAACCCTTTCCCACATACAACAAATTTGCTTCAGATGACATAGAAAACATCTTGCCGGAAAAAACATGAAAATCTCTGTAAATGAATGAATAATAATTGAATAGAGTCGAAAACATTGTGGCATAAGTAGAATTGATCATCATGAGCAATTTCTAATTTTGTCACAATCTTTTCAAAAGTCGTCTGCTGCAGAGGCATCAATGGTTAACCTTTTCCCACTAGCTGAAGCATTTTGACACCATCTATAACAGACACTTTTGCATACATTGTGGCAAAATGAGAAAGTACTCATAATGTGCAACTCTATTCAATAATCATTCTTTCTTTTATAGAGACTTTCCATATTACCAAGATGTTTCCGTGGTCCTCTGGTGCAGATTCGTTGTATGTTGGAATGTGTTAATACTAACAGGATGTGACAGTTTAGACCTTTCAAAATTTAAAAAATGAATTATAGAAAATAGAAAATAGAAAAATTAATAAATGTTTAATAATAAAAGCACGATTTCACAACCTTGTTAAAAACAAGATCTACAAGGAAAATCTTTAACCAAGACAATTTTTAACTAGAACTATCACTGAAGATGATAAATACCCCCAAAACAGCACCTTGACCTACACCATAACTTAATACAGATTATGGCCCTAGCAATAATCTCATTTATTTTGGGGCTGACAAACCGTGGTGGGTTGGGAGTTGTTTTTAAATAGTGTTTTTGGAGTTTTGGGAATCGTTTACTTCCGGGTTAATTCGCCTATCTGTTATGATCAATTCTAGACGACAAAGCGCTTGCATTTACTATTGGATTTGATTAAGCGTCTAATCACCTATTACGCAAAGTCTCGGACACTTCAAAATTTGAGAATATTCGGAACACTCGTCCTTTTTTCAATCGGCTTCAAGGAACCATGCACAAAATAGATTTCGGAAAAACGATTTAATATCCAAAATCATCGGCGATAATTTTGGAAAGACTATGCCGTGGAGGAAAAGAACACAGACGAATAATCCGTGTGGAAGGGAACGGGAGAAAAAATGGCGGTGTCGTTGTGATCAATAGAATTGATGAGTTGTTTGTCTCGCATCATTGACGATCTCGTCACGTGGTGAGTATTCTATCATTTTAGGCGATCCTATGTCAGTCTGGTCCATTTCAAGGACAAATTTATTGCAGGGAGGGACGCCTAGACGTCTCGTATTGAACTTATCAATGATAGGAAGAAATCGCGATTTGAGTTGGATGACATATCTGCCCATACACTGGACCGTGCAATGTTTCGCCGTCAAGGAACCCAATTAACCTCGATTTTTGAAAGTTGAACTTGTTGGTAGCGGCAACTTCACTTAATAAATTTGCTCATTTGTATTATTCTGGATCATGATAACTAGCAAGTTTAGCTAGGGAGTCATGTGGATGCCATACGGTATGAGTTACGGCTGGTAGTGTTTCGGGCCCATTTAAAAAATTGTCTTCTGCCAAAAGCAGGGTATATCCGCTAGCTCTCTTCCCCGAAGAACAGCCAGTGAATTTAGGCTTGTACACCAGGTCATTCACATAATGACTTTATATACTGTATCCTATTCTCTGCTCAGTTCAATTCACAAGCTTTGAACTCTTTGCCTGTATTTTCGATTTCGACGAACTTGGTTTAATGGTTGAATTTGATGGTAACTTTTATTTTGTCATGGCTTTGTCATTTGATTGCCTGCAAGACAGGAGAACTTTTTGCCATATTCCGCAGACTACGCGAAAGTCGTCGGTCCTTCTCCTAAAAGGTTGTTATTTTAGACAAGCTAAAGAAGGCAATCTTAGGGGACTGAACATCTAATACTTTACCTAGATGATTTATTTTATTTTTTTGTGGAAAAGGGAACTGAACACCGTGCTTCCATAATGTCCGTTTTCTGTCACAAAATGGGTTTGCTAGGATAACTTACTGCTTGAGTATATGTACTTTTAAGAAAATGTCGTTCTTGATTGGTATCTTGGGTAATTGGTGAAATTGGTTTGAAACCTGGGGATATACTTTTAAGAAGCTATTCCAGCAGATAATAAGTGGAATTTAAGTATACACTTTCAGCAACAAATGTATTTTTAAGTATTATAAAATGCAGTTCATAACTGGATATTTTAACTTTGATTGCTAGTCTATCTTGCATTCCTTTCTGCCGCAGATTGATCAATTGAATTTAAGGTTTGAAAGCCTCATTTTCACCTTCAAGCAGAATCTGGTATGGAAGACGACCCAACAGAAACCGGGTTTGTAATGAGGACTTTCAGTTTTTGTAGGAAGTTCCCACATGCACATTGGCCCACATGCCTTGATCTAACGGGGCCTCATTGGGACATAACCATCTAGCAGTTTCCAGATTTCATTATCACTTCCATATGGGGAGAGAGCCTTCGAAAACAAGTCATGACACTTCTTAGGGCATTCACCTTACTCTTACAGATATCTTTCATAACCTTTCCCTTGATTTAGACGACATGTTTGACCTTTGAGATTGAATATCGTTTTAGGGCTGTGCATGTATCTGGCCATTCAAATAAACTTGCTAACTTGTTAGGCCGCTTAAGATCGATCGCAAAGATTACTGGTGCGTTTAAGAAAACTTAATGCTCCCTTGGCCTAATTACACAGCACTAATGATTTCCTACTGTTTTGAGTTTGGTTATTCTCCTTTGCATGCTTACAAGAAGCCATGTGATTATTTGTGCTATATGCTCATTATGTTGCTTACATCCGTCTTAACGTAATGCTTCAGCTTGGTTCACAAGCTGCACCATTCCTTAGTTTATTTACAGATATTTGGCTCATGGGCCGGGTGACCCACTGATTGCCAGAGTGGAAGGATGAGCTAATTTAAGGAGGTCACATGGTCTGGGTTTGTATGATTAAAAGATGCCAGTGGTATTTACTGTAGCCTACTACTTCCCAAGTTAGTTTATCACCCATCACCAACGGTCAGTCATGATCGTAGTTCTCCTATCCTACGTGGGAATGATCTTGTTGGTACTACACAATGGAAACTTATGAAGTACATGAAATATTAGCTAATCTGTTTTCAAAGTTGTCTGCTGCAGAATACAGATTTGTTGTATGTAGGTATGGGATAACTTATCATCATACATTCTTTCCGACGTTTAGCAGAGGTCGCTGTGACACACATTGTTCGTCTTTCACCAGTGGAAAAGCAGCCAGTTGCTTGGAAAAGTATGGAGTACTGGTGTGAAACAGGAAACATGAGTAGGCTAACTGGCCGTAGTGATATGACTGACTATCAGTCTATGTGGAAAAGCAGCGAGTTGCTTGGACAAGTATGTTGTATGGAGTACTAGTGTGAAAAAACCAGGAAACATATAAGTAGGTGAACTGACTAGCAGTCTATGTGGAAAAGCAGCCAATTGCTTGGAAAAGTACTGGTTTAACGGTGTTAAACCCAAATCAATCGATTGGTGGGAAATCATCATGGATTTCCTGGAGAGGCCTTGAATCTAATCAAGTGAGCTTTGGGGGGAAAAATAAGTAACAAAAGGAACACATTAATACAACTGGAAAAGCAGCCAATTGCTTGGAAAAGTACTGGTTTAACGGTGTTAAACCCAAATCAATCGATTGGTGGGAAATCATCATGGATTTCCTGGAGAGGCCTTGAATCTAATCAAGTGAGCTTTGGGGGGGAAAAAATAAGTAACAAAAGGAACACATTAATACAACTGGACATCAGATTGTGAGGAATTTATGGAATGGTGATCAATTATATGGGAAATTGATACCAAAATAAGTGGACTTGTGTATAGGAGAGAGGGATGACCTGTATTAGCCATCCGACCTCAGTGCCTGGACCCTGCATTAGTCAGGAACGGGGGCTTGGGGAAGCTTTGAATTGGTGGGGACTGCCTTGCATGGCATGTCAACAATGACGGAAACCTTGTGAGGTGGCCTTCCCCAGTTATTAAGCATGCCATTCCAAATTTATATCATTAGTTTTTAGGGGAGAGTTATGTCCAGAACAAGCAATGGATTTCTTGTATTAGCGCATCTCTCGTGGACCCCGCTTTTAGGCCCTTTGGATTTATGGAATTTTAAAAGTAAACTACGAATTGAAATGGAGGTTGTAATATGGATTTTGAAGGCTATTGTCAGAGGAGGATAGGATCTGGTGTCTTGGTTCACCGCGCGGTCCACTGTGATTGCTATACCCCAATGTCCATTTTCCCGCTGAACCCACTAGTAGGGTATTGGAATGAAAGCGGAAAAGGTCATGCTTTCATATAAAACTACTAGTCGTACATATTTGGTGCGTATAGATAGGCCGCTGAATGGGGGACAAATTTATACTAAATTTTCTGTGGCGGATTCTAGCGGCCAGTGAGTGGGCGGCATAGTGATCTAGCATACCTAATAGTCAGAATTCATTGTTATTTATACCTCCAACGTCGACCTCGAGGCTTGGACTCTGTCGGCATCAGTCAGGAACGGGGCCTCGGGTGTCACGGACGAGGAGCTGGGAACTGTGAGGGGCTATTATGCATGGCATGTCTCAAGGATGTGGAACCTTGCAAGGCGGCTTCTCACAGGATTCCAACAATCCTAAGTTTAATTCATGGCTTTGTCTATGGCACGCACCATTGATAAATTATCTATAGGGGAGAGGGATGCCCAGAACAGAAAGCGGAAAAGGTCATGCTTTCATATAAAACTACTAGTCATACATATTTGGTGCGTGCAACTGCATAACAGTCTAATGATCACTGTGCCGTCCTCCATGATGGCTGAATACCACTTGCGTCCAAATTAACTCCACAATAATAGTGTTTATGATGTGTGTCGTTATTATTTTTTGTCTGGGAATAAATGTGTTGTATTTGATGATTTTACTTTTATGTTATTTTATTGCGGCGGCATCCTAAAATAATACAGATTATGGCCCTAGCAATAATCTCATTTATTTTGGGGCTGACAAACCGTGGTGGGTTGGGAGTTGTTTTTAAATAGTGTTTTTGGAGTTTTGGGAATCGTTTACTTCCGGGTTAATTCGCCTATCTGTTATGATCAATTCTAGACGACAAAGCGCTTGCATTTACTATTGGATTTGATTAAGCGTCTAATCACCTATTACGCAAAGTCTCGGACACTTCAAAATTTGAGAATATTCGGAACACTCGTCCTTTTTTCAATCGGCTTCAAGGAACCATGCACAAAATAGATTTCGGAAAACCCACCCTCCCACCCATTATTTAGGCTATTGATTCTGCTGTGAGTTTTTTATGTTTTCAGGTTCATTTGATGCGATCATCGGAAATAAACAGCCCTTAAACAAACCAATTGCCATGGAACTGGATAACCGGATGGGTCTTGGTGTTAACCTTTGCGTCATGTGACTTTTATGGCTGTGTATCGTGATATTCATTAACTTTACAGAACGATAACCTTGATATAAGATGATATAAGGACATGTCAAAGTGCTTACTTTTGTTTTATGAGACCTGCTGTGATAATAGGTCATGCCATACACTTTACAGGATGTGTTTCTAAACATTTCGTTAAAACTTTTAGCACAGCATTTCTAGATTGCCTCCATTACTGTAGGGGGGCAACAACATTCTTCGCTTGTGGTATTGGGATTCTAGCGGCCAGTGAGTGGGCGGCATAGTGATCTAGCATACCTAATAGTCAGAATTCATTGTTATTTATACCTCCAACGTCGACCTCGAGGCTTGGACTCTGTCGGCATCAGTCAGGAACGGGGCCTCGGGTGTCACGGACGAGGAGCTGGGAACTGTGAGGGGCTATTATGCATGGCATGTCTCAAGGATGTGGAACCTTGCAAGGCGGCTTCTCACAGGATTCCAACAATCCTAAGTTTAATTCATGGCTTTGTCTATGGCACGCACCATTGATAAATTATCTATAGGGGAGAGGGATGCCCAGAACAGAAAGCGGAAAAGGTCATGCTTTCATATAAAACTACTAGTCATACATATTTGGTGCGTGCAACTGCATAACAGTCTAATGATCACTGTGCCGTCCTCCATGATGGCTGAATACCACTTGCGTCCAAATTAACTCCACAATAATAGTGTTTATGATGTGTGTCGTTATTATTTTTTGTCTGGGAATAAATGTGTTGTATTTGATGATTTTACTTTTATGTTATTTTATTGCGGCGGCATCCTAAAATAATAAGTAAAAGGGCCATAACTCTGTAAAATAACATGCAATTGTAAGACCTTTTGGATATGCACATCTCCTCTTGGTAAAGAAGCTTCATGTAAAATTTAATTGAATTCCATCCAGTGGTTTGTAAGAAATAGGCCAGACAAAATATGGCTTCCTGCCGACAGACAGCCCGACACAGTGACTCCTATATATCCCCTCTTCTTCGAAGGGGGTATAATTACCATATATCTTTACATGCTTTTCTATTTAATTTTGTTCGATTTCAAAACCTTTCATCATTTCTTTCAATGTTTTTTTATTTATCTAAATCTTTGCAAAATTTAATGTGGATTACACCTTAAATCAACTTTTAATGTTGAAATGCTTCCAACTTTTTAAATTAAGCTACTGTATTCATGATCAGTTAATATATAGGAGTATTTAATCATCACAGCAGAACATAATCAGAAGATTCCTAAAACTTCTTGACCATCCCTGTTTTTGTGATCAGTTCATATTTGAGAGTAATTAATCATCAAATCGAAACATAATCATAAGATTATAAAACTTCTTGACCATCCCTCAGTGTTTAGATATAATATTTACCTGGTGTAACTTCTAACCAAACTTCCTCCCATAATGACATATAATCATTATCTTTTTGGGCAGACAGAGAATCATCTGTGCAATATAAGGACATAACGTTTATTAGTTGTTGTTTTAATTCTTTCCCACCTGCAAACACATCTATGGCAGATGACTTTTGAACACAATTGTGGTAAAATGAGAAATTGCTTACTATGAGCAATATCTACTTTTGTCAAAATGTTTTCAAAGCTATTTAATAGTCATACTTTAGTTTATAGATATTTTTTATATTTTTGTCCGACACAGGTATGCTGTAAGTAGGAAAGGGTTAAAACATCTTAAAGATATTAAACCTTTTTAAACATACAGCAAGTCCACAGCAGATGACGCATATATAGGTAAATCTCTATTAATGATAGTATCATTATTGAATAAAATTGATAACATTGTGGCAAAAGTAACTTTTGCAGTTGAAATGTGTCTAATGTAGGAAAGGGTTAAAACATCTTACAGATATTAAAACTTTTTAAACATACAGCTAGTTTAAACCAAATGACACATATATGGGTAAGTCTCTATTAATGATAGTATCATTATTGAATAGAATTGAAAACATTGTGGCAAAAGTCATCTCTTGCAGTTGAAATGTGTCTAAATGTAGAAAAAGGTTAAAAGTTTCTTCCCAAAATAGGAAGGGTACACAAATGAAACTGTATATTTGAGTCAGAGCTGAAAATATTGTTTAGTAGCAAAGAAATTGCTCATGAATAATTCCTCCTTTTTCAAAAATGTTTCAGGTAAAAGTAGGATGTAAACATTTCTAACCAAGAAGAACAAAATATTTCAACTAGTGAGTAGTGGTACTAGATAATAAGAGAAACAATACTTTTGTTTTTAAGGTGTTTTGCGCCACTTTCAAAAATGTTATAGTTATATCACAGCGTTTCCTGGGTAAGTTATCAGTAATACTGGTCCATTTATTCCGACACCATCAAGTTTGTTGTAATGCAATCCTGAGCGCCAAGGAGGGCAAGTCATTACTACCAATTTTAAAGTCCTTGGTATGACCCGGCTGGGGATCAAACCGACAGTCTCCAGCACCCGGAGAGGACGCTCTACCACTACATTAATGAGGCGTTGGAAACAATACAAACAGACTTCTACATATCGGGTGAATTTCATGTTCTAAATTTTTACATCTTCAAACTCTATGTTTTAGGTACTAACAAGAATCTTTTGAGTACCTACAACATTGGATTAAATTGAGTAATAACAGAGATATACTGGAGAAAATACCAGTAAACCCTTCCTTATGTAGGCCTCGGACTAGTACCTGATTGTTTCTCATGCATAGCTAAGAAAGCTAATGGCATGGCTACACATGCATGATTCCTCAATACATCCGAGCTCTGCTGACTTATAGCATGTAGGGTCAACCCACATCCTTGGTGTGCATTTTCATCTGAAATAGATATAAGATGCATAAAGTTTTTAAAGACAGAAATATTACCATATAAGCAATTTTTACTAATAAATGAAAGACATGCTACTTTTAGACACAAACAGAATCTGGCCACATGAAATAGTTTGCTTTAAGAGAGAAGTCATTCGGTCGATACAGGCAACACGATAACACAGTATTTCACAGCAGAAAGTTTACCTAAACATGCATTTCCTTTTGCATTGATACCCACACAATCGACTGCCTTCAAACATACACTTTTCTTTTAGCCTAATGGTTGAATGACGAATGTCAATAATTAAAAAAGAATAAATCAACTTGTTTTCATAAGGCATTTCAGTTGCATTTCAATGCTGTTAAGTTAATGATTAACAAATAAAATACAACTTGATACAAACCTTCTTTTTCTAAATACCAAGATCGCATCCGAGCTATTAACTTCTCTACACTGGTATCTTTAGCAATCTGAAACAATAAAACATTGCCCTTGTGTACACATTACAATGTCTTAAGGTGTTTCATTGACAAAAATATCTTGACTTTTGCCCTTTTCCCACATAGAAACATATCTGCATCAACCAACTTTTGAAAATATTGTGTCATGAATTTGTCATATTCTTGCCCAGATCATTTCAAAGTTGTCTGCTGCAGGTTTTTTATATGTGAGAAAGGGTTAAAGCATTTCATCAACTTTATTTCTGTTAACAACATCATAATATTTTCTTTGTTCAGACCCTGTAGTGTGACCTTGTCATTTCAGGCTAATTCCAGGGTCTTGCACATGATACTTAAATTGATTGATTTGAGTTAAAGGCTTCTTTCAACGTTATTTTAGTTATATCAAGGCAGCCAATTGAACTAACATATTTTTCCAGGCTTTCTTGCACTTTTACTTCACACAACATATTTCCCAAGTAACTTCGCATGATACATGTTATTGATATGGTGAAAATTTGTAATACGAAACTACTAACCTTGACTAGATGGCCCAAAGCTAAAGCATAAGATTTTCTAATTGCAGAGTTTCTATCAGCCAGACCGTGTAAAAATGCTGCCATTAGTTTACCTGCAAAGATACATTCATTTAATATGTTATCTGTACTGTTTCTGTACTGTTTTGAACATTTCAGTTCTGTACCCTTTCCCACATTCAGACACATCTGCATGAGACTATTTTTGTCACAATGTTGTCAACTTTATAGAATAATCATTTATAGTTTTTCCAAAGATTTCACTCGATATTTTCAAAAGTCATCTGCTGCAGATTTGATGTATGTGGGAAAGAGTTAAGACTTAATGTAAATTTACGGATGTCTTTAAATGACAATTTTCTTGTTTAACCCTTTCCCACATACAGATGCTTTCTGATGCCTCTGCAGCATACAACTTTTGAAAACATTGTTGCCTAAGAAGAAATTGCTCATCATGAGCAATTTATCCTTTTGCCATAAGGTTTTCAACTCTAGTCAATAATAATTCTTTCATTTACAGAGAATTTAATTATTTTTTTATTAGATGTTTTCAAAGTCATCTGATACAAATTGCTTGTATGTGGAAAAGGGTTAATTTGTGCTATCATGGTAGCTTTTTGATTACAAAGTTTAAAGTTTAATTATTTTGACTGAAAAAAACACCAAAATAATCATTGTCTTCATCATGCTATTGAAAACACATTTCAATTGGAGCTGCAAAAATGAACTGTAATTCAATTTGTAAACAGGGCTCTGATAAATATATATATAAAGCTAATGGTTTCACCCAATTTGTAAGCATTTTAAAAAACCACTTTGAAACATGTAAAAGAATGAACAAAAGCATTTCTACCTGCATGTGGACTGAGATCATTTGGACACTGATGTACTAAGGATATCACAACGTTGGAACAGCCCGCCTGAAATGTACAATGATTACTTTTGGAATTCAATGAAAATAATTATCATTGCCACTATATTACTCATCAAATTTCTTTCACATATAACACGCTGTCATGAGTCATAAGGGCACGCATTTCGTTTACAATCCAATTTAATACTGCATTTTTCATAACAATATCCTTTTCATGCATGCAGATGCCTTTTGAGGCATCTGCAATAGATGGCTTTTGAAAACATTCTGGCAAAAGGATAAATCAACATGATCATGCCTGTTTGTTTTCAATTCTTAAAATAATCACGCTCTTGTTTATTGGAGATTTTTGATCTGTTTTGGCTAAATGCCTTTAAAGTTGCTTGAATCAGATTTGTCAAATGTAGAAATGGCTAAAACAAATCATTTGTAAGAGAGTTCCCTACCTTTGTAGCTACACCAATACCACCTCTTATAAGTTCGCAGAGGCGTGGGATAAGTTCTGGTAACACAGTATCATCAACATACTGTACACACTGTGAAGGAAAAAACAAACACTTAACCCTTTTCCTCATGCAAACAACTTTTGAAAACATTGTAGCAAAAGAAGAAATGAGCTATGTTACTAAATGTTCTCAATGTTATCTATTTCAGATTTTTTGTTTGTAGGAAAGGGTTAACATGAGAAACAATTGAATACCAGGAAATATTTATAAAATTCACAGATGATCCCTGAATACAGTCACAACTCCATACAAACAAGGGGGCTGAAGGCAGGTGCCAATGCTTATCTGATAATATGAACAAAACAAGAGCTGCAGAATAACCACATGATCATTTTTTCAATGCTGTCCATAACATATGTTGATCTACTTTCAGCAACAGTGACCTTGACCCACATTACCTAAAACAATATTCCTGTTAGCTTCCTTTCTATTTATGCTGTCATTCTATAGAATTTGGTTAGAATCAGCTAAGACCAAAGAAAGTTATTGAGATAAAACAAGTTTTACATACACTCACCCCAACAAGGACATATGAGCGAGAATCCCAACATTGTGGACATTGCGTAAAGTATCAACCCAGATCTGCCTAAACATGTTGCACAGGCTAACCCGGATAGACACTTTTCGCCTCCTGTGGATTTTCTGTTTCAGGAATAATTACTCTATGCCTCTACCCCCCTGAGACGGAATGTGTCGGCCTGCATCAGTCTGTTTGGATTGCGCAGGCTGATCTGGGTAATTACATTACGGGGAGGCCAATAATGTTGGTTTTCTCGCGAGACAGCTCATATAACCATTGTCAACCCTTTTCCACATACAAACCCTGTCTGACGCCCTACAGCAGATGACTTTTGAAAACATTGTGACAAAAGAAAAAATTGCTTATAATAAGCCTTGATTCAAATGGCTATAACTTGGGCTAAATGCATGGTAAAGTCATGGCAAAATGCTTGCTTACTAGGTTCACTGTTTCCATCATTGGAGACATCTTTGAAGCTGCTATTCTTGCACTGTCAAGCTGAAAATATTTGAACAAAATTATGAAGTAGAAGTGTGTTAGAAGTAACACATGTCAAATGGTCAGAAATTGAAATAGTGATGGAAAGAAACACAATAGCTGGCATAAAAATCTTTCAAAAATCCTGAAGCTTGTTTGAGCTAATTATCAAGTATTTAGCTTATAAAAAGTAGCCAAACTCCATTTTATCAATTCGCTGATATCGAGGGCTTGGCGAGAAACGGTTGTAACTAAAAACCTCTTTTGAAAACCCTGGTTTAGGGGCAATTTTGACCCCTTTGTAAACAATGCATATTTAGGTGCCATTGCTCAGAGCGAGCAATGGAACCTAAATTTCCATTGTTTACCAAGAAAAATGATTTAACGCTTATAAAGACTTTATGGTGAGGTGATTAACCTTAGTAAAAAAAATACAAATTTTAGTTACAACCGTTTCACGCCAAGCCCTCGATATGCTTCTTAATGCATGTTCATCCAAATTGGAAATGTTCACAAAAATATAACGATTTTCCTCCATTATTGTATGGCCAAACCAGTCAACAAGGTGTAGCATTCAGACATCAGGAGGTTGAAAAAAAAGAATGGTATTACAAAGCAGTCTGTTATATTTTCATAATTAATCCATATATAACATTTCAGAAACCTAGTTTATGGAATTCATATACTATCACTTAATCATAAAGAGCGTGACACACATAAACACAATAAGCAAAATGACCCACCACTTTCTAGTTGGGGGCAAAAAGTATATGAGGGGTGCTCTGCCAAAACCAATTATTACACATTTGGAAAAATACCTGCCATTGCATCCATTGTAAGGATTCAAATGAATCCTGCCTTACAAAAGTCTTGAAACTTTCTATGAGTAATAGGCGAACAGTGCTGTACCTGATCAGTGTGCCGATGCACTGGCTGATCTAGATCTACACTGTTCACAATTGTTGTATTCTTGGTTTTTGCAGAGCCTCGCTCATATAGAAATGACATAATTACGTACTCTATTTTGAATTTCCTGATTACTTGTATTTTGTAAACTGAGATAGTTCATCACTTGTGGTTCCAGCCCACTGACAGCCTCTAGAAGAGCAGCCACTAATACTGGTATATGCGGCTTCAATAATGGACCGGCCTGCTTACTTATCTTCAATATGGTAGATAAACTGAAATATGGCATACAATACTATATATTTCAAATAATCTTTTTCAAGAAGTACAAAATGAGTCACTCAACCCTTTCCAACACATTGAAACTTTTTTATTCAACTGCAGAAAGCAACTTTCAAAAACACTGTGGCAAAAGCAGAAATTGCTCATTATGGGCAATTTCTTCTTTTGCAACAATGTTTTCAACTCTAAATAGATTTCCATAGATTTGCATTGATGTTTTTGAAGACGCCTGCTGCAGGTTTGTTGAATGTGGGTAGGGCTTGATCCTTTTCCTCATACAATAAATTTGCACAAGGCAACTTTGAAAACATTGTGGCAAAAATTTGGATTTTTTTTAGTAAAGTTGAAAACATTGTGGCAAAAGGAGAAATTGTTCATTGTAAGCATAATCTCCTTTTTCAACAAAGTTTTAAAAGTTGACTGCTGCAGATAAATTTAAAAGCATTTCCATGTGGGAAAGATGTTGGGAAAGAGTTAAAATTCAAAATAGTTAATGGCTTGCAACCGTTATTTACCTTTCACTGGCCAGTATCTTACTTCTTTCCTTCTGCAGGATCTTTCATGATGCAAAGAGTATATGACTTTGTACAGTCGACTCTCCTGTCTTTTACTTGGAATAGATATTACCCAACTATCAATCACAGCTTTG
Source organism: Serripes groenlandicus (assembly GCA_031761405.1). Lineage (NCBI taxonomy): Eukaryota > Metazoa > Mollusca > Bivalvia > Cardiida > Cardiidae > Serripes > Serripes groenlandicus. The sequence goes on from JASEVX010000001.1 coordinate 144,562,792, forward strand.
ATTATTCAATATGTTTCAGTTAAAAGCATTTTAGCAATTGATTGCAGAAAATAAAGTTATTCATAGAAATAAAGATAAATGTTGAAGTGATAACAAAAAAAACAAAAACAAAAAAAAAGTTCTACAATCTGCCAATTCTTCAGTTAGTGAAAGCATGACAGACAGACAGACAGGCAGAAAACAGAGAAGTGATCCATATGTGTCTCCCTGCCAGGAAAGGTGACAAGAAAAAAATAATAAAAATATTCATGTTTTCTTTCCTCAAGGGCAACAGTGGTGGTTGAGAATCCTGAGAATCTTGTATTACTTACCCTATAGCCCTCACCTCGGACACTGGGCTCTGGAGACCACATTTCAACAGGCATGGTAACACTAGACGGGTTGCCATCTCACCAACTTTACCATATGTTACATCACAGATTTTGATACTAGCCTACAAAACAGAAATAATATTTAGTAAATAAATGATTAGCTGCAATTTCATCATTTACAGACACAACAGTGTTTGAAGAAACATGTGTTGCCTGTTAATATGTTTTATTCTTTCCAACATACATATCTGCAGAAGACATAATTTGAAAACATCTTGGCAGAAAAGTGAAATATCTCCAAAAATGAGAGTTAATTATTAAATAGAGTTGAAACCCTTGTGTCAAAAGAAGATATTGCTATTAATGAGCAATTTTTATGAGCATTTTTTTCGTTTTGTCACAATGTTTTCAACAGCTGTCCATTGCAAATGTGTCTGCAGGTGGGAAAAGTGGAAGTCTGACAGACAGATGACAGAGATGTGATCCCAATAAGTCACCCTGCCAAGGCAGGCAACAAACAGATTGTATTTCATAACAGATAGAAGATACTATAATCATATGGAACTTCAGAGAACAAATTATTAAATAAAAAGAACGAAACACACAAGTAGGATATCACAGTGCCTAAAGACTAGAATAGAAATGAATCATTTTGTTGAAAAAACCCGAGATAAAGTTATCAGTAAATAATACAGATTCAGAAAAATGAAACATTAACCTTTGGCACATACAACATTTGAAAACATTGTTACAAAAGGAGAAATTACTCAATTAGACTAGGAATCCACTGTGGTCGAGTGGTTAGCGTCGGGGATTTCGAAACCGTGTGTCCCGGGTTCGATCCACAGTCGCGGCACTACGGTCATGGTGGAGTGCCCTTGGGCAAGGCACATTTTCTAGCCTAGTACTGGTTTGTTTACCCAGCGATCATGAATAATTAAATTTAATTGCGCGCTAAATGACCTTAGCTGTCGATGCGCCATAAAACAATATACATTCATTCATTCACTCAATTAGACTAATATTTCTTTTTTGGTCACAATGTTTACAACTCAATAATGATACTTTCTTCATTGGAGATTTTCCAAAGTTTTGTCTAGATGCTTTCAAAGTCATCTGCTGAAGATGTGTAGTATGTGGAAAAGGGGTTTACTTTGCAAGTGCATCAACAAGAACATACCTTGCTAAGTGTTTTACAAGCCATTTCGGCTGCTTTTCTGACACTTTCCTTAATGTCATCCAGAACTCTCAAACATGTCTCCCACAGCTCTGGTAGTCTGTCTACTACATCATCAAGAGCACGTCCTCGAAGGAGATCATTTACTGCTAGACAACTGAAAATATTTATGAAGAGGTGATTGTTAGGAATGCATTGTAAAAAATCTTAATATATATGTTAGAATTTTTATATCTTAAAGAGGTAATCAGCTGAAGATGATGTCACTATACAACACGGTTGGTCGAAGGATCACATGTATATGTTTCACAAAAATTGGCTTTCCATTTTCTGCAAATAATCTTTCAGGTTAATGTGTTTATATTTCATGTAAATGTACAGAAATTGGAACATGAGTTAGTTGGCTAAAGACTTATGAATATTTCAACTCATAAAATGAATATAAGTATACAGGTGAGCTGCATCTGTTGATAAAGGGTCTTGATACATCTGCAAATAGTGAAAACTCGGATGAGCTTTCACGGTCTGCCTACATTAACCCTTTCACACATATAGACTTTTCACATTTTTGCCAATATGTTTTCGAAGTCATCTGCTGCAAGTTAGTTGTATGTGGGAAAGGGTTAGAAGTGTCTCATATCTTACTTATAATGAAAATTGAGAGTTTAGCCCAAATTGCTATTACCTAATATTTTATCGCAAAGTAGGATGCCACAAGACCCCTTTATCACACGATGAGGCATCAGTATATTTCATTACAAATACAGATTTTTACCCTCCGAAATTGATGTTACAATAAAAAATAAATATACCTTGATTCCCTCACTCTCCATTGACTATTGGTCAGATTCATCAGTAAATCACCAAGGATTTCCTTCATATATTTATCGACCTACAAAAGGAAAGAAATATATAATTGTATGTATCATTCTAACATTTTACCTACACTAACATGCAGACACATTCGACTTTTGCCATTTTGTTTTCCACTCTATTCAATAGTTTAAGTATTAATCCATAAATTTGCCTAGATATTTTCAAAGTCGTCTAATGCTGATTTATAGTATGTAGTCAATGTTAAATCTGACCACATTTGCATTATCAATGACATTCCATAATATAAAAACAGAATTGATAAGATGACTACTAGAAATAGAACTGTGACATTCACCTTCCACTCTTATCCTTGAACTTTGACTTCAGGTGACGTCGTGGCTCAATGCTCTTAATGGAGTAGTAATACTTAGTGCTAGGACATTTCTATCATTTGAGTACCAATACAATATTTTAAAGTAATTTATATGACTATGACTTTCAATTAACCCTTTCCTACTTACAATAAATCTGCATCAGACGACTTTTAAAACATCTACGTAAAAAAAATGAAAAATCTCTATAAAAACATTACGGCAAAGGGAGAAATTATTCATCATGAGCAATTTTTCCATGCACATGCATTACAACAAGACCTGCACATGGCCGAAACTATGATGATTGCCTGCAAATCTGAGACAGTCAGACACCAAATCACAAAATGCTTGAAACATAATATTAAACATATGAGCCATGCTCTATGCAAACCATCAATAAGGCATAAGTGATGATTGTAAATCAGATTAAACTGTGCAGATGGACAGCTTGATCCTAGTCTACACTGTTCACCATTAAGTCAGATCAAGATTCTAGAATCTTTTAAGAAACATTGTACATCTGGATCAGATTGCAAGGATGTACAGACATATCTTTATCTTACCTTGTAACAGATACACTGAGGAACTGAGGAAGTTTTCCAGATGAATGGTATATTTTATTTAGCCTTTCCCACATGTATATAAATGAAAGCAGAATTGTTGAAATCCCACATACAACAGATCTTTTTTGAAAACATGAAGGTAAAAATATGGAAACCGTCTATAAACAAAAGTATAACAATTGATTAGTCGAAAATATTTTGGAAATGGCGCAATTATTCATAATGAGCAATTTCTCCATTGTCACAAAATTTTCCTGCTGCAGATGCGTCTGCAAGTAATAAAGTGTTAAATAATCCAACATTTCTTTGTTTAAAAATTCATACTTACAGTATTTTTATTGTCTTTCACCAAAGAGTTCCAAATACTACTCATAGCTTGTTGTATCTTTGGGTTAGGATCAAACTGGTACCTATATAGTCTTGGAACTATCTTGGGCAGATAGGGAGCAAGTTGGGCTCCTGCTTGGGCTGCTATTGTGCTGAACCCAAATGCTGCACCCTAAAAAAGGTGATATAAGAGACCTAGATAAGGAGGAGTAAACATGTCTTTTCTCTACTATATTTTTCTTATAACTGAATCTACCAAACCCTATGTTGTGGGTACTCAAAAGTTTCGTCTCAGTGAGTCAATTCTTTCAGGTACACACACAGGTTTGAATATCAAATAATTTTGGAATGTACTTTGAGAAATACATGGTTATATGAAGTTATTTACAATTTGGGTAAATTTCATTTAGACTGATCTTTTCACACAGAATCTTTGTAAAATACCATTCTATGTTTGCCTTTGAAGCTTTGACCCTTTCCCTACATGCAAATGTATCTTTTGATACATTTCAGCATACAACTTTTGATGAGCAATTTAAATTTTGCCACAATGTTTTCAAGTCTATACCATAAGTATACTTTCATTAATTTTTCATATCTTTTGTCTAGACATTTTCAAACGGTCGGATGCATTTTTGTTGTATGTGGGAAAGAGTTAAAAATTTAACCTATATTTGAAAATATTCTATTCATTCATAGTATCCATCCTTTATTTCATATCTATTCGGAATGGAAGAGTATAAATTTAGCAGATGAGTATCAAGAATTAGACAAGAGGGCCATGATGGCCCTTGAATCGCTCACCTGATTTTTTATTTTTTTTTCACTTTAGCTATATAAGCCTCGCCCCCTGGCAGCCATAGTTTCCGACCAATCAACTTGGCTTGAAGGAATCTGATAGAGGGTCACCCTAGGAACATTTCTACAAAATTATTTGAAAATCGGCCAGATACTTTTGGAGGAGAAGATTTTTTAAGTTTTCACTTTAGCCATATAATGCAAAATAGCCCTGCCTACTGGCAGCCATGTTTTTTGACCAATCAACATGGCTTGAAGGAATCTGAAAGTGGGTCATCCAAGGAACATTTCTACAAAATTATTTGAAAATCAGGCCAACACTTTTGGAGAAGAAGATTTTTTAAGTTTGCACTATAGCCATATAAGGCAAAATAGCCCCCCACCCCCTCCCCTGGCGGCCATGTTTTTTTCGACCAATCAACATGGCTTGAAGGAATCTGATAGAGGGTCACCCAAGGAACATTTCTACAAAATCATTTGAAAATCAGCCTGACACTTTTGGAGAAGAAGATTTTTTAAGTTTTCACTATAGCCATATAAGGCAAAATAGCCCCACCCCCTGGCGGCCGTGTTTTTTGACCAATCAACATGGCTTGAAGGAATCTGGTAGAGGGTCATCCAAGGAACATTTCTACAAAATTATTTGAAAATCTGCCAACCAGTTTGGGAGAAGAAGAATTTTGATTTTTTTTTCGTTTCGTTGCCATGGAAACCAGAATTCTGCATGGATCCCTAAAATTTGAAGGAATTCTGGTGAGGTCATTAAGAGGATGCTTTCTGTGAAGTTTCATCCCAATTGACCCACTGGTTACGGAGGAGAAGATGTTGAAGATTTTTTAAGTTTTCACTTTGGCCATAAAAGGCAAAATAGCCCCGCCCCCTGGCGGCCATGTTTTTTGACCAATCAACATGGCTTGAAGGAATCTGATAGAGGATCAGGAATCTGATAGAGGATCACCCAAGGAACATTTCTACAAAATTATTTGAAAATCAGCCTGATACTTTTGGAGGAGAAGATTTTTTAAGTTTGCACTATAGCCATATAAGGCAAAATAGCCCCGCCCCCCCTGGCGGCCATGTTTTTCGACCAATCAACATGGCTTGAAGGAATCTGATAGAGGGTCAACCAAGGAACATTTCTACAAAATTATTTGAAAATCAGCCTTTCACTTTTGGAGGAGAAGATTTTTTAAGTTTTCACTATAGCCATATAAGGCAAAATAGCCCCGCCCCCCCTGGCGGCCATGTTTTTCGACCAATCAACACGGCTTGAAGGAATCTGATAGAGGGTCATCCAAGGAACATTTCTACAAAATTATTTGAAAATCTGCCAACCAATTCGGGAGAAGAAGAATTTTAAAGTTTTTTCGGTTTCGTTGCCATGGAAACCAGAATTTTGCATAGATCCCAAAAATTTGAAGGAATTCTGGTGAGGTCATTGAGAGGATACTTTCTGTGAAGTTTCATCCAAATTGACCCACTGGTTACGGAGGAGAAGATGTTGAAGATTTTTTAAGTTTTCACTTTGGCCATAAAAGGCAAAATAGCCCCGCCCCCTGGCGGCCATGTTTTTTGACCAATCAACATGGCTTGAAGGAATCTTATAGAGGATCACCCAAGGAACATTTCTACAAAATTATTTGAAAATCAGCCTGACACTTTTGGAGGAGAAGATTTTTTAAGTTTGCACTATAGCCATATAAGGCAATATAGCCCCGCCCCCCCTGGTGGCCATGTTTTTTGACCAATCAACATGGCTTGAAGGAATCTGATAGAGGATCACCCAAGGAACATTTCTACAAAATTATTTGAAAATCAGCCTGACACTTTTGGAGGAGAAGATTTTTTAAGTTTGCACTATAGCCATATAAGGCAAAATAGCCCCGCCCCCCCTGGCGGCCATGTTTTTCGACCAATCAACATGGCTTGAAGGAATCTGATAGAGGGTCAACCAAGGAACATTTCTACAAAATTATTTGAAAATCAGCCTTTCACTTTTGGAGGAGAAGATTTTTTAAGTTTTCACTATAGCCATATAAGGCAAAATAGCCCCGCCCCCCCTGGCGGCCATGTTTTTCGACCAATCAACACGGCTTGAAGGAATCTGATAGAGGGTCATCCAAGGAACATTTCTACAAAATTATTTGAAAATCTGCCAACCAATTCGGGAGAAGAAGAATTTTAAAGTTTTTTCGGTTTCGTTGCCATGGAAACCAGAATTTTGCATAGATCCCAAAAATTTGAAGGAATTCTGGTGAGGTCATTGAGAGAATACTTTCTGTGAAGTTTCATCCAAATTGACCCACTGGTTACTGAGGAGAAGAAGTTGACGCACGACGGACGACGCACGACGGACGACGGACGACGGACGCCGGACAAAAGGCGATCACAATAACTCACCTTGAGCAAAGCTCAGGTGAGCTAATAAAAAGCAATAAGAATGTAACTCGCACCTTTCTAGAATTCCACATTGCATTATGATTGGCGAGGTGCATGAACTTGTATATCAAGTCTGGCTGGTTCAACTCATTAGCAATGGAGCAAAGCTCTTTGTAGGTGGATAAACCTCCCCTGAAACAATGAAACAACTACCGGTACTAGTATCCATGAAACAACTACCAGTAAATACATTACTAGTATCCATGAAATAACTACCGGTAAATAAATTACTAGTATCCATGAAACAACTACCAGTAAATACATTACTAGTATCCATGAAATAACTACCGGTAAATAAATTACTAGTATCCATGAAACAACTACCGGTAAATACATTACTAGTATAGTATCCATGAAACAACTACCGGTAAATACATTACTAGTATCCATGAAATAACCATGTTTTTCATTTGTATTAACCCTCTCCCACTTGCAGACATATTTTGATGCATCTACAGCGTAATCTTTCTAACTCTATTTTCATTTTCATGTATTTTCCATATTTTGGCCTAGAAATATCGTCTGCTGCAATTTTGTTGTATGTGGGAAATGATAAGGAAATAAGTTAAACTACTTTTATGATCTATCAGTAAATAGTATCCTTTTTTTGGTTCTAATAAAACTCATGAGGAGAAATTTCTCCTTTTGCCAAAATATTATTAACTTTTTCCAGTCATTATAGCCTCATTTATAAAGATTATCTATATTTCTAAAGTAGATGTTTCGGTAGTCTTCTGATGCAGATTTGTTGCATGCAATTTTGGTATCCTTGGAAGCTATTTTCTTTAACCCTTTCCCTAAATGCTTTCTGACGCCTCTGTAGCAGACGACTTTTGAAAACGTGGTGACAAAAGTAGTAATTGCTCAAAACAAGCAATTTCTCCTTTGCAACAACTTTTTCATGTGAGATGTTTGCTAAGTCGTCTACTGCAGATTTGTTGTATGTGGGAAAGGGTTAAGCAATAGAAATGTCAACTTACCCATCTGGTGTCTTGCCAAGAGATCCTGCAGCAAACATTTGTGTTTCCCCTGTAACCTCTTGTTGTTTCCTTTTACCCGTCATCAGGGTATCCACCAGATCGGCCACCAGCATGTCTTTCTGTTCCTGGGTGCAGTGCTCATACACCATACCCAAACCTTTCGAGGAGATGTCCTGGGTCAGCTCTGGAAAGTTATTTTTAGTATAATCAAGCATTTACCTGATGAGATATTTTCAGTGTCATCTGCTTCGAAAACATGTGATGAAAGAAATGTAACATTGGGACAATATAAAGGACATAGATATTCATTTTTATTTTAAAAGAACCCAAAAACAAGAGGCCCATGAGGGCCTATGCTCTACTGGTATGGTTCTTTGGTCATTTTCAATCCAGAGCATGTATGTATGGTGAAGATCGGATAGTAAATGGAGGCTCTTTTGTGTTCACAAGCTGTATTAAAGCAATTTTTACAATTCCATGGACCATAATCCAGTCTTGCATGGGCGGATCTGGCTGATTTTCAAAAGGAACCAAGCTCTCATCAATATTTAACTACTATCTAAGTTTGGTGAAGATCAGATAGTAAATGGAGCCTCTATTGTGTTCACATGCTCAATTATAGCAACTTGGACAATTTCAAGGGCCATAATCCAGTCTTGCATGGGCGGATCTGGCTGGTTTACTAAAGGAACTGAGCTCTCATGGATATCTAACTACTGTATAAGTTTGGTTGAGATATAATCAAAAGTGAAGACTGTATCGTGTTAACAAGCTCTTTTATAGCAATTTTGACCATTTCAAGGGCCATAATCCAGTCATGCATGGGCGGATCTGGCTGGTTTTCGAAAGGAACCGAGCTCTTATGGATATCTAACTACTGTGTAAGTTTGGTTCAGATACAATAAAAAAAGAAGACTGTATCGTGTTAACAAGCTCTTTTATAGCAATTTTGACCATTTCAAGGGCCATAATCCTGTCATGCATGGGCGGATCTGGTTGGTTTTCGAAAGGAACCGAGCTCTCATGGAAATCTAACTACTGTATAAGTTTAGTTGAGATACAATCAAAAGTGAAGACTGTATCGTGTTAACAAGAAATTGTTTACGGACGCACGGACGCACGCACGCACGCACTGACGACGGACAAATCGCCATGACATAAGCCCTTCTGGCCTTTGGCCAGTAGAGCTAAAAACCAGTGTATAAGAAAAATGTTAACCGTTTCCAACCATGAAAATGCATCTGCAGCAAACAATTTTTTAAAACAACGAAACAACTGAAAAAATGTTCATAATGAGCTATTTTACCTTTACCAATGTTTTCAACTCTAATCCACAATAAACTTATTTACTTTTAATATTTTGACCTCAACATTATTACAGTTGTCTGCTTTAGATTTATTTAATGTGGGAAAGGATTCAAAAATCAAAAAGAAGCTTACCATCACTCTCTGACAGAAGTTTCATAAATGCTCCTTGGAGTTCACTAAGTCGCTTTTGCAGAGCAGCATGTTTACCACATTTCTGAACTAAGGCAAGTAGCCATATACTTGATCCCTGTCTGACATGGGGATTAACATTGTTCACATATTTCTGTAGAACAGTCTCAACATACCAATCTACATCATCTTCCAGGTTAGCGACTGTGGACTGAAAAAGACAAAACATAAACTTAAGATCAGGGTCTGTATTCACCAACAACTCTAAAACAAAACTCTTCCCATTCTAGTGATATATTTGATATATTTACAAAGATACACATTAAAAACCATTGGTGAAAACAGACCCTGACTTTAAAGATGATTGCTATAATAACATTGCAAAATCAGTGATTTCATTGCTAAATGTTTCTAAGAATTAAACATTTAACCTTTCTGAGGTATAACTCTTTTAATCAAAGCGCCAATGGCACTGTAGTGGCGATCGTATGGAAAATCCTGCAAAGTAACAAGCAGTATATCGGTGTAGGGCTTGCGATGACTCTGGTGCGGGTAAATTTGAGAATGTATCGACCCTGCATCTTTTGACAGTAGAATAATGTTAGTTTGCCAGAATGTTGTCTTGGTGATTTTTTAGTTACGTTCTGAAATTGGTCATGATGTGTTCAAAATTAGGCCATTCCAAAGTTATGAAAAATCTAGTTGGTATTCGATAGACTACCGTTTTAGCTCATTAGAATGGCTATTTGTAATTTAAATTGTTCGGGTAATCACATGTTCATCACCAGGTCGCTAGGCCATATTAAGATAAAATATTTTTTACACTTAGAAATGACTAAATTATCAAGAAAGGAGAGAAAACAGTATCCATAAGTTTGGTGTTTGTTTCAATGATGTCTGATATTAAACAGGTCTGTTCAATTTAGTCCCTTCACATTGCATGATTGAGGGTTGTCAGAGACATATAAACACAGTGTATTTATATGTCTCTGAGGTTGTTAAACTGCTTTGAATAATGTGAGTGCAAAAACAAACACAAAACATGCTCAAAAAGCACAATTTCACTATTTGCCTAACTGTTCAATTTATAAAAATATAGGCATATATTATAATGCTCGATCTTCAAACTAAATTAGGCTACACTTTCAGCATTGATTGCTAATTGACTCTAGAACGTGCAGACGTGTATACATAACGTGTGTACACACTGACATTGTGTGTCCTTTAAACCTTTGTAAACCAGTCTTATCATCTAGACGCTTTCTTATATTTAAACAACTACACAATAAAGCGTTTATAATATTGAGATAACCAGTCTCGCGAGCTATTTATAGAACCTTTTGGAATTTCCAGATTTGAGTATCATCAGAGTTATTTGCAAGCAGATAGAATGCGCAATGATATTTATTATCTGCCCAATCATGACGAAGATAATATTTACATATTTTAACTCTAGTAGATAATGTCTCAATAAAACTCAAATATTAGTAACAATCCGGTACCAAAGTAGCACTGACATAGTTATTATTAATCACGACTCTGCATCAATGATGGAACTATAACGGATGTGAGTAAAATTAGTTTGCAGTAAGGAAAAAAAAAAATATCAACCGATTGTTCAAAACCGACTATGTAAATATTTTTCGTTGTTGTTGTTTATGTTAGCTTTGTGGTGATTGTCAAACCAATCGCCACAAAAACGAGACAAACATAGACATCTCCATGTTTATTGAACTGGCATAGTCACATGACTGAGAGATAAGCATACACTTTAGTTTCTATGTAAACTGACCTTGTTATATATCAATCATGTGAGAGTTCAATTTACACAGAATACAGAGCCGGGCAAAGGAAATAAGGAAACAAGTATAAAGTACATGTACACATAAATACCTTAAAATCATCCTCCGTTTGATTCCACAGATCTCTAGCTGCTGGAGAGGTTGGACCTTCAGCGGCATACACCAGGGCCTCACCAATTGTGAAATTCAAATCAATTTGCTTCATCTGTAAGGGAAGTAAATACCGATTATACAAAATATAATCCCGTAAAGCTTGTAGTTTTATGAAAATCTAAAGACCTCTTGCTAAAAATATCTTTCAAGTTCAATCCTCTTTTCCCACAATATGTTTTTCTCCGACTTTAAATTAAATTTTTATATATATACATTTTCTTTTCTTCCTTTGATTGTTTGTAGTGTTTTAAACTGCTTTCAACCATATTACCAGTTTTTTGTATGATTCAACAGCAATTGAATCTTGTTCTCCCGCTCTCAAAGCAGAAGCTCTTACTACTACATCACTGATGCCGTCGTCCTCTTCTCTGACTTTTTCATTTGTGAAAAATCATATAATAACATACAAAGTGGGGTTCAGTTTTGAATATTTTAAACAGTATTCCAAAAGACCAGAGACAATCTAGGGAACCCTTTATTCAAGACACATCTAAAAATAGTTCATGAATAATTAATATGTGTAAATATGAGCCTGACCATGAGAAAAGGTATAAGTTGGTATTTGGTACATCTGCATGCTCTGATAAAGATCTATACTGTTCTAATATGACTTACATAATATTTCAGAAGCTCCTGTCAACTACTTTACATTCTGATAACATGAAGCGGATGTTCAGGCTGATCTAAACCTTCACTGTCTAGAATGCTAACTTGTATCTTTCCCATGGATGTGCTCGTATTATCATGGCATTTACCTTGGTCAATAACCATGAAAAATGTTTATATACCATTGAAGTTTTATTACGGGAATTCTATCCTAAGTGATATTTACACACATGTAACCAACATGTATGTCTGCAAAGTTTGTAATCACCTGGAATATATCACCATGAATAGAATTTCAGAATCAAAACTTCAATGGCATATTAATACTTTATTTGATATACGACTGATGAATGATGATGCAAATTAGTCATTTCTTATAACTTGTGTTAACTATGCTTTCATGGTGTGAATATGAATCACAATGTAAATGGTGATGTAACATATGACATGGTTTTGACATATCATCAGACAACTTATAATCATTCCTCAATTGATATTTCCCACCAGGAAATAGGATATTTTGTTATACTTGTATATTTCTGGCAATATTTATAATGTATGTAATATCAATGCAGATTTATAAAAGCTATAGTACCTGTATGGAATCCATCAGTCCTTCAATGGCTACCTTTCTGTGAGGAAATTTCTCTTCACCAACACACAGCTGTCCCAAACTCATGGATGCCCTGTCCTTACTCTGTTGTAAAACAAAATGGTTTATGTCATCTTTGATTCATAGGAAACATGCACTATACTATTTTTTGTCCTACATACTTGAAGTTTTTAAACACACTCTTTTTCTATTGTAAAACGAAATGGTTTGTGTCCTTCATTAAATCAGAGAAACATCCGCATTCCCTTTTTATGACCAATATTAAAACTAAAACAATCTTTTTCGATTGAAAAAACAAAAATGCTTGGTGTATTGTATGATTCATAGAGAACATCCACAATTTTATCTTATAACTTTACATTCTTACAAGAGCTGTCCATAAGACAGTGCTTGATTATTCCACCACTTATTAGTTACTGAGATATGGACTCTAATGTTGTTGCATGCAAAACATAAACCAGATTTTCTTAAAGAGTAATAATTTGCATTAAATGCAGGATAGAGTTATCTTACTTGATATCTACATAGGTGTGATAGTTGGGAAGGGTTGTATAAAGTTCCAATGCAATGCATCAAGTAAATACGGAGGTATGGACTCTTAATGTAGTTGCACTCAAAACTTTAACCAAAACAGCAAACAAGAGGGCCACGATGACCCATATTCGGACTTGACCTAGATATCATTCAGAAAAACATTCTGACAAAATTTATAGCTGCTGCAGCAAATAATGCAGCCTCCAGAGTGTTAACAAGAGATGTCTGTAAAATATTATGGCCCCCTGGGTGCCATGTTGTCAGGAGTATTTGGACAATTGAATAAAATATGCATCTGCCAAGACAATTTATTTATTTTTAAAGCTAAACATTATATTTAAACATTGTTATGAAATTTGTAGCTTTTTTCTATTTTTCTATTATTTATTTCATTATGCTATCTATTTTTTTGTTGAAACCGACGTACACAACTAGCTTGACTATCAAATATTTTTTACTCCACTTTGAAATTCGCGCACAACGTATCCGGAAAAATTAGCGTCCGAATATAGTCTACATTTCGCACAAATTTTATCCGATGATCTTTGATTTAAAATGGTAATGTGACTATATAATGACAAGGGGGCTTCTAAGTGGACATTAACTTTCATTTTTTTTAATATATAATTGTACTGTATTTCGGTATAAAACACTCATAAAACTCTTTTTCAATTTATCAATTTACCAAAATCGCGACAATCATTCGGCACAAATCGGCTGATTTCGGTACCCTACATCTAACATGTAAACAGCTATTAAGCATATGAAAAAACCTGATAATGTTTTTGTCACAGTATGCTTTATTACCTGTATGTATTAAACATCGATAATTTTACACCTGGGGAATCTGGGTCGCATGTTGATTGACCGTTGTACACAATAGGATTACAGTTAATCAACCAATTAGTGTGGCCGTTTAAGGTGACTGTTTAAGGCCGGTGACCGCTGATCGCATGTGAACGCTCACACAAGTTTGACTGTAGTTGGATGCAAAACTTAAACCATAACTTGCATTAAATGCAGAATAGAGGTATCAAACTTGATTATTTACATAGGTGTGGTAGTTGGGAAGAGAAAGTTTCGATGCAATACATCTAGTAGTTACTGAGCTATGGTGAAATAAATGAACTTGCATGCAAAACCTTAACCAAAATTTGAAAACAACACCAGGGTGAGTAGAATAGCTGTCATATTCTCAGAATAGTTAAGCTTAAAAATCATACCTCAAATCACTGAATTTTAACCAATGTATACCTTTATTATATATATTGAAGGATATCAATGACAAAACAAGAGCTGTCGGAGGACAGCACGCTCGACTTTTTTGTGCTTGCCAATAAAACAAGACTATTATTTATAAGCAAAGTACTTTATAAGTCGAAAAAGAATCATAATTCTTACAAAAAACTTACTGAATTATGCACTCTTGGCTGTTGGTGGAGGTAATGATGGTAAAAATGTATTGTACGAAAAACTTAACCAAAATTCTAAGTCGAAAAAAGCGCCATAATTCTTACATAATTCTTGACAGAGTTATGTCATCTTGTCTGTTGATGGAATGAATGAATGTATATTGTTTTACGGCGCATCGACAGCTAAGGTCATTTAGCGCGCAATTAAATTTAATTATTCATGATTCCTGGGTAAACAAACCAGTACTAGGCTAGAAAATGTGCCTTGCCCAAGGGCACTCCACCATGACCGTAGTGCCGCGACTGGGGATCGAACCCGGGACACCCGGTTTCGAAATCCCCGACGCTAACCACTCGACCACAGCTGATTCCTCTCTGTTGATGGATGTAATGATGGTGAATAAGTGTTGTAAGTTTGAATTGGTACAAAAACTTAACCAAAAGTCTAAGTCGAAAAAGGGCCATAATTCGTACAAAACCCTTGACAGAGTTATGGACTCTTGTCTGTTGACGGAGGTAATGATGGTAAATAAGTGTTGCAAATTTCGAAGCAATATCTATAATGGTTTTGAAAAAAAGTGAATTGGCGAGGCGAGTAGTTTAGCTAGCATTTTCGAAGAAAAGGCTAGGCTAACAAGAGTTGTTGGAGGACAATATAGCTCGCCTATCAGGGCCTATTTCAGAACAGTTATAGCATAGGTGAAAGTCCAAAATTCAAAAGTGGAATAATTCAGTTGAAATTGAATTTACAATAGAAAGAAAACCGTTTAATAGCAACAGCATAAATTATATAGTTTCTGAGAAAAGGCCTTGAATGCCTAACTATAACCCAAAATTCCCGGTCTTGCACACAAAGGATTGACCAAAAAGGGGCACAATTCAGTCAAAATCCATTCCAGAGTTAAGGGACTTGACATACAAGGTCATCTAATGACCCTGAATAAGTGTGTGAAGTTTCAAAGCAATGGCATACACAGTGTCTGAGAAAAGGCCTTGCATGCAAAGGTTTGACCAACATTCTAAGTCCAAAAAGGGGCACAATTCAGTCAAAATCCATTCCAGAGTTAAGGGACTTGACATACAATGTCATGTAATGACCCTGAATAAGTGTGTGAAGTTTCAAAGCAACAGCATACACAGTGTCTGAGAAAAGGCCTTGCATGCAAAGGTTTGACCAATCTGGCAACGCGTATGCCAACGTGGACGCCAACGCCGGGGCGACTACATAAGCTCCCCTATTTCTTCGAATAGGCGAGCTAAAAATGGTGAACTGCAGAAAGGGTAGGCTTAAACTTTGTTGTTTTGTTTGGTTTAATAAAATATTGAATATATATTTTGATGCATCTTCAACAGATGACTTTTGAAATTATTGTGGCAAAAAGAGTAATTGCTCATGCTATAAAGCTATTTCTCATTTTGCCACAAATATTTGAACTTTATCCATTATCCTATCTCAATTTATAGAGGTTTACCATCCATTTAACAATATATTTTCAGGGAAGCCTGCTATGGTCTGTTGTTGTATAGGAAAGAGTTTGAAGAAGAAGGGTGATGTTACCTTTGCATTTTCTTTTCCAGACTTAATAATTGCGAGGAGATTTTGAACAACGGTTAACTTGGTGATCTCCCCATCACTTGACCCTTGCTCACCAGGGGGCAGTGGAAGCGAACAGTTTCTACCTATTTCACCAATGGCCTGACAGGCTCCAGCAGAGAGCAGTGGATTGTTTTCGTCTGATACTTTCACTAATCTGGCTGTTAAAAACAACAACAACATTCAGATGACTGGATAAGAGGCAGTAAATTGGTCGACAAGACAGTTTAAGGTTCAAAAAGGAGTTTATATCATGATATACCGACCTCATCTTTAGCTCTGAACAGTGTGTTTATGATCCCAAGATAGGATATTATTTTCATGGGTGAATAAAGACATCAACTGTATTCATTACTGATGCTTTAATTTAAAAACATTTTTCCATATGTTTACTTATATGCTTTCAATGTCATCCGCAGCAGATTAGTAGTATATTTGAATGAGCTAAAATAGCAGGTTATTAAAGAGCACAGTAAATTACTTGTACAAGATACTTATCATCATTTATATCATGCAACAATCCTATTACAAGATTTTTATAAAGAAGTCCTTCTATGCTAAGACATATTAGCCCAACTTTAATGCCTTTGCAAACAGCACAGAAAATGGCCTTGATAACATTGTGGAAAAAGAGAGATTTTCCATATTTTCAAAGATGTGCAACACAGATCATTTCTATGTGGGAAACGGTTAGTAAACTTTGACTAACCTATTGCTAAAACAGCCACTTCAATTCTTTTCTCAATTTTCTGCCAAGAGGAACTACTTTGAGAAACTTCCTGACTCCTTTTCTTTCTTAACAGCTGACCAATCATAAATCCCAGAGCCAACATAGATCCATGTTGCACTTCTATCGACTGTAAAATGAACAGGGCACATAATTAGTTAGATCCATTTAATGTCCATGTGTTTTTAACAAAATTGTCCAAACTGAATATGTTCTTTTGTTGAATAATGTAGCATTCAGAAATCATCAATCAAGGTATCCATGGATTATAATAAGAAAACCCTTTCCCACATGCAGACACATTTTGATGCATCTGCAAACATGTTCGCAAAAGAAAGAATTATCATGCTGAGCAATTTCTCTCTTTGCCACACAATGTTTTCATCTCTATTTCAATCATCATACTATATTTAGAAAGAATTTCCAGATTTGTACATAACTTTTCAAAAAGTTGTCTGCTGCAATGTCAGATGTTGTATATGGGAAAATTATAGGAATAACACTTAGATTTGATGATCTTTTTTTCAAATGACTCATCATTACCTTGTCTGCCAACGCAGTGTGGAAATTATCTAACGCCTCTAGTATTCTACTTTCATCAGATTGGTTACATAGAATTAAGGCATACAGGTTGGCTCCTAATTCTCTCATGTCATCCTTGATGGCACAAACAAATGTCTGCAAGGAAAAAAAAAAACAGTCACAGGTACCAAGTAATATGGGATTAGATAATAGCATATGTCTTGTAAACAGTTATTGATTCTAAAGGTTCTCTTATTTTCTCCTTTTAAAACATGCAGATACATTTTGACAATTTAAAGCAGGCAACTTTTGAAATCATTGTTTTTTTGTTTTTTTCTATTCAATAATTATACTTTTTTTTTAAGAGATTTTCCATAGTTTTGGCTAGATAATTTCAAAATTGTCTGATGTATGTTCATCAAAATATGTATGCATCTGGAAATAATAATATTATAATTTCAGCTTAGACTATTTAGTTTAAATTATTCATTTAACATCAATTGCGAAACAATCTTTCAGCTTCTATTAATCATGCTTGATGTCTACTTCCTGTAGACTATCTCACACTGTGATTCCAAACCATGACCTTTGGTATGAGAGGTCACTGCACCAGTCTTCAAGTCTTCATAAAATAAATAAGGCTAGCATCCATTATTATCTTATTTTGAATGTATAACAAAGTGCTTACATTGAAATTTTATAACAACAAGATGTGGATGTGAAACATAAACCCCAAGGGGCAGCAACAATGCGTTTGACAAAGTGGATTCTATTAGGAGATAACAATTTGATACCTTGAGCCAGCTGAGAAGATCCAGAAATTGAGGTACAAGCTGTTCTGGTGCCATGGCAATTATCTCCAGTAGACAGTACATTGCTTCAGGACCTGTAGTTACAATAACCATCTCTATAGCATATCTTATTAATATTAGCTAACCTTTCACACCTGCAGTCCCACTTTGAACCATATGTAGAAGGCTTCTCTTACAATAATTGGGGGAGAAGGAGAGATTGCTAAAAATTAGCAATGTTTTCAAATATTATACGCTTTCCAACATGTAGAGACATCTAAAGCAGAGGACTTTAGAAAACAATGTGAAGAAAGGAAAAATTGCTCTTCCTTTTGCCATAATGGTTTCTACTCAATTCAATGTTTGTTTAAAAGTCTTTTAAGGAAGAT
Source organism: Serripes groenlandicus (assembly GCA_031761405.1). Classification (NCBI taxonomy): domain Eukaryota; kingdom Metazoa; phylum Mollusca; class Bivalvia; order Cardiida; family Cardiidae; genus Serripes; species Serripes groenlandicus. Next base: position 144,581,157 of record JASEVX010000001.1, read on the forward strand.
TTGTTGTATGTGGGGAAGGATTAATATTAATATAGAACACAACCACATGAATATTATCCTTTAAGTTCCTCTGCCATAAATTTACTGGAAATTAAGAAGTTGGTTATTTATTAGATTGTACACAGGGGTCTTAAAATTTCGCATATCTGCAAACATAAAAATTTAAAGAGCTCTAAATAAGAAGAGTTCATGTATTTCATATCCCTCAAACCCTATGTTGTAGGTATTTAAAATAATTGTCTACGCGAGAATACCCACAAAATAGGCTTCATTTGAATCGAAAGAAAGATTTTGTTGGAAAAAGACCAGTTTACTCCTCCTTATCTAGCCCTCTGACTTACGTACTTATTTAAAACATTACAAAGAAATATTTAAAACAATATAAAGAAAGGAATTAAGTTTTATTTCATTTATATCCCTTTCTTAATACAAGTATATTCAATTAACCACACAAATTGAAGTCATCGCTTCCACCAATGGACACACAGTTTACATGGAAAAGCAGCAAGTTGCTTGGAAAGACCATTATGGAAGAACTAGTGCGAGAAAGCCAGGAAACATATGGGTAGGTTGTCGCAATATGACAGAAATAATGTTCAAAACAGTCTTGAACCCTAATCAATCAAGCATTTATGAAAGGGTTAACCCTTTCCCACATACAAAAATTTTTAGCAGACAACTTTGAAAGGAAATATCTCTATAATTTAAAGTGCAATTATTGAATAGAGTTCATTATGAGCAATTTCTTCATTTGAATTTCAAAAGTAGTCTGCTTCACCAGAAAGCGGTTGTATGTAGGAAAGGGTTAAAGAACAAAGAAAACTGAGACACAGAAACTTCAAAAGTACACTGTAGACTGATTACAACACTATACTTGGGAGCCATGGTCTTGCACAGCGATATTAATGGGGTTAAATTGATAACACTGTTCCAAAAATCTGCCGAGTCATTACATCACCCACCCACCTATAATGCATACACAAATTAAATTGCAAAGAGAGAGTGTTTTTGGCTAAAACAAGCTTGCAAGATATATTTACCCGTTTCTTTCGACATTTAATAGATGTATCAGGGCTCGAATTTAAGCAATTGCAAATTTTAATTTGCGTGGTGAGATTTCAAGCACCAGCAGATTTTTGCGAGTTAAATTTTTGGACCGAATAATACGCATTTCTAATCGTCGATCTTTTACAGAGTTATTTCTTTGACAATTCGCGGTAATTGCAGTGAACTTTCGAGATTTATAGAGTGGCTGGGAGTATACTTTCAGTTTTGCAATATTTTCAAAAGTTTACAATTGATACATGATACATGTCTCGTGCGCATGCCTATTCAACGGCCCAAATATTGATGACGTTTACTGCATACATTTGGGCTTAATAATTTACATATCGCAAATATGATTGGCTGGAATAGTCATGTGTATATTTTAGGTTCCCCAAGTTATATTCACTACGGAGATCAAAGTTTGTTTGTTACATTATGAAGTTTGATTCTATTCCCACATATTTCATGCAATAAAATTCGGGAGCCAAGCAAGACCAGCGTTATACTGAGAACAGCGGTAAAACGGAGGGCGTTATAGAGAAGTGCCAGTGTATGTACAAACCTCCAACTGATTTCAACAACTGCTTAATCATTGCAACATAGGTCTGGACAGGACCCTGCTCTGTTTTATACTCTGTCAACAGCTTCTTTACATATTTGGATATTTGTGGTGCCTGGTCTCGCATGGCTGCATGGTTCTCCATGTCCGGTACCAACCCAGCACTGTGAGCCAAACACTGTCGAAGATAATACAGTATCTCGCTGTATGCAACTGGGTTGAATGGAAGGCTATTTGTTCCGGAGACGTATCTGTTTTGTGACTTCACTCGAATATCAGCCTGTTTGAAGAAAAAGAAGATATGTTTGTTATCTGTTTGTTTTACCGGCTCTGAAAAGTCATACTATTCCCTAGAATCGTAAGTCTACAGCAAATGACATTGAAAACATTTAGTTAAAAATGTGGAAAACCTCTTACATGATAGAACAGTTATTGAAAAAAGTTTCAAAAGTTGTCTGCTGCAGATGTGACAGAAAACTTCTGTTTGTGGGAAAGGGTTTAAAAGTGTTTTAAAGCGTGGCGATAGACTCAGAAAGACAACCGAGAAGTGATCCATATGTGTCTCCCAACCATTTGTGAAAGACAGTTGTGTAGAGGTAGAGCGTCAGCCTCTCATACCAAAGGTCCCAGTTTTAGTCACGTGATGAGCTGTTCTGACTTTGGGATTTTTCCACACAAATGGCGCGAGTACTAGTTAAGTCTCCAGGAAGCAGACATCAAGTGTGATCAACTTTTTCCCTCATGTAGATTCTTTCTGACGCCTCTGCAGCAGACAATTTTTGAAAACTTTGTGACAAAAGAAGAAATTGCTCAAAACGAGCAATTTCTCCTGTTGAAACAATGTTTTCAACTCTATTTAATAAGTATGTCTTCATTTAGGGAGGTTTTCCATATTATTGTCGAGACATTTTCAAAGTCATCTGCTACAGATTTGTTGTATGTGGGAAAGGGTTACTATCAACTGAAAGCTTATTTCACAATCGATGTAAAATAAATAAGTTTAAAATAAACTTTACCAAGACAGGCAACACAAAACCGTATTTCATTTAACCCTTTCCCACTTGAAGATGTATGTGTAGCAGACGAGTTTTGAAAACATTGTGGCAAAAGGAGAAATTGCTCATTTTAAGCAAAAAATTATCAATAATTTCTCCTTTTACCACAATGTTTTCAACTCTTTTCTATAGTTAGACTTAAATTATTATAGATTTTCCATATTATAACACATACATCTTCAAAGTCGTCTGCTTCATTTAATGTTGTATGTGGAAAGAGGTTAAAAGTATGAGAAATTATTTAATTTCCACTATGCTTTTCTTGAGGTCTTATAGAATCCAAAGTGTGTTTTGCTGTTTGCAGCATTCTAATAAAGGGAATATAAAGATCAGATGAGAACAATTTTAAAAGAAGTTTACTATTATCATGATGATGCTATTTGTAGACTGTTTGAAAAATGTTATTGAGACAACAAGTAGAAAACATTGTTTGAAGATGATAAATTACACTCCACGTGCAAGTAATTCATAATTTTCCCTCATTGTTTTATTAGGTTTATACTGCAATAGGGGTTGTATAAAACAAGAGCACTGCCTGTGGGCGCTGGACACTCGTCCTTTTACGGTTAATTTATTTTGTATAAAAATATGGTTTATGAGGTAAGGGCAAGGTTATAAACATTTTCAATGAATTTCTAAGTTGAAGGCAAGGATAAAGTTTGTGACGACGACCCAAAGGGAATCACAATAGCCCGAATTTTCTTCTTCGAAAAACAGACAAGTTAAAAATAGTAAAATATGAGTTTATCTCACCTTTTCTTTCACGTAAAGTATCATTTCCACAAACATTGGCATCACTTGGTCTTCATCTTTTGAATCTACCTCTTTGATAGTTACATGTGCACTTTTTGCAGTTGGTTTCAAACCTTTAAGAGCTTCAAAACGGATATCCTCCTTTCTGTAAATACATTTCTTATATAAGTCACATGTTGTTACTTTCAACAATATCTGATTTGTTTGTTTGTTTGTTTGGAGTTTAACGCCGCTTTCAACAGCTTTGGTCATATCACGGCGGTCAGTGCACCTACCCATGTTTTCCTGGCTTTCCCACACCAGTACTTACACAACATTCTTTCGAAGCCACTGACTACTTTCTCACATAGATCAGAGGTGAGAGGCAATGGAAAACATCGCCCGAAAGAATGTCGCCGCAACCGGGTATCGAACCCGTGACCTCCAGATCACGAGTCAGATACGCTACCAATTGAGCTACCCGGCCGGGTCCAACAATATCTGAACCTTGACCCAAGAAAATAGACCTTCAGACATTTGTAGCCTGTATAGACCCAAGATAAAACCCACACAATTCAGCAGACTTAATCCTTTCCCACATATAGATGCAATTTGATGTCTCTGCTGCAAACATTATGGCAAAAGGAGAAGTTGTTTCTTCCAATTTTAATATCTTAATTTATCAGCTGAATATATAAAAGATGTATTGGCTTATCAAACCTTTCTCACATAATTTTGGACTCATTTGCAACAGATGACTTTTGCTACAATGTTTAAAACTCTTTTAAATAATCATATGTTCATTCAGAGTTTTTAACCCTTTCCCTCATATGACAACTCTGCAGCAGACGACTTTGAACATATTTTGTCCAAAAATAGAAAATCTCTATAATTGAATGGATAACCTATCACGAAAAGTGGAAAACATTGTGTCAAATTCAAAAGATGAAATTGCTTGTTTCTTCTATTGTCACTATGTTTTTAAAAAGCCGTCAGCTGCAGAGGCGTCAGAAAGTGTCTATATGAGAGAAAGGGTTAAACAGGAGATAACTCTAGATCAAATTATGTCTTGCACACTTACAATTCATGATTATCAAGTTTCATTAAAATATCTTTAACATTGAACACATAATATGCCCTACAAAATTCATATGTCATACAGACAAATAAACCAAGCAAACAGAACAACTTCGTTTGCCAGATAATAATTTTTTTTTTTTAGAAATGAGGTAGAAAAGTTTTTTGAAAAGTACACACTATGAACATTTTTTCATTTTTCGAAACCATGACACAAATTGACAAAAGTATAATGCTATAAGGGACAGAAATAAAAGATGTATAAAGAAACTTACACATCCCCACAAGCCAGCAGCAGAATATATCTGGATGGTATGTGATCACAAGGAAAAACTCGATCTGCGTACTGTACAGCAATCATTCTAGCTTGAGGCTCTTCCTGAAAATGATGGCAAGTATAATCATGTTACCTTTTTCAATGACTTTTGACAACATTTTGGGAAATCCTTAAAATGGATTTACTTTCTTATATTCTATAATACTGGTCATATTTGTTCCCATATGGGGTTGGCAGTAGTTACAATTCAAACTAGAACTAGCAATGAAGATGATAAATACCCCCTAAACAGCACCTTGACCTACACCATAACTTAATAAGTAAAAGGGCCATAACTCTGTAAAATAACATGCAATTGTAACCCCTTTAGGATTAGCACATCTCCTTTTGGTATAGAAGCTTCATGTAAAATTTTATTGAATTCCACCTAGTGGTTTGCAAGAAATAGGCCTGACAAAATATGGCTTCCGACCGACAGACAGACAGACAGCCCGACACAGTGACTCCTATATACCCCCTCTTCTTCGAAGGGGGTATAAAAAAATCATTTTAACTATTTGCATTTTCAAAAAACTGACCAAAGGGATTGTCCATGAAGTCCCATGAAGTTGTACTTGATAAGTGGCCCATGTGTATATTTTATTTGTGACATTCACTAATAAAGAAGTTTTTTTTATTTAAGTGACGAATAGTCTCTGTTTTGTACCTTATCTATAGTTTCCATTAACAAAGCTTCCAACATTTTCCTGTAAGGTTCATTCGACTGGGATTTGTATAAATCTCGACATGCGTCTGCCATCAGAGACAAACCCTCTTGTACTGCCAGTCTCATTTCCGCATCAACCTGAAATATGAACAATTAAAATTGTTGAATCTGTTGCAGTTCTGTTTCAGTAACATTACAAAGAACCATGCTAAACACAAAAAGAGCACGGCGTACGGCACTGACGCTCGACTGATAGGGAGGGAAAAAAAAAAAATGAGCTAAACAAAAAACCTTAACCGGACGACCACGCCGCCGCCGATGACGACGCCAGGGTCATGACAATTGCTCTTGTTTTTTCCAAATGTCGAGCTAAAAAGGATTTTTCACATAAGTCTGGATCTATGTATATAATGATCTGTCTGCATATTTCTGACCAGAATGGACAACAGTTTTTTAAGGGCTGTTTAAAGTTTCAATACAATGCATCAAGTAGTTACTAATATATTGACTATTTAGTACTATGCACAGGTTGATCGAGTCGAAATTGGGTGGTCTTAACATTATATGAAATCTGCAATGCCCCCCAATTTTTTTTTATTAATTTTAGGTAAAGAAGAAAATATTAAACAGAGTAGAATTTCATTCAAAACATATAGAGAAATAAAATAAAACATCTGAAAATTTTAAAGTATAATTTGGATACAGGGTTTAAAATAATGTTAAAAAAAGGGGCAATTTCTTTTGGAACAAAAATTGTTTACTATGTCAGATGTAGTCTGTAACAAGAAAAGGGTGAATCTTTCCCACATGCAATTACATTTTGATTTATTTGCAGCGGCATCTTTTGAAAACATTGTGGCAAAAGGAGATAATGCTCATAATGAGCAATTTCTCCTTTTGTCAGAAACTTCAAACTCTATTCACTAATTATACTTTCCTTCATAGAGATCGTCCTTTTTTGCCTAGATGTTTTAAAAGTCATCTGCTGCAGATTTGTAGGAAAGGGTTTGTACTTACCTCACTCATAACATGGAAGAAGACCTGAACCAAGGCAACGTTTGTACATTGTGGAAACCTGTTAACTAGCTTGCCTACTGCCACATAGGATAAACTTAAAACCTTTGGATCCTGTAAAAGGACAAACAAGAACATTAGTCAAACTTCGGGATGCTCCCTGCATGGATTTTACCCTATTGCAAATGTAGACTCATTTTGACAGATCTGTATCAAACAATTTCTATTCAACTTACTTAATACATGCAACTATATTTTCATTCAAAGAGATTTTTCCAAATTTGTCTGCTGCAAGTTTGTTGTATGTGGGATAGGTGTAAGGGTTTACTAACATATCCAAGGCCTGGATTCCTAAACAACTAGAAATATCACTGAAGCTGATGAATACCCCCAGCTGGTACCTGACAATATACATATGTATGAGAAATTCAATGGGCCATAACTAATCTAAAAATAATTTGAGTGCAACACGCCGACAATATGCACAACTAGGCTTGGTATCAATCATTCTTGTGAAGTTATATTGAATTCTGACCAAGGGTTGCTGAGAAATAGTGTTCACAAGAAATGTCCACGGACCAACAGACCGACCGACCGACCGACCGACCGACAAGCGTGACTCCTATATAGCCCCCATATACTATGTATCTGGGGGTATAACAAGAGCTGTCTGATGACAGAGCGCTCGACTATTCCACCGCTTATTAGTTACTGAGATATGGACTCTAATGTAGTTGCATGCAAAACATTAACCAGTATTTCTAAAAGGGTGATAATATGCATTATATGCAGGATAGAGTTATCTAACTTGATTATTTATTTAGGTGTGATGGTTGGGAAGGGTTTCAATGGAGTTCATCCAGTAGTTACTAAGATATGGACTCTTAATGTAGGTGCACGCAAAACTTTAACCACAATTTCTAAGTATAAAGTTATCTTACTTTGTTGGGAAATTGGGAAGGGTTGCTTTTAGTTTCAATACGATGCTTCATGTAGTTACAGTACTGATATATGGACTCTTAACCCTTTCCCTCATACGACAATTCTGCAGCAGATGACTTTGAACAAATTTTGTCAAATAATGGAAAATCTCTATAATTGAATGGATAACCTATGACTAAAAGTGGAAAACATTGTGACGCAAGGAGAAATTGCACGTTTTGTGCAATTTCTTCTTTTGTTACTATGTTTTCAAAAAGCTGTCTGCTGTAGAGGCATCAGAAAGCGTCTATATGAGGGAAAGGGTTAATGTAGTTGCATGCAAAACTTAAAACCATATTTTCTAAGTTAAAAAAAGGGCCATTATTTGCATTATATGCTGGATAGAGTTATTGTACTTGATTGTTTACATAGGTGTGATGGTTGGTAAGGGCTGTTTAAAGTTTCAATGCAATGCATCAAGTAGTTACATATATATGGTCTCTTAATGTAGTTGCACACAAAAACTTTCGAAGTAAACAAAGGGCCTTAACTTGCATTAAATGCAGGTTAGAGTTATCTAACTTGATAATCTACATAGGTGGGATAGTTGGAAAGGGTTCTTATTTCGTTTAAATGCAATGCATCAAGTAATTACTGAGATATAAAATCTAAATTTAGTCACACGCAAAACTTTAACCAGAATTTCTAAGTAAAACAAGAGCACAGCGTACGGCACAGATGCCTCGACTGATAGGGAGAAAACAGAAAAAAAAAAAAAGCTGAGCTGAACAAAAAACCTTAACCGGATGACCACGCCGCCGCCAACAAAAAACCTTAACCGGACGACCACGCTGCAGAGGACGTCAGGGTCATGACAATAGCTCTTGTTTTTTCAATAATCGAGCTAAAAAGGGCCATTTCTTGCACAATATGCAGGATAGAGTTATCAAACTTGATAATCTATATAGGTGTGATAGTTGGGTAGGGTTTTTATTTAGTTTCAATGCAATACATGTTGTATAAAAGTACTTGCATACAAAACCTGAACTAAGGTGTGACGTGGACGCCAATGTGAGTAGTGTAGCTATCTTATATTTTGAAAAGTCAAGCTAAAAATGTGAATCAACTATGTGATTTTTTTGCTGAATTCCCGCTTGCAGATGCTTAGAGATAGCCTGGATGCAAAAATGGAGGGACAGACAATCTGCAACTTTATACTCTTCTGAATTTTTACCAACATAAAGATGCATTCTGATGCATCTGCAGCACATGTCTTTTGAAAACATTGTGACCAAAGAAGAAATTGCTCATGATGAGCTATTTCTCCTTTTGCCACAATGTTTTCGAAGTCATTTGCTGCAGTTTTGTTGTATGTGGGAAAAGGTTAAAACATCTATTATTCACTTATGGCAACTATTATGAAGAGCATATTGATGCATATGTAATATAAAGTCAATAAATCTTGTTTGTAGATGAAAAGTAAAGAAAATTGAACTCTATCTCTTTGAAATAATATAATATTATGATCTTGCTAAATAAGGCTTACCTCTTTGGCTTCTCTCAATAACTGGATTAACTTGGTTTGTATAACAGGACTGATGGCGTAAAACTTGTCATCTGTACAACTAAAATAACAGGAAACAACATTTATCAGTACATGTGTCATATCTTTGGAAAACTTATCTTTATAAATTTGTGACGTGCACTGTTTGATCAGGGTCTTTTGCATTCAGCGTTTGGCCATTAATACAAACTACAGGCTTATAAAGAATGGCAATGGTAATATTGACACAATAAGGTTATAACAGCAATCTAACTTTGATCTTTTCTCAGCTTAAATTATAATAAGTAGATTTGCCAGGAGCAAACATATACATGTGATCATTTTGTGTGACCTTTCCGGGACAGCTGACGAAATGACCACCAAACTGCCTGTGCATTCTAGGGCATATCCGGTTTTTTTAGACGTATTTAACGTCGGGAAAATGTACCTTTTTTTATGTATTTTCTGTTTGACACACAACTAACCTCCATGCTCGTTTGTGGGTAAAATGAGTAAAAAATGTAAATTCATCAATTAAACACTGTCATTCATAACACCAAACAAATCGATATAAAACAATAAATTAGTATAATTTATTTTCAGTTTGTTATGATTTCTGGGACAAATGTGCGGCCCTCCCTACGGGACAGAGATATGATTTCTGGGACAATCCTGGACGACTGGAAAGATATCACATGTATGATTTCTTTAATTATTATTACTGTTGTCATCATTTTATCAGAAGAAAATCCGAATTAAAACAGTGAGACGCTTCTTTTGATTACCCACAACATAGGGTTTGAATGTCAAATAAGGATTTTAGAACATGAAAAATGCTCCTTATCTAGAGCTTTGATTATGTACTTACCTTAAACACATGTGGTGTATGAGCTGAACAGCGTACACTTTCAGTTTAACATTGGTTGTTTCTCCAAATAGACATCCAAATATAACCTATGCAATAATAACATAATAGACTTTACCAAGGTTAGGTACAAAGCAGTTCACAAAGCTTCAAAAGTCATCTGCTGAAGATGAGTCAAAATATGATTGCAAGTGGAAAAGGGTTATCCAACTAATAATCTGATATGTTCTTTTAAATTTTACCCACATAAAACAAATCTGCAACAGGCAACTTTAAAAACTTCAATGCAAATGTATAGTAAATCTCTTTAACCCTTTACCTCATATAGACGCTTTCTGACGCCTCTGCAGAAGACGGCTTTTTGAAAACATAGTGACAAAAGAAGAAATTGCACAAAACGTGCAATTTCTCCTTTTGCCACAATGTTTTCCACTTTTTGTCATAGGTTATCCATTCAATTATGGAGATATTCTATGTTTTGACAAAATACGTTCAAAGTCGTCTGCTGCAGAGTTGCCGTATGAGGGAAGGGTTAAATAAAAATATAATTATCAAATAGAGTTGAAAAAACATTGTGCATCAGAAGAAATTGTTCATTACATGCATATTTCAACACTGTGACTGCCATATCCAATCCATGTTTGCAATTTATTTCATACAATGAAACCTGTCCAGTGCAATACAAGGCAAAGGCAAATGTTCCCTAAAAAGGTTTAGTTGTATTAAAAGATTGTGGGACAAGATTGAAGTGTTGTTCTAAAAAAGGATTTTTGTACATTCAGTGGTTTCATTTAAGAGACTGTATTTGTAAAATAATGTTTGATTGTAAATTGTGCAGTCAACATTCTGATAAACGAATGATGTATTTTTATTTTTAAATTGGGTTTTATGCAGTTTTCAACAGTATTTCAATTAAATCACTGAGGCAGAACACTTATTTATGATCCCTGGGTAAATAGTTGTCAACAGTATTTCAATTATCCGTTTCCCACTTGCAGACACCTTTTGACACAAAAGCAGCAGACAACTTTCATAATGACCAATTCATTTCCATTTACCAATTTATTTTCAACTCTTATTGATTAATATAGCTCAGTTGGTTGCAACGCGGGCTGTCAATCTAGGGGCTGTGAGTTTGAATTCAAAATTGGCCAATATTCTTTCCGACTTTCGACAAGCGTCATTCGTCTTTCACCAATGGTCTAACAGTCTATGTGAAAAAGCAGCCAATTGCTTGTATGTTGTGTGGAGTACTTGTGTGAGAAAGCTAGGAAACACTAGGTGGACTGGGCGCCGCGATATGATTTTTATCCATGTGTTTCCTGGCTAAACAATGAAGCTTAGATTTTGTGAAAATCATACACAGAAATTACAATAATTACCTGTATATTGAAAGGAAAAGCATTTGCTGACTCTCTTGCTTTGAGAAAATGTGGAAATATTTTCAGTCTGATCCTTGTACAAGCAGGTACCCTCTTTTGATCTGCTTTGATACCAGTCTGAAAATCAATTTACAGAAACAAAGCTTAAAAAATATTTTTTGTACTCCTTTCCCACATGGCAATTGATGTATATGCAGTAGGCAACTTTTGAAGAAAGAAAAAGGGCAAAAGAGGGAAATTGCTTCCAACGTCAGTATAATTTCTCCTTTCTCTACAATTTTTTTTCAACCTTATAAATGACATCAGAACAGAACGAGATACAGATTTCAACTCATTAAAAATTTCAGCTGAAAAGCCAATTTTAGCCATGGGAAGGGAACTGTTGAGGAAAATCCAGACAAATAAAAGGATAATTATCAGAGCTCCAAATAAGGTGCATTTTGCATGTTCTAAAATACTTATTTGACAATTTCAACCTATGTTGTCAGTACTAAAGAGAATAATCGCAGTACCAACATCATAGGGTTTTGTTTATTAATAGTTGAGATATTGTATACATATCCTCAGACCTCTGGATTATGATGAATAAAAGTAGTGAAATACATTAGACAAGCAGAAACTGCAAATCATCAGCACTGTTTTCTTATCCTATAATGTTTTAAGATGTCTTCTAGAAATGTTTTAATAAGTTCATATCAGGGAAAGACTTAAAACTAATAATATCTCCAGAGAAAAAAAAACCTAAACAATTCTTTTTACCATTTTTCATACAATGGATAACAATAAATTTAAATCCTTCCAATCAAGAATTTTTAAAAAGAACTTTTCCAGTTTTGCATTTGTTCAAAGCCAGTTCTAGAAATATAAAAATAAAAATGTCGAGTCGATCAGCCAACAGTAAAGAGCCTGGTCAGACGGCGTGGATATGCGGGCTGGTGTTGCTCAATACTGGTGGTGGTACAGACTTCATAAAACGGTTAAAGATTCTTACTTGTCCTTTTCTTTCTACAGAGCCAAGGAATAAAGTAAACAGCTTATTCAGAACTGAGGACCTGTTCATATCCGCTGATCTGAAATGAATACATCTGAATGAAATCAACTAGACACAGAATACATCAGAGAACAAAAGTGCTCAAAGGAATACATGTGTCACCTGTCAATAAGTCATTGAGAGAAAGCATGATGGATTTATTTTATTGGGATTTTACTCCATTTTCAACATTATTCCAGTTATAGCACTGTGACAGTTCACTTATTCATGATCCCTGGGTAAACAAACCAATACTAGGCTAGGAAATGTGCCTTGCCCAAGAGCACTCCATCATGACCACAGCGCCACTGCTTGGGATCGAACCCGGGATACCCTTTTCCAAATCCCCGACGCTACGGCGGATTCCAAAAGCAAACAGATGAACAGAGGAGGTAGAAATGATGGCAACGCAGGGCGGCACCAAAACTAACTGCATTTATTTATTCAGGCATTTTTCATTAATTTTGAAATAAATTTGAATAAACTAAATGAACATCCAGTTAAAAGTCATTACTAAGCAGTTAAAAATATTTACATTTAGTGCTGTCTTTTAAAATTTTAATACCGGAACATAAGGTAAGGCAATACAATAAGGCAATACAACGTTGAATCAGGAAATTGAGACAAGTTTGTTAACATAGATGCAAACATTGCATAACCCTTTCCCACTTGCACATACATTTTGACTCATCTGCAGCAGAAAACTTTTGAATATTGTAACTCCTAATGAGATTTTTTCTGTTTGCCTCAATGTTTTAAACTATTCAATAGTTCTGCTTTCATTTATAGAGATTTATCCATATTTTTCCAAAGTCATCTGCTACAGATTTTTTGCATGTGGGAAAAGATTAATTTTACTTACCCAAGTATTCGCTTGAGTTCCATATCAGCTGCAGTGGCCACACTGAAAATTAATCAAGAGGTTTACAAAGTTGTTGTCAAGGGACATAGGTGGAAAGTGGATATAATAAACATGTAGTATTCTGGGAAAAAATTCTTATGAAAAGAGAAATATCTCTGAAAACGAATGCAATTCTCTTACCTGTGGCGTGTGTCTGCAGCCCCAATAATATAGTGACAAACAACATCCTCGTCTGGAAACAAATCAGACCCCAGAAACTTTATTATTCCTAACTTAACTTTCTCTAGAGTCTCCGGGTTATAAGGGTTATCTCCCATGACTCTTCTAAAAGAGGCAATAGAAAGCCCAGGGGGTGCTGTCACTGTACTTGTGTCAGTAGGTGGCGCAGTAGCCGGTCTTCTTGGTTGGGCTTGAAGTTCTAATGCTTTTACATGGGATCTGAAATTGAATATAAAGTCCTACATGAATGGTTTCATGCAAAACGGTTGTAACTACATCTTGAACAAGATGTAGTTACAACCGTTTTACATGAAGCCCTCGATACAACTTACTTAGGTTGGTAACTAAATTATACTGATTTCAGACTTTTGAGTACCCACTCTCAACATTTAGACCCTTCTGCAGCAGACAACTTTTAAAAAACAATATGGCAAAAGACGAAATTGCTTACCGTGAGCAGTTTGTTCCATTTACCACAATGTATTCAACTCTATTCAATAAATATGCTTTCATTTAAGAGGATTTTTCATATTTATGCCTAGATGTTCTCAAAGACGTCTGCTGCTGATTTGTTGTATGTGGGAAAGTGTTAGAAATCACAGGCAAGGGCTTTAACCTGGTTAAATTCAATGCAAAGTAAATCATTTCATTCCTAGAACTACACTTATAGTAACATGGTAGAAAAATATCAATTTTTTTCCAAATAATTAACTCAGCTTAACCCTTTAACTGAGAAATTTCTCTGCTTTCTTGCAATGGTTTCAAAAGTGTTCTTAAAAATTGTTAAATGTGAGGTCTGTATGGCTATCATGGTAATACATGATCTATAAATAACCTATACATACCCATATGGAACTATAAGCAGGTTCAGCATGTACTCAAGTAACAGTTTGGTGATTTTTTCATTCTCAATGAAAGTAAATTTCTCTCTCCTCTGTTCCATACTCTGGGGAAATTTAACCTGATCAAGGACAGGCATCAACAACTGGAGCAAGCTGAAAATAACACAAGAATATATATTATTAACCCTTTTACACATCTTCTGGAGATTTGTGAAAACTTTTTTACAATAAGAGTTATAGCTCATCATTGGCAATTTCTCCTTTTGCCACAATGATTTCAATTCTATTAAAAATGTAAAATTATACTTATAGAAATTCTGGATATCTCTGCATAACTGTTTTCAAAGTCCTCTGCTGCATATTTATTGTAACTTAACCCTTTCCCTCATACGACAATTCTGCAGCAGACGACTTTGAACATATTTTGTCAAAACATAGAATATCTCTATAATTAAATGGATAACCTATGACTAAAAGTGGAAAACATTGTGTCAAAAGGAGAAATTGCTCGTCTTGAGCAATTTCTTCTTTTGTCACTATGTTTTCAAAAAGCCGTCTGCTGCAGAGGCGTCAGAAAGCGTCTATATGACGGCAAGGGTTAACACAGGCCTGGACAAGTACATGCAGTTGTAAACTAGTATATTTCTTTTATCTTACTCAATTAAATCCAATATTGTGCATTCTCACAAATCATCTAAACACGAGTACTTTCCATATAGAATTTGAGGGTCAATTGTGGGTTTAAGAACATGTCACGAATATAATATGAGACAATATTCTACCTTCAAAAGCCAAGAATAGAGGGGATACAAAGATCTTCATTTCACTATATCATTCTGATTACAATATATTGAGGTAACTATCAGTGGCACGCCTCTTTTGAGTATCCACAATATAGGTTTTAGATAGCATAAAACAATTTAGAAACAGACAATAATTGAATAGGCCCATTATCTAGAGCTATAACCTTACTGACTAGTATATATTTGATTGATGAAGAATTTAAAGAGATCTAATGAGGGCAGTGTTTAAGGACTATAGAACATTCGAATTTAACACTGTGACTGTCTTTACAGATGACTTATACCATAACCAACTGATTTGAGTGAATAACAAAACAGATAAAATTCAAGGGGAAATAACTTGAGAATTCCTAAATGGAAATTATTCAAAAATAATGCTTGCATTCACGTTTTTCATGATAATCATGTTTCAAGTTTCATTAATATTTCTAAATTTACAACTCTAAAAATAGACCAACCAAAGCGGAGACATTGTTTAACCCATTCCCACATGTAGACCCAATGTTGACACATCTGAAGCAGACATCTTGTGAAAACATTGTGACAAAAGGAGACAATGTTTTTATCTCAATTCAATTATAATATATATATAATTATATACTGTGGAAGACAGTGGTACAGAGGTAGAGCGTCGGCCTCTTGTACCAAAGGTCCAGGGTTCGAATCCCGTGATGAGCGGGTTCTGCCTTTGGGATTTATCCACACAAAACGGCACGAGTACTGGTTAAGTATCCAGGAAGCAGACATCGAGCGTGATTAATATAAGCTTAAAGCTTGTTTTGCAATCGATGTAAAATAAATAAGTTTAAATTAATTATAATACTTTCATTTATAATTGTTACTTTTTATATTTTTGCCATAACGTTTCTTAAGTCGTCTGTTGCAGATTTGTTGTTCGCGAGAAAGGGTTAACCCTTTCCTTCATACGACAATACTGCATTAGACGACTTTGAACGTATTTTGTCAAAACATAGAAAATCTCCATAATTGAATGGATAACCTATGACGAAAAGTGGAAAACATTGTGCAATTTCTTCTTTAGTCACTGTTTTCAAAAAAGCCATCTGCTGCGGAGGCGTCAGAAAGCGTCTATATGAGGGAAAGGGTTAATTGGGTAGTATCAGACTTACTTATCCTGATGGCTGGTTGAATGAGCATCTAAACAGGCAATCAGTTTGGGCAGTAATTCCATCTGTCTGTCACTTGGTAACCGTGGAAATCCCATTTTGATGTAGATAAAACTGAAATTCTTATATATATATAAAAATAAAACATTAATTTTGTAGGGCTGATTATTAGAATAGAACACTGAATTCTGAATATAGTAATAGTATTATATATGAGCCATAATATGGTGTCCGGGATTTTGTGTTACATCACAGAGTCATTATTTATTCTCCTTTATTTGAAGAACTATGTGTTTAATAGTTTATCAGCATGTCACAAACTGTTAGAAACTACTAAATCTATTAAATAATATGCTATTGATTTCTGAAAGAACTGATAAACTCCTTTAATTAATACTTTTCTTGAGCATTTTCGCCGTGTCCTTCCCGACAAAGGCATGGGAGGACTTTTTGAAAACCAAAACAAACTGTTTTTCTTTATATTTAAAGTTTGGAAACTAATATATGTGAAATAATAATTTAAAAAATTACTTGTAAATATAACTTTAAGATTTAATAGAGCGACGTAAATACGATTTTGATTTGAATATAAAATCCTGGACATCGGCGTAACGAATGTGTCCACCCAGTTACATCACGTCTAAATAGCATCAAAACTCGAAACCTGGACCGATAACCATATTTTCATTGCATACAAATCACGTGATCACTTACATTCTTTGTTAATGTCGTAAACATGTTGTTCTGGGACAGATATCTTTTATTTGACAGGGAGTCAAAATATTGTTTATCAAAATGGTGTATTTTTTTGTTACGCCCTATTATTTTGTTATAATTAAAAAATGCTTCGTCAATCACCTAGGAGGAAACTAAATTTTGGCTGTTCTATTTACGACATTAAACATCGCAACAATTTACGACAGTTATAGACGTTTTACGACAAGAGTGTTTTAAAATGGCGGCTCGAAAATGACAGGTTCAAAATGACAGTCAGACTTCTGAAATTTTGTTATGCTGGCACCAAGCCGATTGAGGTCATCAATGGTTGCTTATAATGTATCGCAATGCGTAGTAACTTCCTATTTCGTTATTTAAATTGTCCAGAGATGTTTGCGAACCTATTTAATTCACTACGAAGAACTTGTTATTATTTTTGACTGGGGGAAAAAAATCGCGAATTTTGTCTCTTTTGCCTTGTAACGTTGACTGTCCTGGAAAGCATATTCTACCTCCATAAGCATTGTGCTTACATAATAAATACATATTTGCATGATAAGTATATTTTAATTTAACTGGAGAATTATTTATACTGAAAATGTTTATGCTATTATATTACACACTTATATGAAGTGCACACTTGGTGTCCAGTTACATCATTTTGTGTCCTGTTACACCATTCTTTATCTAGCCCTGTTGTATACTATTAATTATTTCACTAAATAAACCATTTATTTATTGAAATAATTCCAAATAAAGATGGTGAAAATGTAAATTAGATCTAAAAACAAGAGTTGTCGGAGGACAATATAGCTCGCCTATCAGGGCCATCGTATATCAGGGCCTACTTCAGAACAGTTAAAGTATTAGGTAAAGTCGCACAGTATCACCTATTGCAAGATAATACACCTTTTCAATACTTTTGACAAAAATTCTAAGTTCAACTAGAATGGAGTGCTCCCCGGAGCATGTGTGTCACCTGCCGGCGCCTTGTCAGAAAATTTTAATTTTTGATAGAAAAGGGGCAATAACTCTGATATAAAAAATATTTGGATTATCCCCCTTTTGTGAACCCATCACAAAAATTGATATAAACATTTGTCAGAAGTTTCAATCCAATCCTTTGAGCAGAAAAAAAGTAATTTGAATATTTGACAGAAAAGGGGCAATAACTCTGATATAAAAATATTTGGATTATCCCCCTTTTGTGAACCCATCATACACATTGATATAAACATTTGTCAGAAGTTTCAATCCAATCCTTTGAGTAGATTAAATTTTTGACAGAAAAGGGCCAATAACTCTGATATAAAATATTTGGATTATCCCCCTTTTTGTGAACCCATCATACACATTGATATAAACATTTGTCAGAAGTTTCAATCCAATCCTTTGAGTAGAAAAAAAGTTATTTGAAAATTTAAATTTTTGACAGAAAAGGGGCAATAACTCTGATATAAAATTATTTGGATTATCGCCCTTTTGTGAACCAATCACACATATTGATAAAAACATTTGTCAGAAGTTTCAATCTAATCCTTTGAGTAGAACAAAAGTTATTTGAAAACGTGACGAAAAAAGTGTGACGGACAGACAGACAGACAGACGCCGGATAAAAAAAAATAGACAGACAGACGTCGAATAAAAAAAAAAGTAACATTTGTCAGAAGTTTCAATCCAATCCTTCGGGTAGAAAAAAAGTTATTTGAAAATTTAATTTTTTGACAGAAAAGGGGCAATAACTCTGATATAAAATTATTTGGATTATCCCCCTTTTGTGAACCAATCACACACATTGATATAAACATTTGTCAGAAGTTTCAATCTAATCCTTTGAGTAGAAAAAAAGTTATTTGAAAACGTGACGAAAAAGTTTTTGACAGAAAAGGGGCAATAACTCTGATATAACTTGACGGGTGTAGTGGGGTGCGTAGATGGACCAATAGTTCCTAAATGTATAAACTAAATATGAAAGCAATCAATGTCATAATAGTGAATGCAGAGTGATATGTTAAACGTTAAACGCAAACCTTAAACCTTGTAACTGAACCAAGTAGAAATGACCTTGACCTTGACCCAGGTGCAGGACGGGTGTAGTGGTGTGCGCAGATGGATGACCAATAGTTCCTAAATGTATAAACTAAATATGAAAGCAATCAATGTCATAATAGTGACTGCAGAGTGATATGTTAAACGTTAAACGCAAACCTTAAACCTTGTAACTGAACCAAGTAGAAATGACCTTGACCTTGACCCAGGGTCAGAACGGGTGTAGTGGTGTGCGTAGATGGATGACCAATAGTTCCTAAATGTATAAACTAAATATGAAAGCAATCAATGTCATAATAGTGAATGCAGAGTGATATGTTAAACGTTAAACGCAAACCTTAAACCTTGTAACTGAACCAAGTAGAACCAAGTAGAAATGAACTTGACCTTCACCCAGGGTCAGGACGGGTGTAGTGGTGTGCGTAGATGGATGACAAATGGTTCCTAAAGGTATAAACCCTTAAAACCCAAATGAAAACCTTAAACACAAACCTTAAACCTAGGTGTCTACGCCACCGCCGACGGTGCCGACGGTGCCGACGCCGGGGGTAACACATAAGCTCTCCTGTACTTCGTACTGGCGAGCTAAAAATTAACTAGGCATACTCTTCATAAAATTGATTTATTACAATGGTGTCCTGTGTTACTAACAATACAATTGAATTAGTGTCCTATAACATTATTTTGTGTCCTGTTACACACCAGTTTGTGTCCTGTTACACCATTCTTTATCTAGTTGTATTCTATTAATTGTTTCACTAAATAAACCATTTATTTATTGAAATAATTCCAAATAAAGATGGTGAAAATGTAAATTAGATCTAAAAAAAATTAACTAGGCATACTCTTCATAAAACTGATTTATTACATGGTGTCCTGTGTTACTAACAATACAATTTAAAACCCACATTTCTCTTTATTTAAAGATAACATCTATTTTGTCATTTAGAATTTAACAGCTTTAGATATTGTTCTAAACATATATAGCATTTAATTTGACAAAAGTCAAATATTACAAAAGAGGACACCACAGTGTTTGTGATGTAACTCAAAATCCGGACACCATATTATGGCTCATATAATATATGATAAATCACATGGAAAATGATTATCCCTTTCCTACGTACTACAAATATGTCGCCGATACCTTAGAGTTAATGCAGGTAAAAAATGGTAAACTTTACAATAACGAAAGTATTTCAAGATATGTTTGTCAAAAATTATGAGCATCCCCCACCCGTGTGTGTTCATGGTCACTGTGACCTTGAACTTTGAACAGATGACTTCAAAATCAATAGGGGTCATCTTAATGTCATGCCAAACCTTACTGCCAGGTTTGAGTATTGTAGATTCAAGCATTATCTAGTTATCAATCGGACAAGCTTTGGTCTGGAGACAAAATGACCAATGGACCTTGTCGAAGGAGGGCATAATTATTGAAAAGAGCAATTTCTTCTCTTGACACGATGTTTTCAAAAGAAGTCTGATACAAATGAGTTACAATACTTGCATGTGGGAAAAGATTAGTATTGACTGTAGTCAAAAGGTAAGACCAGTCTGTTTTCAAATAAGTCTGATCCGAATGTCCAATCTGACTAAAGTACACGATCTGACCAAATGTAAGATCTGATGGCGATCCATTCAAATTCATCGTTCTTGTTTTATCGGATTTCCAATATCGCTATTTTTAGATCCACTAAGCTATTTTTATTTGAACCAATCAGAGGACTCGTTTCAACAAACGTTTGGCTTAACCTTCAAAATGGCGTCAATTGACGAAGTTGAGCAAATTAAAAATAGACCATTTAAAACCAGAGCAAAGAACACTTTTCGATGCTGTATGGTCAGGGAAAGACTGTATCGCTGTTTTGCCTTATTTCCGCATTTGTAGCCATGATGCGGCCGTCATAAGAACTATACACGTGTGTAAATCACTATGCGAAATTGGGATCCCATGCTAAATATAGAATTTTTTGGTAAATATAGACTTTTACTTTCATTTTCAAAAACATGAAAGCAAGGTTCTGATTGGCTGGCGAAAAGGTCGTCTGAACGTGACCCTCTATCGGTTGTCCTCAGATCCTATGCGTAGCGTTAATAGGAGTTGATTTTAATGAGATTGATCTGAATGTCTTGCCTGTCATAAAATCATTCCATGTACCTAATTAGGTTTTTATATAAATATGGCATTGAAAACATTGTGGGAAAATAATAAAATGCTCCTCATTAAAAAGAATTACTTTGACTTGTTTAAAAGAGTCTATAAAAAGTATTACAAATAACCTTACTGTAACAATAGATGAAGATTTCTGGTCCAAGTACTGGCTCAATAAATCATCAAGTGGCAACTGGATTTTGATTCTGCTCTTCAATCGTTTGTTCACATGTACAAGCAGTTCCATCACCTACAATAAATTGCATCAAATCAGCAGAGCTCTAGATAAAAAGCGTATTAAGTGTTCAAAATACCGGTCAGCTTTAAACCAATGCTGTGTACCATACCAATAACATAGGGTTTGGTTTAGGGTTTCTTTGACTAAATTACTTACCCTTTTATTATTTTTCCAATTCTGAATTGCTAATAGTGATTTGAATGAATCAGTTTGAATACACAGTAGAAAAAGAATAAATTATTGCTCGTCAAAATGATGAAGAAACATGAAAGACATAGGTTGATCACATTAGATTGATCCTTTAACGAAAAATGTGCATACACAAAAATTTGTGTGATGGTCAGACAGACAAGTGATTGCTATTTGTCACTGTTTATTTGTTTGGATTTTATGTCGTCTTCAACATTATTTCAGTTATATCTGGGCAACAGTTCACTTATTGATGATCCCTGGTTGAACGAACCAGTACTAGGCTAGGAAATATGCCTTGCCCCTAGGGCATTCCACCATGACCACAGCGCCTCAACTGCAAATCGAACCTGGGACGCCCTTTTCCTAATCCCTGACGCTAACCACTAGGCCACGGCAGATTTCTCCCTGCAAATGAAGGCAATACAAAAACTTCTTTCAGTTGATGTAAGGTAAATAAGTTTAACTATTTCCCCCTTTTAAATGCTTTCAGCTGGGTCTGCATCAGAAGACTTTTGAAAACATTGTGGCAAAAGGAGAAATTGTTCATGATGAGCAATTTCTCCTTTTGTCACAATGTTTTCTGTTTCATTCAATTATGACACTATGATTTCTAGGAATTATCCATATTTTGTGTCACTCAGTTGCGGCACTCCAGTCATGGTGGAGTGCCCTTGGCAAGGCACATTTTCTAGCCTAGTACTGGTTTGTTTACCCAGGGATCATAAAAAAGTGTGCCGTCGCCGTGATATAACTGAAATAATGTTGAAAGCGGCGTAAAAATCCAATAAAACAAACATATTTTGTCTATAAATATTCAAAGTCATGCGCTGCAGATTTGTTGTATGTGGGAAAGGGTTAGACCTAACCTTTTTTCGGACTCCATCCTCAGTGCTGTCTAATTTAAGAATAACTGGAGCCAAGAAACGAGCAAGTTCCTTCTCAAGCTGTTCATCACTTTCAGCTGATCCAATCCTCATAAAAACTCGTTCCACAAGGGCTGGAAAAATAGATTAAAATAGAAATGAAAATTATATTTTGGATTTAGCAGAATGCTGTTTTATTATTGTTTGCGCTACCTTGTTGATTCATACCTGTAATGTCATATTCTGACATTTTGTCAGGCAAATGAAATACTCAACAATTCATAGATTTTATTTTACGTATACAGTCGAACCTCGTTAAACCGGATGCCGTTAATCCGGAAAATTCGTGATCCGGACATAAAATTCAGGGAACGGATTTTGTATGCTTAATTAGTCCCTAAAAATTTCTGACTTCGCCCATTCACTCGATCGCGAAGTCGACTTCGCCTAAAATCTCAGTCAAAGCGAAGTTGACTTCGCCGACAATTTTGTCCTATCATCGGACACTGTTAAAATGATCACGGTCACGCACCATGTCGAATCGATGTATACAGTTCTCGATATACACAGTTGCGTAATCAGTTATTTGACATCTGAGAATGTATATCCATTAAAAGCTGAAGAATCGAATCATTTAACACACACAATGACGTAGAACCAATCAAAATCGTGCCCTTTAGTCAATTTGCATAATCAAAGTACCGATTGTCATATCAAATATTATGACGCCCCCCTGATAAAACATTATTTACGTATCCGATGTAAATGAGATGGAAGTCTAATTATGTTTTAACCCTTTCAATAGTATAAATAATATTGTGAATCTATTCATGGTTTAATGAGATAATCTTCTTCAATAATTGAGAAAATGAGATTTTTTGGATATTTGTTTAGGGGTTTCATAATAAATGCTGTAGCATGGGGGTGTCATAATATTTGGAATTAACCAATCAAAAGACAATACCTCAATTCTACTTGTAAAGAGTGTGTATGTTTGGCCGATACAAATAATTTACGTTGTTTATGACACTTACGACAGACTTCTTTACAAAATGCCTGAAACCTTTACACGGCGAGTAAAATGTAGCTTCATTAATTATATTTCGGCGACTTTACTAGAACACAATGTTCGTATCGCAAACCCAATACAAATTATTTTACATTGTTTTATGACTTACGACCGACTTCTTTACAAAATACATGTACCTGACACCTTTACGGAATGGACGGCAAGTAAAAGGGTAGCTTCATTATTAATTTCTGCGACTTTAGAACATAATGTTCGGATCGCAACTACTCTTAGGGAAAAACAATTTTAGAACTTCATGTGATAATCATAATTAAAATAAAATAATAAAACATTCATCTTTGTTTAAGTAAATGTGTTCTATCCCAAACGATGCGATTACGATGCGTAACGACACACAAGAAATATCACTTCTCCCTTAAGTCTCCCCACTTCGCCCTAAATTGCCCGGAGGGAGAAGTCACTTCTCCCTAAAATTTAAGCCTAGTGAGAGCCCTGTAATACCGAAATTCGCGTTCCGGAACCGGACAAAAAAAAAATCGGGAACGGACTGACCATTTACACATATAATCCGTTTCGTTAGTCCGGAAGTCCAAACAGTAATGTACATGACTGTACAGCATACAGAAAACACAGACAGTATAAATGTTTTTACTCCATTAGTCTGTGTCATTGTTTTCTGTAGTGTTCGTTTGTCCTAAAAGCTGTATACAATGTAATAGTCTAAGGCTGTTCAATAATCTGCAAGCGTGTGTCATTGTTTACTTTGATTAGCAGCCATAAAATAGCAGCCAAATTGTCAAACAGATCTAAACTGATTTTGAGACCAAAATTTCGACCAAAAATGTACATGTTTACGTACTGGTTATTGGTGTGTTGTAAATCTCATGATAAAGCTTTGCTTACGACAAACAGTGCAATCTAGAGGTAAATGGTAAATACAATATCGCTGACAGTTTGCAAAACTGTTTTGAATGAATTTCCCTCAATTATAATCATGTATCCGTGCAATATCTGGGGGAAATATTGGGTTCCATTCTTTGACTCCTATTGTTATGCTAAGATGAAAATTTGGCGTAGGCAAAATAAAAAATCGTTAATCCGGAAGATTCGCAATCCGGACTTCTTTCTCTGGTAACCAAAGTGTCCGGATTAACGAGGTTCGACTGTACATATACATGAATCTTGGAATACAAACAAATAAAAAAATAATTTCATGATTATTTGAAAAGAAAAAAAAATCAGTTGATTTGAACTTCGCTAATATAGTGTTAGATGAGACGTTGAACTATTCTGTTGATTGATCAGTCAAACTGGTGTTTAAGACACATAGAAAAAGAAATATAGGCTGTAATAAAAACAAACTTTTATACCAAAAAGAATACAAAAAAATAAAAAAATAATTTCAGGGTTATTTAAAAAGAAAAAAAATCAGTTGTTTTGGGGGATAAACTACTATGAATTGAACTTCGCTAATATAGTGTTAGATAAGACGTTTAAACTATTTTGTTGATTGATCAGTCAAACCGGTGTTTAAGATAGAAAAAGAAATACAGGCTGTAATAAAAACAAACTTTTATACCAAAAAGTAATGCAAATAATTTCATCATGTATGCATGAAAAGAAGTAACGTTTTTACTGAATATGCAGAAACAGCCCAGTACGCCGTGATATAACTGAACAAATGTCGAGAGCGGTGTAAATCACCTAACAATCAATCGATCAATCAGGTGAAAGAGATTCTGATTACTCAAAAGAAACACTTGAAACACCCTAGTCAATAAAAAAAAAGACATTGCGTATGCTCATCTTTCATTTTGTTATTATCCTGCATACGCCGAGTCTTTCCAAAACATGTGATTTAATCCATCACAAATTTCCGACCATGAATCTGGTCGGAAATTTTGGCGACACTTCAAGGGTTGAATCTGGTATACGCAATGTTTGTCACACCAAAATACACATATATGGGACAACATTTAACCATTTATCTATCGTAAAAAGTAAACACAAAGGGTCTTACTCACGCTTTTATGTGTTTTAATCCATCTCTTAGAGGCTTTGCCTACATTAATTTAAACACGTTTCGTAAAATTTATTTAACCAAAATGGATATTTAACGAAATGGATACTTAACAAAATGGATATTTAACAAAATAGTTTGTTTTTTTACCGATTTCGTCTTGTTTATTTAACAGGAAACAAATTTGTGTACTTACGTTTTTTTCGAAAAAAAAATAATAAAGCAAACTTAACTGTAAATTATATCCAGTGTCACTCATTCCTTTATATGTTCTTGTTAATTAACTTACACAAAATAATCATTCACTTCTATGCAAAGTTCCAAAAATTGTGTCCATCCGCACCCATTTTGAAATTGACATTCAAGGGAGGCAATCACTCACCGGTGTAATTACAAAAAGCATTAGTACGGTGGTCCTGTTGTATCAATCCTTACAAGATTTTGATATTTAATGTGAAAATGACTATCCTATAAAACATTTGTCACTAGAACAATAATATTTCATTTAAATGTTAATTTATTAACTGTTCCAAACTATGAACTTATTTACACGATATTTTCAGAATCAATTTGTTAAATTTTCTTATTGGCACAATTTAATCATATTTTCCAAAAATGACCCTTTTCTTTGTTATTTTTTTAGTCCTTATAATAACATCCTTAATTTTTGTAACACAGTATATGATTTAGAAGTTTAAAAATAGCATATGTTAAAATTTATAACCACCACAAACATACAGGCAAAAAAAACAATTATTTTTTTTAGAATTTTGGTCCTTAATTTCTTCCATGTTTTCTACAGTCGAGAAAACTTCACGGAATGTAATCACGTGACTTGAAATTCCTATGATGTCATAAGCATATTTAATACACAACATGTTCAAATGTGAAAGAAAAAATCAACAACAGGTTTTCTACTAAAAAAATGACGATTTTGTTGGTGAGGGGTCAGGGCATGTAGGATTTTCTTTTTAATATGGGTATGATCATGATGTGTCGTAATTTCTGAGAATATTGATTTTTTTGAAAAAAAATATTGTAGCATTTGAAAGTCGTGATAACTGAGTTTCCTGATGGAACCATACGGCATCCGGTTGTGCGCGCGCAACAAAGAAAACACCGGTTTTGTGTTTACCTTGGTATTCGTGATAACACGGTATTCGTAGAACCTACTATACTTGACAATATATAAATATAATATTGCATGGCTTCCAGTGTGACAGTATATATTGTCAACATCAGGAAAATACTGTTACCCGAGGCGAAGCACACTGGAAGCCATGCAATATTTATTTTATTATACCGAACAAAATATTACGTTTATTCAATTTATTCTGTACCTTTGTAGGGGAGGTGAACATGGGTATATCTACTACAACAGTCTACGCGAAAGTCGTCAGTCCTCCAGAACTGACTGACAAAAATTCTTTCGGACTGACACGTTTTCATGCAATAATTGGTTGAGCAAAGAAGGAAACAAATGAAAAATTAGCTTTCGGACTGACAGGTTTCAAAAGATTTCGTGAAGTCTGCAGTACAATGTAACACACACATATGAATCTACCGGTTAACAATATGCGCAGTGAGTACAATGTAACACACACATGTATATGAATCTACCGGTTAACATTATACTGTTACATGGCATGCGCGTCTAAAAGATGACGTTATTGTTTGAAATGACGTCATGCACGACGTGCATAACCAACATTTTAACGTGTGTGCCATGTAACAGTACTGTTAACCGTCAAAAACTTACTGTTAGCATGAGACAGTAAGAAATTGCCTATAATGAGAATATGAGAATTTAACATTACAAAGTCACGTGAGGTATAATAATGTAGTTTATTTAAGTGTTTATGTTCACGAACTAGGGAGATTCATAGATATAAATAATTATAAATATTGGTTATTTTATCTGCGATAGCTGTCAAGGATGTAAACGGTATAATAACGTTGGTCGAGTCGGTCTGATAAATGCTATGGAAAATTTGAACAGAGTGTTTAGACTTCGGTTCACCAATAAATGACAGATTATAAAAACGAAATACCGAAAGTCTCAATTATTTGGACTAGAAACACCCAGGATCTTCTGCTGTCAAAAAGTATCAAAATGTGAATTTACGTCTTAGCAAAACTTTACATTATATGAATGTGTTTTCATTTTTAATGTTTATCGGTGTATATAGCTACAGAAAATACAAAACTACTTATTAGAAAGAATAACACAGAATTATCTACCCCACCCACCAAAATTTGCACGTGTTGAAATATGTAAGACGCCGGTTTTCTTCATCAAGAATCATTTCCCGTAAACGTATGAATGAGGGAACGCATTTCCTGATTTTATTAAATATGTAATGAAAATTTACCATGCTCATCCGATGTCGACATTATCAAAAGTGTTTAGTTTATCGAACTTTTACACGAAACGTCATATCTTCTTGTCATTGTTGACGGAAAAAAGATTGGAATTGAAAATACACGGTACCTATAACCCGGGAGATATCGGAGTACGAATACCGATAGTTTTCTAAAACGTAGTTATTCATGTTCAACTATTGAAACATGTAGGCCTATCATGTAATAAGTTAACATGCTATAGGGCATCAAATTCGCCATTAAATTGTTTTACTTTTTATTCATTATTCTTGAATTGGTTTTGAATTAAAAACAGCAACAATTTCAAGAAAAAAATGTATTTCAATTAAATTCCATCTTTACTGATAATATTGTGTAGGCTTTCTTAGAAAACTGATCTTTAGCTAGGGGCTTGTCATAGCCAATTGCTATAGATGGTGAATTCCGTAGACCAAAGACATAATAATACATTATTAGGTCCTTTTGCGCAGACACTTGGCGAAATCTAGACTGGAATCAGTCCCTATTGTTAAAGGTGCTAAACTCCAGGTGGAGATAACATTTTTGAAACTTCTGCAAATATTGCTAATTGTTGCAATAAAGTAAGTAATAAATAGTTCAAAGTATTTTAGAAGTAAATGTTGAAAAAACAGTCAATTGAAAGTCATGAAAATGTACAAAATCTGGCTTGTATATCTACCCAGCATAAATGAAGCATAAAAGATCAATATTTAGATATTTATTGAACTGGAAAGTGAAATTATTACTCTAAGTTTATCCCAGAATTATGATTCGTATATTTCAAGATAACTTATGAACTATTTTAAAACTTAAAGGCTATAATATATACTTTCTGGAGTTTATCAAATATCTCTTTCTGCAGTAGCTCTCAATTACTGAACATCAGTTCGGTTTCATAATGATGCCTTGCTAGTCGTAAATTGTATGCGATGTCAATGAAAGTGCATGCACTTGTGTTGTTGTCTTTTTTTAAACACTATTTCCAGCCTAGTTCACAAACCGCCAAATAGACCTTGTCTCAAAAACAAAATGCCTTAACTTTTTTGGATATCACCCTGAAAATTGATTTAATTTGACATCATTTACGCAATAGAAAGAACTAAAAAAAGTGTGCTGTTGAAATATAGGAATTACAGAAATTGAAAAAAGAATTTCTACGCTGTAAACAGACGAATTCTGGAAGTACATGTCTGTGAATCGAGTGGGAAAGGCTTTTCGATTTTGAATCTTACATATTTTTTACAGAAAATCAAGTCCCAGTGATAAAATATATACCGACAGAAACTTAAATAATTGAAATAATAGTTAAAAGTATTTTATAAAGCTATAACATATACGGCACATGTGTTTTCAAGGTGTCCGAATTCCCAAACCTTCGAAAGTTTAGATCTTAAAGACGCTTCCAGCGGTGCTAAATTGCATGAATGGATCTATATACTTCATATAAGAAATTGGATGTTATCGTTTGCTATCAAATGGAATCTGGGGCAAGGTATTTTTTTCTTGAAATATTTTTTTATAACGAAACTATTCGGTGACATCAACACAAGAAGATAAAGACAAATTACAGCCAACACATGGCAGATGACGTTCATTTAAAAAAAAAAAGGAATAAGACTATGTATATAGGGCATAACAAACAAACAGTCTACTTTGTGAAGGACCTAAACACTAATCTACATAAAATCCTAGAAGTTGACCATGAAAAAGACTTAAGACGTACTATTTGACTACGAACTCAAATTTGACATACACATGAAAACTAAGGTCAACATTGCGAACAGAAACTTAGACCTAATCGTGAAAACATTTACTATACATGGACATTGATATGTTTCTTAAACTAGTCATACCTTATTTGGAATATGAATCTTTTTTTTTTTTTCAAAAAAATATGCTGTTTTAACTTTTAATAGAAAATGTTCAAAGACGAGCTTGTAAAATTATTCAGGACATTAAACGGTTCACATAAAAAGACTGACTTTTACACCTGTGATTACCAACGCTACAATATAGAAGAGCAAGAACGGACGTCATACAAACCTAAAAGCTTCTGAATAATTTAAATAAGACCTCGAACATGAGGGATGTTGCTACAAATACTAGCGTCATATATATATAAGCTTTATAAGACCAGAGCTAGAACAGAAATAAGAAAAAATAACTATAATATTAGGGTAAATAAGGACTGGAATAACTTACCCTGAACAGTAGTTGAAGCACCTCAATAGCTTTAAATCCAGACTAAATAAGTATTGGGTATGCTCAAACGCTAGATGGTATTACTATATGTCACGTATTGTGTAATAAGGTAGGTTGATGTGTTCTTTGAATTTTAAGTTTTTGTCAATATAATGAGAGTGCATCCAACGATGAGAATATCACCGGAATCATCACATCACAAAGAGAGTAAACGAAACTTAACGGACCTGTTAAAATACTTATTTGGTCTATATTAATACATGAATTATGTTTTACATTTTTGTCAAATGATTGCCTAAAAAATTTCAAAGTAATCTGCGGAATATTTGTTATATGACATATAGGGAAAATCAAACTGTCAAATACTACATCATGTAAATGGCGTTGCTTTCAAAGACAATGGCGATTACATAATCAATATCGCTGATTGCGTTCATAGTAGAGCGCCTCAGTGTGTATACGTTGCATGAATAAATTATTTCGGGAAACACTTTTAGAAGACGTGCTCCGATTAAAAATCGTGGACGTAAGCGCGCCCGTAGATGCATTTAAACAATAGACGATTCGATGGTGTTATAAATAAGGCCACACTCGAACCATTGGTAACAATTTGGTGGCCTCATTTGGCGCATATGGCTTATAGATCAAAACCTCCCTGTTGGCCCGTACTTCGCCAACGGCTCCGATTAAACATCAAGAAACACTTTTGGAGGACGTAATATCGCCCGTAGAATGCATTAAAACAATCGGCGAGTCGCTGGTGTTATAAATAAGGCCAACATCGAACCATTGATAACATTTTGTTGGCCACATTTGGCGCGTACGTTTTGGTGGCCTCATTTGGCGCATATGGCTTATAGAACAAAACCACCCTGCTGGCCCGTACCTCGCAACGGGCTCCGATTAAACACCGGGACACACTTTTGGAAGACGTAAGCGCGCCCGTAGAATTCATTTAAACAATCGGCGAGTCGCTGATGTTATAAATAAGGCCACACTCGAACCATTTGTAACATTTTAGTGGCCTCATTTGGCTCATATGGCATATAGTGCAAAACCGTCCTGTTGGCCCGCACCTCGCCACGGGCTCCGATGAAAACGCGGGAAACACTTTTGGAGGACGTAAACGCGCACGTATAATGCATTAAAACAATCGACTAGTCGCTGGTGTTATAAATAAGCCACACTCGAACCATTGGTAATTTTTTTTTGGACCTCATTTGGCACATATGGCTTATAGAGCAAAATCTTCCTGTTGGCCTGTACGCCACGGGCTCCGATTAAACCGGGGAAACACTTTTGGAGGACGTTAGCGCGCCCGTAGAATGCACTGAAACAATCGGCGAGTCGCTGGTGTTATAAATAAGGCCACAATCACCATTGGTAACATTTTGGTGGCCTCATTTGGGTCATATGGCGTAAAGTGCAAAAACATTCCTGTTGACCCGTACCTCGCGACGGGCTCCGAATAAAACTCGGGAAACACTTTTTGAGGACGTAAGCGCGCTCGTACAATGTATTAAAACAATCGGCGAGTCGCTGGCCACACTCGAACCATTGGTAACATTTTGGCGGCCTCATTTGGCTCATATGGCGCATATATCAAAATCTACCTGTTGGCCCATACTTCGCCACGGGCTCCGACTAAACATCGGGAAACACTTTTCGTAGAATGCTTTAAAACAATCGGCGAGTCGCTGGTGTTATAAATAAGACCAAACTCGAACCATGTGTAACATTTAGTGGCCTCGTTTGGCGCATATGGCTTATAGAGTAAAACCTTCCTGTTGTCCCGTACATCGCCACGGGCTCCGATTAAACATCGGGAAACACTTTTGGAGGACGTAAGCGCGCCCGTAGAATGCATTAAAACAATGGGTGAGTCGCTGGTGCTATTGGCCCGTACCTCGCCGCGGGTTCCGATTAAACATCGGGAAACACGTTGAAGGACGTAAGCGCGCCCTTAGAAACGTTTCATAGTAAACATAGTATATAAAAGTCGTCCCAAACCGTACCAGAATAGTCGAGTTTTGTGCCAAACTTTATATTACATCAACCGTCAGGACGTGTAGATTGTATTGGTGTACGTTTCATGGTATATTAAAGTCGTAAGCGGTTACTGTGCAATAATTGGTGAGGTTGCCTAAACAGCCTTTTTTTGTGCCAAACTTTACATAACATCAACACCCTCGGGACGTATAGATTGTACTGTATGCTTTTCATATTATAAAGAACTCGTATGCAACGATTGGTGAAGTCATGTTTTGTGCCAAACTTTACGTTCAATCAACCGTCCGGACGTATAGATTGTTTTGATTTACGTTTCATAGTATATTAAAGTCGTACGCGGTTACTGTGCAACGACTGGGGAGGTTGCTGCACGGTTACAAAAGATGCTCGCCCAAAAATAGAGCAATATTTTGGTGTATATTCCTGAAGTTTCGTTCGTCCAAATCGGTGCCCAAACAGCCTATTATTGTGCTAAACTTTACATAACATCAACCGTCGGGACGTATAGTTTGTGTGGTATGCGTTTCATATTATATAGAACTCGTACACAACGCCATTTCAACGATTGGTGAGGTCATGTTTTGGGCCTTTACAGTGGTTCAATAACGTGGAATATTTTGGTGCCTATTCACGAATTTTCGTTCGTCCAAAACGGTACCAGAACAGTCTGTTGTTGTGCCAAACTTTACATTACATCAACCGTCCGGACGTATAGATTGTATCGTTATACGTTTCATAGTATAGAAAAGTCGTACACGGTTAGTGTGCAACGATTGGCGAGGTTGCTACACAGTTGCAAAAGGGGTGTGCTGAAATATAGAGCAATATTTTGGTGTTTATTCCTGAATTTTGGTTCGTCCAAGACGGTGCCAGAACAGCCGTTTTTTGTGCCAAACTTTACATGACATCAACCGTCGGGACGTACAGATTGTATGGTATACTTTTCATATTGTAAAGAACAACGATTGGTGAGGTCAAGTTTTCGGCGTTCACAGTGGCTCAATAACGTGGAATATTTTGGTGTCTATTCCTGAATTTTTGTTCGTCCAAAACCGTACCAGAACAGTCGTGTTTTTTTTTGTGCCAAACTTTATATTACATCAACTATCTGGACGTATAGATTGTATTATAAAAGTCGTATGCGGTTACTGTGCAACGATTGGTGAGGCTGCTACACGGTCGCAAAAGGGGCGTGCCACCAATATAGAGCAATATTTTGGTGTATATTCCTGAATTTGCGTTCGTCCAAATCGGTGCCTAAACAGCCTTTACATTACATCAACTGTCGGGAGGTATAGACTGTATGGTATGCTGGTTAAATTGCTGAAGAAATGAACTTCCTCTTTTTAATAATAATTATAATAAGTATTTCACAGATGTTAAAATTTATCCTATGTTTAAAAAGTAGACCACACTTGAAACACCATATCAGCTCAATTGTGTATTTAAATCATTGATGCATACAAGACTACTGTTAATATTACTATTTAAAAGGTGGCAAGTATGAAATTAATTGGGTGCGAAAGACCAGACTTTCTTTATTTCTAAAATTATTGTTTATCAGAGTTTGTTCTTTTCTTTATTAGTTTTAAGCCAAATAAACATTTAAAATCACATATATTTAATCATTTAAGTGTGTCATATTAGCTATCTATCTATAGTATTAAGTGTTTGAGCATTCTTTCTAAATGTTGACCTCGTGTCAAGATCGAGTAGTTGTGACATCGAAGAAAGTGAATAAAAAATCAGGCAAAGCTTTAGTGCATGTTTTATTTGACTGCATTCGAGAAAAAAAAACCATATAGATCTATATTATCTTTCTTTCTCCTACATTCGGCCCATGCACTCGTTTCGTGACGTATAAGAAATCATTTTTTTAGAGCGACATTTTTTGTCTGCATAACTCGTCACTTTTCTAAGTTTACATTCTACTTCCGGTTACTTCCCTTTATATTTTATATTTTTTCCTTTTTATATTTTGGCATTATGAAACTAGGTCACGAACTGAGGAAATGGCGATTTGACGTTCACGACCGATAAACAGGCATATATTTGAGACATATTTTCACAAAATATTTTTTAGTTTTGTTTATGTTATTAGTTTATGTGGATATCGAAATGCGCATGCGCGAAATACATGGATTAACACTATTAAATGAATTATACACAAATCAAGATATCTCTTTGAACATGGAAATAACATTCAGTAAGTTAAAATTGTAAAAGGAGAATTCGACGTGATTTTTATCTTGATATTGACACATAACAGTCTAGCAAGGACTCTTTTGTCTTCGTAAATAAGACAAAAAAAAAACCATAAAGTCAAAATAAAGAAACTGCAAATACTTAAAACATCGGATTATTTATTTCATTTTAGATGTGTCATAACTA
This sequence comes from Serripes groenlandicus, assembly GCA_031761405.1. Taxonomy (NCBI): domain Eukaryota; kingdom Metazoa; phylum Mollusca; class Bivalvia; order Cardiida; family Cardiidae; genus Serripes; species Serripes groenlandicus. The sequence goes on from JASEVX010000001.1 coordinate 144,615,467, forward strand.
AGTGTTTTTAAACAAATACAATTGTAATATGTTCAAGACATTTAAATATGTTTTTTTCTAATAATAACTCTCCCCCCATGTCATTTCCGATATAAGTCGTGGACTTCTGCCCGGCGACTAATGAAGTTTTATTGACGTTTTAACTTTAAGTAGTAAAATATTACTATTATATAACGACGTTTTATTTCATATAATGAAATTTAGATGTAGCAGACAGATTAGGCGTTCCATATACCAGTCCAACAAGTACGATGTTGCCATCTGACACCAGTCACATTCCACAGCCTGTAGGCGACCCGAACCTCTGTCCAGGGGCGTAGCTTTGCAATAATCAATGTGTAGTCTGTCTCGTAAGAAAATCAACATTGTGGAATCTGAGTAAAGTATCGACCCGGTGCCACACAGGCATACCCGGATAGACACTTTTTGCCTCCTGTGGATTTTCTGTTTCAGGAATAAATACTCAATACATCTATCCCCCTAAGACGGAATGTGTCTGCCGGATCAGTCTGCGCCAACAGCGCAGGTTTATCTGGTCGATACACTACGCAGATGTCTATCGCCGCAGCTACATTTTGGGATTTTGAGAAAAAATGTGTAGGCACGTGCCTGACAGTGCCTAAAGGGAGCTACGCCCCTGCTGTCTACACGTAATACACGGGTATTCCATTACAATGACATGTTTACGAGTCACAAATTCGCAATATATAATTAATACTATATTTAAATAGAAATGTTTTATAAAACCACAAACACAGAAGTGTAATAAAACACACACAAAGCGGGTTATAGGCCGAGTTGACCCAGTTAAAGCCGAACAAGCCCGATTGGTACCGATCTATAACAAAATCAGAAACGAGGCTTCAAAACATTCGCGGGAAGAAAGGGAATTCCCAACTCTAGGGACTAAAAATATCTGCTTATACTCCCAAGAGTAAATTTCTTAATGTTTACGCTATCACAATCTATAAATCATAGTTCTATTCATCAAGGAAGTGCAGTGTCAATGCAACGTTTTATTTAGCAAAGACGGGGTTTTTCAATGAAATTTAGAGAAAGTGACAGATGGTTCCAAAATGGCTGACGATGGATCTCAATCTTTATTATTATTGTCACCAGACCAGCCTTCGGACGTAGATCTAGAACTCTCCGTTCTGGATCCCGATTTTGAGGGACCAGTGAACCGTAGTGTGGGTCCGAACGCAGACGATAAATACCAAGGTCCCCATGACTGGAGAAAAAGGCTAAGGCCTGTACAGTCGCCTATCAAGTCGGACTCTACTGACGACGTGAACGCGGGGTAAGCCATCGCTTTACATTTAGGCTTAAACAATTTGATTTAACCCTTCCTACATACACACAAAATAAAATGCAACAGAGGGCTTTGTAAACATCTAGGCATAATATAAAAAATCTTTAAATGAATATGAGCCATTCCACGAGAAAACCAACATTATGGATTGGTAAGGAAACGATCCAGATCAGCCTGTGCAGACTAATCCAGGCCATCACATTCTGTTCCAAAGTGATGGAAGTTAAGAGATATGATTCCTGAAATAGAAAATTAACAGGAGGCAAAAAGTGTTTGTCTGGGTTAGACTGTGCTGCATGCTTAAACTGATTCGGGTCCATAATTTCGCAAAGAGCACATATCGGTTTTTCTCGTGGAACGGCTCATATATAACTTATTTATAAGTGATCTATAGAAATAAAAACTTTGTGATAAAAGCTCCTTTTGACTCATTGTTTTCAAAAGTCATCTACTGCTGAGGAGTCAAAATACGTCTGTAAAGTGTTATGACTGAGGCAGAGGTATTAACCCTTTCCCTCATACAACAATTCTGCAGCAGACGACTTTGAACGTATTTTGTCAAAAAATAGAAAATCTCCATAATTGAATGGATAACCTATGACAAAAAGTGGAAAACATTGTGGCAAAAGGAGAAATTGCACGTTCTGTGCAATTTCTTCTTTTGTCACTTTTTTTTCAAAAAGCCGTCTGCTGCAGAGGCGTCAGAAAGCGTCTATATGAGGGAAAGGGTTAAAACAGGTATTCATTCCATAAATATATCTCTCTAAATATTCATAGTTAAACCCTATGACATTGAACTCAAAAGAATTTGTCTCATTAGCATGATTTTTTTTATAAACCCACTTTGGTTTTGGAGGTTGAATGAAGTATTTTGGAACATGAAATACCAAAAGCTGAGGCCTGTCCAGTTTCATAATATATCATTCCTACAGTACATACAAAAAATCTGCATCTGACAACAATGGAAACATCTAAGCAAAAATAGGGTTAATCTCTATAAATTGATGTATATAATCATTAAATATAGTCAATTTTTTTTTGCTGAAATGTCTTCAAAAATCATCTACAGCAGATGCATCAAAAAGCGTCTATATATTGGAAAGAGTTAACTTTTAAAATTTACTGGTTTGAACATTTTAAATGTTTAGTTGATATATATGTTATAATTACATGTAATCTTACACTGACTGGCCAAAGGAAATGTTGAGCTTTTTCGAACCAAAAGATTCTGGCAAGGGACCAAATCGAGGGCTTGGCGTGAAACTGTTGTAACTAAAATTGGTATTTTTTTACCAATGTTAATCACCCGCTATAAAGTTTTAATAAGAGTTAAATCATTTTTAGCTCCTGGCTGAAAGCCTGTCAAGCTTATGTCATGGCGAATTGTTCGTCGTGCGTGCGTCTGTGCGTGCATTAACTTTTTCCTTTAAACCACTTCTTCTCCCTAACCACTTGGCCAATTTGGTTGAAACTTCATAGGAAGCATCCTTTCAATGTCCTCTCTTAATTTTTTTTGATCCATCCATAATTCTGGTTTCCATGGCAACCAAAAGAAAAAAATAGTGAAAACTTAAAAACTCTTCTTCTCCGAAAGTGTCAGGCCGATTTTCAAATAATTTTGTAGAATGTTCCTTGGGTGACCCGTTATTAGATTGCTTCAAGAAATGTTGATTGGGCGAAAAACATGGCCGCCAGGGGGCGGGGCTATTTTGCCTTATATAGCTATAGTGAAAACTTAAAAAATCTTCTTCTCAAAAAGTGTTCAGCAGATTTTCAAATAAATTTGTAGAAATGTTCATTGGCTGAGTGACCCTCTATCAGATTCCTTCAAGTCATGTTGATTGGTCGAAAAATATGGCCGCCAGAGGGCGGGGCTGTTTTGCCTTATATGACCATAGTGAAATCTTAAAAAATCTTCTCCTCCGAAAGTGTTTGGCTGATATACAAATAATTTTGTAGAAATGGCCCTCTATCAGATTCCTTCAAGTCATGTTGATTGGTCGAAAAATATGGCCGCCAGAGGGCGGGGGCTATTTTGCCTTATATGACCATAGTGAAATCTTAAAAAATCTTCTCCTCCGAAAGTGTTTGGCTGATATTCAAATAATTTTTTAGAAATGTTCCTAGGCTTACCCTCTATCAGATTCCTTCAAGCCATGTTGATTGGTTGAAAAATATGGCTGCCAGGGGGTGGGGCTATTTTGCCTTATATGGCTATAGTGAAAACTTAAAATATCCTCTCCTCCGAAAGTGTCAGGCCGATTTTCAAATAATTTTGCAGAAACATTCCTTGGGTGACACTCTACAAGATTCCTTTAAGCCATGGTGGTTGGTAAAAAAAAAAAAAACACCAGGGGCCAGGGCTGTTTGGAGATTTTATTTTTGCATTATGGCCGTGGAGCGATACTGGCCCTCTTGGGCCTCTTGTTCTTGGTAAACAATGGAAATTTAGGTGCCATTGCTCGTTCTGAGCAATGGCACCTAAATTTGCATTGTTTACAAAGTGGTCAAAACTGTCCCCAAACCAGGGTTTTCAAAATAGGTTTTTAGTTACAACTGTTTCATACCAAGCCCTCGAAATGACTACTAATTACTACAGGGTTCACCCTGGACATTTCTTTTTCTTGCGCCATCACTCCAGCCAATGAGTAAAAGTTTGCGCCAAATTTGCAATTCTGAAGCCAATTTTTTAGCCACATTTCTGGTCATTATCTACTACTTAAAACGAATAATGGTACTATCAGCAATTTCTCACAATAGCAGGGGTGTAAAAATCCACTTGCCCGCTCGCATTGGCGAGTGGAATGAAGGATCAGGTGAGTATGAAATTCAACGCCATAGTCCGACAGGGCGAGTGGGTTTTCATGCAAGATATTTTAAATCAATAGATATTTTGCAAAATATTCGTCCATGTCCTTAATCGTAATGATATTCTGCATTGCTTAGCTTGTTCTCTCTCTTTCTCTCTATCCATTTATTCCCTCGACAAGTGCCCATCAACTCATCCGTGAAGTTGCGTATGGAGCCAACAGGTGTACGTTTCTAGTAATGACGCTTTAGTTATGCATTCGTTTTCAATTTTTGTAAGTAATTTCCATTCACATTTATCCAACCTACATGATCAACGTTATCATGATGTTAACATCATTGACAGCTATTGCAACGATTAAATAAATCATATTTAACATTGATTTGAGTCTCTAAAATATGCATCTCAACAGCGAAAAATTTAAATTGTCCACCCTTTTGATTCCTTCCAACACGGTAGTTAAATTGACTAGACGAAATAGGGCACAGAAAATGTTGCGATTTGTTTAAAAATGTAAACAAAAGTTAAAATTATGCTAAATCTGACACTTTAAAGGTTAATGCTATTAAAGGCACCAGTCAAATTTCCCTCTGCTTCAGACTTGTTTGTGGGAAAGGGTTAACTAATCAAAACACCTATGGATGCATTCATCATGTAAATTCACTTTATATCTTTTACAAATAGAGATGGCAAAGATGAGAAGCAGTGTAAAACACGGCCATTACCGCCATGGAAACGTGACCTGATTGAACGTAACAAAAAAGTAGCAAGGGTAAATATACATTTGTTTACTGTATCTCATTAAATTAACTTGATAGTAACCAATATGAGAATATAAAAATATGAAAAATCCATAATATATGTGTAACTTATAAGTATAATTATTGAATAGAGTTGAAAACATTGTTACAAAAGGAAAAAAAAATCAATGTTTTCTAAAGTGTTAGTCATCTGTTTCATAGGGGTCAGAAAACGTCTGTATGTGGGAAAGGGTTAAGGAGGAAGGTCTGAAGCAAACCATTTTTAGCTTGACTATTCGAAGAATATGAGAGCTATACTACTCACCCTGGTGTCGACGTCCGCGTCACACCTTGGTTAAGGTTTTGCATGCAAGTATTTAAATACTACATGTATTGCATTGAAACTAAATCTACAACCCTACCCAAATATCACACCTATGTAGATTATCAAGTTAGATAACTCTATTCTGCATATTCTGCAAGTTATGGCCCTTTTTTTACTTAGAAATTCTGGTAAAAGTTTTGCGTGCAACTAAATTAAGAGTATATATCAGTATTTACTTGATGCATTGAATTGTAACTTAAAATTACCCTACCCAACTATCACAACTATGTAGAATATCAAGTTAGATAACTCTATCCTGCATTTTATGCTAGTTAGGCCCTTTTTTAACTTAGAAATTCTGGTTAAAGTTTTGCGTGCAACTAAATGAAGAGTCCATATCTCAGTATTTACTTGATGCATTACATTAAAACTTTCTACAATGCTTCCCAACTACCACACCTGTGGAAATAGTCAAGTTTGATAACTATCCTGCATTTAATGCAAATTATGGCATTTTTTTACTTGGAGATTAGAGATTCTGGTTAAAGTTTTTCGTGCAACTAAATTAAGAGTCCATATCTCAATATTTACGGTACTTGATGCATTGCATTGGAACTTTATAAAACTATCACACCTATGTAGATTATCAAGTTAGATAACTCTATCCTGCATTTTATGCAAGTTATGGCCCTCTTTTTACTTAGAAATTCTGGTTAAAGTGTTGCTTGCAACTACATAAAGAGACCATATCTTAGGAACTACTTGATGCATTACATTGAAACTTAATACAACCCTTTCCAACCATCACACCTATGTAAACAATCAAGTATGATAACTCTATGGCCCTTTTTTTACCTAGAAATTTGGTTAAGTGTTGCATGCAACTACATTAAAAGTCCATATCCTAGTATTTAATTGATGCATTGCTTTGAAACTTAATACAACCTTTCCCAACCCTCACACCTATATAAACAATCAAGTGTGATAACTCTTTCCAGCATATAATGCAAATTATGGCCCTTTTTAGCTCACCTATTCGAAGAAATAGGGGAGCTTATGTAATCACCACAGTGTTGGCGTTGCCAGCTTGGTCTAACCTTTGCGTGCAAGGCTTTTTCTCAGACACTGTGTATGCTGTTGCTTTGAAACTTCACACACTTATTCAGGGTCATTAGGTGACCTTGTATGTCAAGTCGCATAACTCTGGAATAGATTTTGACTGAATTGTGCCCCTTTTTGGACTTAGAATTTTGGTCAAACCTTTGCGTGCAAGGCCTTTTCTCAGACACTGTGCCGAGCCCCGGTAGCTCAGTCGGTAGCGACGCGGGCTGTCAATCCAGGGGTTGTGAGTTCGAATCCCGGCTCGGCCAACTTTCTTTCCGACGATTGACAAAAGTCAATGCGACATGCGTCATTCGTCTTCCACCAATGGGCTAAGTCTATGTGGAAAAGCAGCCAGTTGCTTGGGAAGATTGTTGTGTAGAGTACTGGTGTGAGAAAACTAGGAAATGCATGAGTAGGTGAACTGGCCGCCGTGATATAACTGAGAAATTGTTGAAAACGGCATTAAACCCCAATCAATCAATCAATCAATCAATCAATCAGACACTGTGTAGCCGAGCCCTGGTAGCGAAGCGGGCTGTCAATCCAGGAGTTGTGAGTTTGAATCCCGGCTCGGCCAACTTTATATCCGATGATTGTCAAAAGTCAATGCGACATGCGTCATTCGTCTTCCACCACTCGACTAAGTCTATATGGAAAAGCAGCCAGTTGCTTGGGAAGATTGTTGTGTGGAGTACAGGTGTGCGAAAACCAGGAAATGCATGAGTAGGTGAACTGGCCGCCGTGATATAACTAGGAAACTGTTAAAAACGGCGTTAAACCCCCCCCCCCCCAATCAATCAATTAACAGACACTGTGTATGCTGTTGCTTTGAAACTTCACACACTTAATCAGGGTCATTATATGACCCTGTATGTCAAGTCCCATAACTCTGGAATGGATTTTGACTGATTTGTGCCCCTTTTTGGACTTAGAATCTTGGTCAAACTTTTGCGTGCAAGGCCTTTTCTCAGACACTGTGTATGCTGTTGCTTTGAAACTTCCCACACTTATTCAGGGTCATTGGATGACGTTGTATGTCAAGTCCCATAACTCTGGAATGGATTTTGACTGAATTGTGCCACCTTTTTACAGACACTGTGTCGAGTCCCAGTTGCTCAGTCGGTAATGACGCGGGCTGTCAATCCATGGGTTGTAAGTTCGAAACCTGGCTCGGCCAACTTTCTTTCCGACGTTTGACAAAAGTCATTGCGACATGGGTCATTCATCTTTCACCAATGGGCTAAGTCTATGTGGCAAAGCAGCCAGTTGCTTGGGAAGATTGTTGTGTGAAGTACTGGTGTGAGTAAACCAGGAAACTCATGAGTAGGTGAACTGGCCGCCGTGTTATGAATAAGAAACTGTTAGAAACGGCGTTAAACATTAATCAATCAATCAATCACACACTGTGTAAGCTGTTGCTTTGAAACTTCACACAAGTATTCAGGGTCATTATATGACCCTGTATGTCGAGTCCCATAACTCTGGAATGGATTTTTACTGAAAAGTGCCCCTTTTTGGACTAAGAATTTTGGTCAAAACCTTTGCGCTGCCAGGTTAAGATTTGCATGCAAGTATTGAAAATTTGTATCTCGCAATAAAAAATAGTGTGTGGTTTTATCTGATACTGTAAGTCTTCGTTATTATGTTCACTATCGGCATACATCGTATATAAACAAATTTACAGATTTAAAAGGCCCAAAAGGGCCTGTATGGACTTGGTTTACATTTGCATGCAAGTATTGAAAAGGTGTATTATCTTGCAATAGGTGATACTGTGTGACTTTACCTAATGCTATAACTGTTCTGAAGTAGGCCCTGATAGGCGAGCTATATTGTCCTCCGACAACTCTTGTTAGAAATTCTGGTTAAAGTTTTTCATGCAAGGTACTATCATGGATATATCTCAGTAACCACTAATGAAACTTGAAACTTCATTCATGTCATACAGTCAAGTTAGATAACTCTTGTATGAATTTAGATAAAATTATAGCCATAGTTTGACTCTGAAAATTTGGTTTAAGTTTTGCATGCATGGTACTTTCTTCGTGCATATATCTCAGTAACCACTCAGGGATTGATTTAAAACTTCAATTTAGTCTTTAAAGGTATCAAACAATCAGCTTAAGAAACACCTATCTGAATTTATTATACATTATGGCCCTTGTTGAAGTTAGACATTTTGGTAAAAGTTTTGCATGCAAGACCTATTCTCACAAACAGCAGATGCTATTCAAACAAGACTTATCCAACTTGATTTATAGTACTTTACTATCAACCCACTATCCCAGTAACAGCTGTTGACTATAGTATCAAATGGCCAAATAGTCGAGCATGCTGTCTTGCGGACAGCTCTTGTTTTTCTTAAAAATGATGGTTAAAGTTTTGTGTGCAACTACATCAAGATTACATTATCTTAGTTACTACTTGATGCTTCAATTGAAACGTTATACAACCCTTCCCAATCATGCTTCAATTGAAACGTTATACAACCCTTCCCAATCATCACACCTATGAAAATAATCAAGTTAGATAACTGTATCCTGCATATAATGCAAATTATCACCCTTTTAAGAAATTCTGGTTAATGTTTTGCATGCAACTACATTATCCATATCTCAGTAACTAATAAGAGGTGGAATAGTCAAGTGCATAGTTTAACCGTTAGGTCAGTCTGCAATATTCAAAACAGTTATCTTCCACTAACAACATTGAGTTTTAAAATTAGTCAGAAGATTTTAGATCATGAAATAGGTCCCATTTCCGGATTTTGTTTTTGTTTTTTTCCAGTTAAATTTTTATATCACTGATAAAACCAACTTTTAAAAAAATGAGGGAATTCTTCCTTTTCTTTCAATGTTTTCGTACCCTGGCTGTTAATAATTTGTTGAGATTTCTTGATTAAGAAGATCACAGTAGGACAACAAATGTAATGTTCCAAACCTTGTTGTTTGGAAAAGGAAGTAGGTTTAAAAAAGGATTGTAGCTTGTATAGTATAAAGCACTAGTATAGCAGAATTTACTTGGTAAAATTGTTCCAGATTTCTTTGTTAATGTGATCATATGCGGCATATGCTACAGAATATGATATTGAAAACTCGGTCTGCACTCATGTGAACTAATGATTTTTAACCGTTTGCCTCAGGCTTTGGTCAACTTCAACCCTTTAATACCTTCGAAGTTAGAGAAAATTGCGGAATTAGACATTTGATAGCTGATGTTTTAGGATAATCTTAATACTTGTTCACTCTAACACATATGCTGAATCTGCAAGTCATAGTGTTTAAAGTGGGAGATTTGTGTCCTGTGGACACATTTCTAGTTATTAATGATCTTTAAAATACTTTGGGCATGATCAAAACTAGACACTGTACATATCCTTATTCTATTAGGAACATTTGTGTTAAGAGTAAATGGGATTTTTTTCTTACAGCTTGTGAGAAGAGAAAGCTCCGGGAGATCAAAAAGGACCACAGTAAGTTTGTTACTTGGCACAAAGTGCTCCAGGCGAGTTATTGTGATCACCATGTGTCTGTCAACGTGTGTCCTCAGTCATCAGAAAGGGGGATCAATTGTTCCTTCAATAACACAATTGTTTAAGCAATGTTGATTGGTTGAAACAATTATCCCCGAGGGATAATGACATGTTGCAATTATTATGCGGATTATTTTTTATTAAAATGGAAAGCACTGATTTAAATAATTTAATGTCTGGTAAATATTGATCTTGTCTTAAAGAGAACATTGTAAACCTTAGAAGTAAACGCAGACATTCAGTCCAGGGATTGTGAATTTGAACCCTTGCTCGGCAAACATTCTCTCCAAAGTTTGATGTGATAAGCGTCATTTGTCTTCTACCAATGGGCTAATCGTAAAAGTCTTTGGAAAACTAGCCAGTTGCTTGAAAAGAATATTGTTTCTAGTACTGGTCTGAAACCCCTCTGAAAAACAAATGAATAGGTGAACTAACAACATTGATATGACTGATAAATTGTTGCAAACAGCATTTAACCCAAATAAATCAATCAACATCCTCAGGTTAGTGATCCAGTGCACTCTTGTCTACTATTCTACAGAAGAAGATTACATATGCTCTCCTTTACTTTGTAATAGTTGGTTTGTAGATTGGTTTAGCTCAATAACGTCAGTGTTCTCACTCACATTTTTTCATAAGGGTAAACTTACCCCTTGGGTTGCAAATCTGGGGGTATGAAAATTTGAAGGCCAATTTTCATAATAAAAAAGGATAAACAAGAAGCACATGTTTGAGACTGTATTACCTTCGATCAAATTCACTGCACTGTCACAAATTTTAATTAATTCATAATTGTCTACATTTTACAATTATGTAAAGCCCTTTGTATGACCTAATCAATATCTATTCCTTGATGCTTCATTATTAATAAGCTATTGTTTGTTTAAATAAGACATAGATACTAGCTAGAAGATGTTATCAAGTAAGTTTGTTTCTTAACTTTTATAATCAACATCATCTAGCGGACGGTTTTGTTATGCATTCTTCTTGAGGACAGTCTTCAATAAGCAATTTTCCTTTCACATTTATCCGACCGGTGCGATCAACGTTATCATGATGTTGCCATCATAGTCAGCAATTGCAACGATTAAATAAATTATATTTAACATTGAATTGATCTCAAAAAATTTGAATTGTCCGTCATTTTGTTTTTTTCCAACATGCGGTTAAATTGACTAGACGAAATAGGTAAAACAAAATTAAACGAAATATCCCCATCTCCCTATACTTTTTGTATGGATAATATATATATAATTATTTCGTTAAATTATTTGATTCAGTTAAATATCATATTCGGCACCTGAAGGAATATAGAGTATGCTTTTTGGACGCAGAATTTTCTTACGCGCGATCTCGCATATGGCCTAAATTACATGTGTGAAAGTGAATTTGTTTACGTAATTTACGTGAGTCTGTTTGTCTGTCTGTCCGTCTGTCCAAACCTTGTTCGTCCTGCATCATTACAATGCATCATAGGTTTTCCCAGAAACTTAGCACAAATGTTCACCATTATGAGGCAGTGTGTCAAGGTCACACTTAATAGTCAAAGATCAAAATGAATAGTTTGATAGGACTAAATATTCCATTATTCAAAAGATATTCAGTTTAAGGATTTATTATTTAATGAGGATAAGTACATGTGATTTTCAGTACTTGTGTCAGTGTTATTATTCCTATGTTAATAAATTTGCCTGAACCGTTCATACATAAAACATACTAAAAATTGTATGTTAGACTTCAGAATAATATGGTATCTCAAAAATAAAAAACAAAATGTACTTTTGACATTTTACAACCACTTTGGTATCGCAGAAGACCATTAATTGACTGCTATCAGGTCAACTTTTTGTCAGTCTATGTTGCAATTGCATGGAAGAGCACTATGTCTCTGACAAAAACTTAGGAATTGACTCAACATGTTGCCTGTGTCTAGTTGTTTAAAATTTTCTCCTCCCAAACCTGTTGGCCAATTTTCAAATAATTTGATAGAAAGATACTGTTGACATCGGTTATGTTGATATTCCTGATATTTCAATATTTTTTGATGTCCCAAACCTACCTCTTCTTCGTTTCGTATGGAAATCGGTGTTTATGTCATTTTTTTTTTGGCTATTTCGATGTGATTTTTTCCTGCCCATAGAGGTAAAATTCTTCATTGAAACAGGTTTAATTTCTATACATAAAATGTTGTGAATTAAACCAATTAAGTGTATATCGTGATAGGAAGGGTATGAACAACATATTGATAAACATGACTGTGCCATTTTTAACGGTTTTATCTGTAGAGTTATTGCCCTTTGTTACTTTTTTTTCTTGAGATTTTCCAACAATTTTGTAGAAATTTTCTTTGGTGACCCTCTTTCAGGTTACTTTAAGCCATGTTTTTTCGTCAAAAAAAATGGCACTAGGTGGCAGAGCTGTTTTGCCTTGCTATAGTGAAAACTTGAAAAAAAACTCTTATCCCAAAGTGTCAGGTCTATTTTCAATTTTTTTTGTAGAAGTGTTCCTTGGATGGCCCTCTTTGAGTTTCCTTCCAGCCATGTGTTTATTATACCCCGACAAACAAAGTTTGAAGGGGGTTATATTGGAGTCACCCTGAGGTCCGTTGGTCTGTTGGTACGTTGCAATTCTGATTGTTCGGAGCATAACTATAAAACTACTGGATGGAATTTTATAAAACTTCATACAATGGTAGAGCACAATGAGAGGAAGTGCAGTGTACAATAACCATAACTCTAGTATAGCTAATTACAGAGTTATTGCCCTTTGTTACTTTTTCTTGTCCGAGAATAACTTAATAACTACTAGATGGAATCTAATAAACTTCATACAATGGAAGAGCACAATCAGAGGAAGTGAAGTGTACAAGAACCATAACTCTAATTTAGCTAATTACACAAGAGTTATTGCCCTTTGTTACCTTTTCTTTTCCGGAGAATAACTGAATAACTACTAGATGGAAAATGATAAAACTTCATACAATGGTAGTGCACAATGAGAGGAAGTGCAGTGTACAAAAAACATAACTCTAATTAAGCTACCGTATATACTCGGTTATAAGTCGCACTTTTTTACCTTCAAAATCGAAAGTGAAGTGGGGGGAGCGACTTATAAGAGGGTCAAGCAAAAATTCAGAAAAAATTACCCTCCAATTCACCGATCGTCAAAAACTGTGCAGGCCGGTCATTGATAAAAAGGGCGACTTAAATGATGATTTAACAGAATAAATCAAGTTTGATTGAAAGAAACATATCTTATAGAATTGATTTGTTTATAAAAACAAACACTAGAAAAAATATATAACTTATGAATGTACATTTAAAAAGTCATTTGTTCCAAGTTATTGTTTCGATTTTAGCTCGATTGGAAGCCATTTTGAATTTTGTGAAAATATAAATTGCGGAGCTCAAGTCCAGATGCGTAAATATACAGACCATAATACTGTTACTAGGTCGTATGTCACTTTATATGTGATTGAAAAAATAATGTAATAAACTTTAATTTATATTTCAGGATAAAGTGTTGTTTTTATTTTAAACAAAAAGTCATTGATTTGTAACCCTTATTAACCCTTATTACCATATATTGAGGCTTCCCATCCGAATTTTGAAATGTTAATGCTAACTCAAAATTGCTTGCAATAAGCAATTTCTCCTTTATCCACGATGTTTCTTGCCTTGACGTTTTCAACGTAGCCTTGTACATAATTGTTGCATGCTGGAAAGTGATAATTTGTCATTGTGTAGACACGTACACACGTAGCTGTCAAACTATCTTAATTAGAAATTCCATGTTTGCAGAAGGTGATAAAAAGAAGCCATAATAATGGCCACGACAAGACCCATTTCACCGTGATTTTGGCCTGCATGGGTGATGGTACCAAATTAAACCATTAGAAAGCAAAAAACAAACACAGATCCAATTAAAGAGATAAAAAAGTCGGACCAAAATTGTCATAATTAATCCACAAACAATCCCAAGACTACACACGGGGTGATTTAACACGGTCAATAATTGACGTTAAAGTGTATTAAGTAAAAACTGATAAACATGCAATTATCGGCTTTTACCACTGTGATACATCTGCAGTATTTGAGAGTCGTAACAAAGACAATAACTGTAGCTAAAGTGTATTAAATACAAACTGCTAACAATGCAATTATCGGTTTTTACCCACTCTAATACGTACACGTCTGCAGAATTTGACCTCGGGTAATTTTACATGTAACACCTTTAGCTTGATGATAATTTAAACCTGTGTGGTTTACACGCGACAGTTGTGTTAGAATTATTTGACTGTTAGAATTGAGGTCGCTGAACCGTGGATTTTTATTAAAAAGGGTGAACAAACTCCATAAACGAAAGCTATATTATCAAACAAAGGGGAAATTAGCAATGTTTTCAAAAGTTTTCAGCTGCCTCAGAAACATCATGGGAAAAGGACGAATTTAATCTGAGTTAGCAGATTATCACTGTATGCGAATTAATTTCAGTTATGCAACGCCGATTTTTCCCTCCATCTACCCTCTACCCCTTCAGTTAACCCTTTCCCGCATACAACAAATCTGCAGCAAACGACCTTGGAAACAAATTGACAATATCGGGAATAAACTCCATAAATGAGAGCTATATTACCATAGATAAAACAAAGGGTTAATCAAGACGAGTGTGTTTTCACATAACCTGGGGCCTTTTGTGACCGGACAAAACCGGTTTATGTATTCCCCAGTAAATCTCTTTAGATAAAACAAATTAAAACTAGTTGGACATCATTGTATGTTCAAATAATGTAAACAAAAAGCTGATGCTCGATCTTGATGACTTAAGGTTATATATCTCGCTTCTTATGATAGTAAAATCTATTTAGACTATAAATCAATGCTTACATAAAACTAATTGGACATTATATGAATGTTTTAAACAAAAAATCTGATGCTCGATCATGATGACTTGGGTTATATCTCGCTGCTTGTCATAGGGTTTTGACGTGAAAAAAATCAAAAATCTAACTGCGACTTATAAGAGGGTCAATCATCAAACCCTAGACTTTAGGCCTCGAAGTAGGGGGTGCGACTTATAGACGAGGGCGACTTATAACTGAGTATATACGGTAACATTTAATTTAGTTATTGCCCTTTGTTACCTTTTCTTGTACGGAGAATTACTTTAAAACCACATGATGGAATTTAATAAAACTTCATACAATGAGAGGAAGTTCAGTGTACAAGAACCATAACTCTAATTACAGAGTTATTGCCCTTTCTTTTTTCTTGTCCGAAGAATTATTTTAAAACTACAAGATGGAATTTGATAAAACTTCATACAATGGCAGGGCCTTTTTACCTTATATAAGTGACGCCGTTAAACGGTGTCTTCCCAATTGAAAAAACGTTGTTTTTTTCCCAATTGGAAAAAAAAAATCCCAAAATCTTAAAAAAAAAAAAAAAAAAAAAAAAAAATTTAAGTGGAGTGAAGTGGAATACACTATTAACAGATATATTTGTCTTGTTTAAGGTAATATGATTGTTTAATTGCAAAAGTCTTAAGTTATTGTAAAAAGGACTATTTATATAGCCACATGTTATATGTCTAATTTTTCCCAATTTGGCAAAAAATCGCGCTAAAATTTCCCAAAATGAAAGGCTAAGGCCTCTTCCCAATTTCTGGAAAAAAGGCCCTGAATGGTAGAGCACAATGACAGGAAGTGCAGCGTACAAGAACCATAACCCTATTTTAGCTTATAACTTAAAAACTTTTTAATCATAAAGATATGAATGTACTGAAAATTACTAGAACCATTTTGTAACATCCATACTAAAATTCTAAACAAATTGTCGCTGCTTTAAGGCCTTTTCTTTCAAAAAGTTCAAAACAATGTGTGTGTCAACTAAATGATTTCTCCATGTGTCAATTTGATTAACAAAGATTCCATTGGTACACAGTTTTTCATTCAAAAGTATGTCTATTTTTTTACTTTCTTGGATGCACTATGAAAAGTCATTGACACACCAGACAACTTGCTTGATTTGCAAGTTAACCACAATTAAAAGGTTTTTAGCTCTACTGGCCAAAGGCCAGAAGGGCTTATGTCGTGGCGATTTGTCCGTGCGTGCGTGCGTCCGTCCGTCCGTAAACAATTTCTTGTTAACACGATACAGTCTTCACTTTTGATTGTATCTCAACCAAACTTATACAGTAGTTAGATATCCATGAGAGCTCGGTTCCTTTCGAAAACCAACCAGATCCGCCCATGCATGACTGGATTATGGCCCTTGAAATGGTCAAAATTGCTTTAAAAGAGCTTGTTAACACGATACAGTCTTCACTTTTGATTGTATCTCAACCAAACTTATACAGTAGTTAGATATCCATGAGAACTCGGTTCCTTTCGAAAACCAGCCAGATCCGCCCATGCATGACTGGATTATGGCCCTTGAAATGGTCAAAATTGCTATAAAAGAGCTTGTTAACACGATACAGTCTTCACTTTTGATTGTATCTCAACCAAACTTATACAGTAGTTAGATATCCATGAGAGCTCGGTTCCTTTCGAAAACCAGCCAGATCTGCCCCTGCATGACTGGATTATGGCCCTTGAAATGGTCAAAATTGCTATAAAAGAGCTTGTTAACACGATACAGTCTTCACTTTTGATTGTATCTCAACCAAACTTATACAGTAGTTAGATATCCATGAGAGCTCGGTTCCTTTCGTAAACCAGCCAGATCCGCCTATACAAGACTGGATTATGGCCCTTGAAATTGTTCAAATTGCTATAATTGAGCATGTGAACACAATAGAGGCTCTATTTACTATCTGATCTTCACCAAACTTAAGTAGTTAAATATTGATGAGAGCTTGGTTCCTTTTGAAAACCAGCCAGATCTGGCAAGACTGGATTATGGCCCATGAAATTGTAAAAATTGCTATAATACAGCTTGTGAACACAAAAGAGCCTCCATTTACTATCCGATCTTCACCATACATACATGCTCTGGATTGAAAATGAGCAAAGAACCATACCAGTAGAGCATAGGCCCTCATGGGCCTCTTGTTTTAATATCAATGCATGAATTTGAAAATATGCCAAAACTAGAACTATCACTGAAGATGATAAATACCCCCTAAACAGCACCTTGACCTACACCATAACTTAATAAGTAAAAGGGCCATAACTCTGTCAATAACATGCAATTGTAACCCCTTTAGGATATGCACATCTCCTCTTGGTATAGTAGCTTCATGTACAATTTTATTGAATTCCACCCAGTGGTTTGTAAAAAAATATGGCTTCCGACAGACAGACAGACAGACAGACACACACACAGCCCGACACAGTGACTCCTATATACCCCCTTTTCTTCAAAGGGGATATTATAATTTACTTAAATGCTAATATACAGTTGAAAATATTCTGTTAGATAGAAAACATTCTCAAAATGAGTCTATTTTGTTCTTTTCCTCTAAATATTGAAAGTATTGTCTCCTGCATAGTTATCTTAATTCCATTCTATCATGAAAATTTCTACTGTTAAATTCATCGCGCTTAAAATCTCCCCCTTCAAACCCCAATCTCCCACTTTGAGATCATTAACTCCCCCTTGAGAATGAGAAAAGGTTGGTTTAAAGCATGTTAATAAAACATTATTCAATACATTATTCTTCTTCATAAAAAAGGCCATCAGTGATAACAGTTTAAATAAAGTTCATGGAAGAACCAAGTTGATGTATACAAGGAGTTAAAGCAAATGAGATGTGAATGTATTTATCTGTTGCTCTTTTCTCAGCATAACTCAAACACTTAAAACATTTATTGATTGCTATGAAAGCTTGTGAACAGCACAACAATTGAAAAAGCTTTATTTTCTAATTTTAACAAAGACAATCCAAAAATGAACACAACAAGAATAACCTGATCCATAACATTGTCATTTTAAGGTGGGGTTTCTAAATATTTCACTACCTTTCCTATCAGGGAGCCGTTAGGGGGTATTAATCACATTCAGTGATAGTTGTAGTTGGTCAAAAAACATGGCCACCACGAGTAGGGGCTGTTTTGCCTTATATGGCTAAAGTGAATAAAATCTCCTCAAAAAGTATCTGGCCTGTTTTCTGCCAAATTAATTTGATAGAAAACATAGGGTTGGGTAGTTTCACCTAAAGTGACCTTGTAGCAGTGTAGCAGTGGAGCTTTTCTAGTCTTTTTGGGCCTCCAGTTGAGTTATTGTGCTTGGCATTATGAATCGCATGGAATAAATCAGGTGAGCGATCAAGGGCCATGATGATTGTTTGTTGTGATTCATTGCATTGGTGTCAAAGGTGTTTATCTGATAAATAGGTTAAATTTGCCACTCATTATCTTGGATGTGTATCAGTATTAATAGCTTGCCTTAGATAACCTTTTCCCTCATTGATTCAACTATTTTTAAAATACCTGTGCAGCTGATGACTATTTGAAACAGTGAACAGTCACTAGTACATGTATATAAATGTGTCCGCATGCAAACGGTTAATTCTTTCCCACAAACAACAAATCTGCTGCAGATGACTTTGAAAGCATCTATGCAAAAAGGCTGGAAATCTCTTTGATTGAAGGTATCTTTACTGAAAAAAGTTGAAAACATTGTGGCTAATGTAGAAATTGCTCATAATGAGCAGTTTCTCCTTTTGCCACAATGATTTCAAAAGTCATTTGCTGCTGAGGAGTTAAAATGTGTCTTTCTGTGGGAAAGTGGTAACTCTTTCCCCCATTAAACAAATCTACAGCAAATGACTTTAAATACAGCTGGAAATGTTTAATTATTGAAAAGAGTTGAAAACAATGTGGCAAAAGTCATCTGCAAATGAGCAAAATGCGTTGGCATGTAAGACAGGGTAAAGAAAAAAAGATATTCCAGAAATAGCATATTTTTGGTAATTGAATTTGGTTGCATATATACATTGTGACACAGTTGCTTATGATATTTTGATAGAGAACTTTTTGTACAGGACTCCCGTTACAAGGGTGATCTCTTATTGAAAGTATTATAATTGAATAGAGATGAAAACATTGTGGTAAAAGGAGAAATTACTCATAAAAATATCTAACATTGGGTTAAATTTCTTCACAGCCCTTATCTGGAGCATTTTGTTTATACATTAACCCTAGAAACACTACAGACTACTTTGAAAATATTGTGACAAAAGGACAAATTTCTCCTTTTGCTACATTGTTTTCAGCTTTATTCAATAAATGCTTTCTCATTTATAGAGAGTTTCCATCTATTTGTCTAATTGTTTTTAAAGTCATCTGCTGCAGATTTGGTTCATGTGAGAAAGTGTTAATACATATATACATGTACATTTACATTCTTGATCAGCCATGAGTGGAGAACAGCTAGTTTGAACAATGTTTTATGTGGGAAAGTGTTAATATATTAACAGTCTTGATCAATCAAGAGTAAAGAACATGTGGTTGGAGCAATGAAGTCTTACAAGGAAGATGTAAATGGGAAATAATTGAAACTTTCAGGATTTAAATAATTGAGTTTAATCTGTTTCAAATATACATGTACTCATGTATTTATGTAGTACTTATGTAGTGTTAGGCAAGGAATATATACACTTGAGAGGTGCTGCAGGAATACATGTACCAACCTTAACCCTTTTCAACATACAACAATTTGAAAATGTCTACTAAAAAATTTGAAAATGTCTACTAAAAAATATGGAAAATCTCTAAACTTGTAGGTATAATTACTGGGAAAAGTCCAAAACATTGTGGCAAAAGGAGAATTGCTTGTTTTGTGTAATTTCTCCTTTTGGCACAATGTTTTCAAAAGTTGTCTGCTGCAGATGCGTCAAAATGCATCTGCAGGTGGGAAAGGGTTTAAATACATTTGTGGAAAAAGACTTCCATTCTAAAGGATCCAAATGGATAATGCTTTACAAGAGTTTCTTGAAACCTTCCATGACAAATTGGCAAAGAGTGCAGAGTCAGATCAGACTGCACAGATGTTTTTTGCTGATCTGGATCTATACTGGTCACAAATTTCATATGGTTGGTTTAATCATCTATAAATGAACTTCAAATCGTGAATCGTGATATATGTATGTTCACGTCTGTATCACACAAATTATGATTTGAAATTTATTTATAGAAATTAACTAAATCACAGAAAACAAAAAATATTTTTTTTTAGTTTAAGATGTGTGGTTGACATTTTGTGCATGTTCAAACATTAAAACAATTGGTTAATGAACAATAATAAAAAAGGATTTCTTTACTTCCAGATTGTTAGAAGGGAGAGTTCTGGTAGGTCAAAGAGGTCAGCTGGTAGTGAGGTAAGAGAAAATTAAACCTTTCCTACATGTTAAAATTCTGCAGCAGATGATTTTGAGAACATCTTGGTAAAAACATGTTTATATTATATATCATTCTATAAAAAACATTTTGGCAAAAGTAGAAATTGTTCATAATGACTCCTTTTGCCTCAATATTTTCATCTCTATTCAGTAATTGGAAAGCATCCTCATGGTGTAGATAAAGATCCACATCCATACTATCTGATCTAAAAGATAATGGAAACATGTCAGAGGCTTCAGAAATACTTGTTTGACTCGTTAAGTGAGCAGTTCATATCAGACAGCCCGGCCGGGTAGCTCAATTGGTAGCGTATCTGACTCGTGATCTGGAGGTCACGGGTTCGATACCCGGTTGCGGCGACATTCTTTCGGGCGATGTTTTCCATTGCCTCTCACCTCTGATCTATGTGAGAAAGTAGTCAGTGGCTTCGAAAGAATGTTGTGTAAGTACTGGTGTGGGAAAGCCAGGAAAACATGGGTAGGTGCACTGACCGCCGTGATATGACCAAAGCTGTTGAAAGCGGCGTTAAACTCCAAACAAACAAACAAACAAATCATATCAGACAAGATAATCAGGTTGATCTAAATCTATACTGATAACAAATGCCTTAACCCTTTTCCTCATACGTCAATTCTGCAGCAGACGATATTTTGTCAAAAAATAGAAAATCTCTATAATTGAATGGATAACCTATGACTAAAAGTGGAAAACATTGTGGCAAAAAGAGAAATTGCTCGTTTTGAGCAATTTCTCCTTTTGTCACTATGTTTTAAAAAAACTGTCTGCTGCAGAGGCGTCAGAAAGTGTCTATATGAGGGAAAGGGTTAATCTTGGTTTTCCTGGAGCACTGCTCAACTTTACTTTCATTCGCGGAGAAACTTCATATTTTATCCCTGAAGTTTTTAAAGTAATCTTCTGCGGATTTGTCGTATGTGAGAAACGGTTACTTCATTTCATATGGAGGAGAGAGATTTATCGCTTGCTTTAAGCCAAAGATTTGTAACTATATCTTGTTACACGCATTTTGTGCGTGTCAACACTTTCAGCTCATTTGGCTTCTGAAAAAAATAAGAAAATAGTTACTGTCTTTAGTTTATTTGAATCTGCGTAATGAGCAACTTTACAGTCACCTGGTAGAGCATCCGCTTTGAGTGTGGGGGTTGATCCCTTACCCGGTCAAAACAAAGACTTTGAAAACAGTTGTAATGGCTGCCCTCCTTGTTGCATAGGGATGCAGGGATAGCATTACGACTGACTGGCTGGTGTCAGGATACATGCTTAAGTGGTACTGGTAACTTACCAAGGTAACGTCGTGATATAACTGAAAAATTGTTAAAAGCGGTATTAAAATCCAAAGAATCAATAAATCAAAATTTGTTCTAACTGTTCGACTCCCCTGTACAATATGGCTGCTAGAGCTAAAAATAGAAAATACAACAATATATCTCGGGTAAGCAATACACAACCATCATGGTCCTCTTGTTCCTTTCACCACAATGTTTTTCCATAAGTAGTACCATGTAGTAAATGATAATTTTATGAATGTTGTTACAGTCTCCATCTGGAATAGGAAGAAGAAAGTCGTTCAGAAATGAGAACCCTTTTACCCAACAAGTGGTTAATGAAGCAATCGGGCAAAGGAGAAGGGTTTCACCTGCCAACTCGGTAAGTAATTCACTTTCTTTATGTCTCTGTTTACTTTATTTGTACAGAATGCTTGAATCTTTATAAATTCCATAGACAGGTAGAATATTGGGGGACAAAAACTAACTTTTGGTTGTAATTAGAATCACAGCCTTTTCCAACATGCATCAAAATTGCAGCAGACAACTTTAAAAGCATGTCATAAAAATATTGGAAAACTATAAATAAAAGTAAAGTTATTGAACAAAATTGAAAAAAATGTGGGGAAAGGAAATATTGCTCGTTTTGAGCTATTTCTTCTTTTGCCACACTTGTTTTCAAACGTTGTTTGCTGCAGATGCATCAAAACACATCTATATGTCGTAAAGGGTTACATCATGGTAAATGATACAAGAAACGGGCTAATAATACTTTCTGTACAATAACTATACATGAATATGAGATTTTATGACTTACTTTACTTTAGTTCAGATTGAGTCCTAGCCTGGGATTGTTGTTGGGGTCAACTGTTGATTGAGTCCTAGCTTGGGATTGTTGTTGGGGGTCAATGGTAGATTGAGTCCTAGCCTGGGATTGTTGTTGGGGGTCAATGGTAGATTGAGTCCTAGCCTGGGATTGTTGTTGGGGCTCAATGGTAGATTGAGTCCTAGCCGGGGATTGTTGTTGGAGTCAATGGTAGATTGAGTCCTAGCCTGGGATTGTTGTTGGGGGTCAATGGTAGATTAAGTCCTAGCCTGGGATTGTTGTTGGGGTCAACTGTTGATTGAGTCCTAGCTTGGGATTGTTGTTGGGGGTCAATGGTAGATTGAGTCCTAGCCTGGGATTGTTGTTGGGGGTCAATGGTAGATTGAGTCCTAGCTTGGGATTGTTGTTGGGGGTCAATGGTAGATTTAGTCCTAGCCGGGGATTGTTGTTGGGGGTCAATGGTAGATTGAGTCCTAGCTTGGGATTGTTGTTGGGGGTCAATGGTAGATTGAGTCCTAGCCTGGGATTGTTGTTGGGGGTCAATGGTAGATTGAGTCCTAGCTTTGGATTGTTGTTGGGGGTCAATGGTAGATTGAGTCCTAGCCGGGGATTGTTGTTGGGGGTCAATGGTAGATTGAGTCCTAGCTGGGGATTGTTGTTGCGGTCTATGGTAGATTGAGCCCTAGCCTGGGATTGTTGTTGGGTCAACTGTAGATTGAGTCCTAGTCTTGGATTGTTGTTGCGGTCAATGGTAGATTGAGTCCTAGCCTGGGATTGTTGTTGCAGTCAATGGTAGATTGAGTCCTAGCCTGGGATTGTTGTTGCGGTCAATGGTAGATTGAGCCCTAGCCTGGGATTATTGTTATACCCCCCGCAAACGTAGTTTGAAGGGGTATACAGGAATCAGCCTGTCGGTTGGTCGGTCAGTCGGTTGGTCTGTCCGCAAAATCTGTTCCGTTGTACTCCTCCTTCAGTTTCTACCTGATTTACTTGATACTTGGCATAAATGTTAATCAGGAGTAGTAGATGTGCAAGACGCAAATTTCATGTCCCTGTGACCTTCACCTTGCCCTCTGACCTTGAAATAGGTTTTTTTTTTTTTTAATCTAATCTGTTGTACTCCTCCTTCAGTTTCAACCTGATTTACTTCATACTTGGCATAAATGTTAATCAGGAGTAGTAGATGTCATGTCCCTGTGACCTTCACCTTGACCTCTGACCTTGAAATAGGAAAAAGCTGTGCTAGTGTTAAGAGGTAGAACATGATATTATATTACATTATAGCTACTGTAAAATACCTAAATTACGTAAGGTTTTTATATTCCCTAATATTCGCAAGCTGACCTCCTCGCGAAATTAATACCTCGCGAAAATTACTTATTCTCAAAATTAAAATATCAAAATATCAAAATCATGAAATATTCAGTAGTTTACAGTAAAAACCTTGTTACTTTTTGAATAAAGAATGTGGTTCATTTTCTTCTTGTTTGTTTGTTTTCTGAAACTAGAAAACTAAATAAAAACTTATTTCATGAGGAAATAGTACTTTATGCGGATTGTATTTTATGCATTAGAAAATGTTCTTGACAAAATTTCTTTAAAATTAGATTTGTATATTGCTTTTTGATATCATCTTAGTATTTCTTTTTGATACTAATATTCAAATTGTCTGAGTCAAAGATAATACTGTGAGATATAATATGTGTCAGGGGTTGGGGCGGGGGGGGGGGGGTATTAATCACCTTTAGTGATAGTTCTAGTTGGGTCAACTGTAGATTGAGTCCTAGCCTGGGATTGTTGATTGGGTCAAAGTTAGATTGAGTTCATCCTTGGATAGTTGTTGGGTTCAATGGTAGATTGTGTCCTAGCCTGGGGTTGTTCTTGTGGTCTATGGTAGATTGAGTCCTAGCCAGGGATTGTTGTTGGGGTCTATGGTAGATTGAGTCCTAGCCCGAAATTGTTGTTGGGGTCAATGGTAGATTGAGTCTGAGCCTGGGATTGTTAGTCTTAGCCCGAGATTGTTGTTGGGGTCAATGGTAGATTGAGTCTGAGCCTTGGATTGTTGATGGGGTCAAAGTTAGATTGAGTCCTAGCCTGCGATTGTTGTTGGGGTCAACTGTAGGTTAAGTTCAAGCCTGGAATTGTTGTTGTGGTCAACTGTAGATTGAGTCCTAGCCTGGTATTGTTGCTGGGGTCAACTGATTCATCTGAGGTAAAAGTGTCTGGTAAAAACATTGAATTCAAAATAATAAACAAATTATTACAGAAATACATTCTTTCTTTGAAAAATACATACATATATAAAACATTGACAAGCTTCAAGGTAAACAGTTTTTGTTTTTTAAAATTTAAAATCAAATGTTTATCTTCATCGTTTCTATTTCCCAGTTTAAAAGAGACTGTGGTGTAAGAAGAACTCCGTCAGACAAAATTCTTGATCCAAATGACCCACTTACAAAGAAACGTTTGGAAAGGGTGAGGCGGGCAAGATTATACCTCTTACAGCAAATGGGACCAAATTCATTCCAAATTGTTGGCGATTCACCAGATCACAAGTTCAAAGTCATCATTGGGCCACAGGTATGGTGAAATTAATCTTATTTGTGTAAATGCATACTGAGCTAATGTGTCTTATAACATTTAACATAGTTTCTTATCCATGGGAAAAGAAGATACAAGGTAGCATTTGTGAATAGTTGACTCTTTGGTGTTTTACGCTGCTTTCAACAATTGTTAAATTATATCACAGCCGTCAGCGTTTCCAGCATAAGTTACCAGTTCTATTGGTCCATTTATCTTGACACTAGTCAATCAGTCATGATACTAACCATGCAAGTTATATTTAAACTGTGTAGTTATTGATCAGACGGTGAGGATATACATGCCGATATGGACTACTATGTTCACTACAACCAACTTGTACCTTTTCCCACTGTCAGTAAAGTCACAAGGTGATATTAAACCTTTCCGAAATATAGACTTTTTCTGATGCCTGTACAGTCGACGACTTTTTAAAACAATGTAGCTAAAGGAGACAGCAACTTTTTTTGAGAGAGATTTCCAATGCATTGCTCTTATTATATAAGTAGAGCTGAAATGATAAAGAGTCTTAAGACCAGTCTATCTATAATGTCTAACCCTTTCCCTCATATAGACGCTTTCTGACGCCTCTGCAGCAAACAGTTTTTTAGCTCTACTGGCCAAAGGCCAGAAGGGCTTATGTCGTGGCGATTCGTCCGTCGTGCGTGCGTGCGTGCGTCTGTAAACAATTTCTTGTTAACACGATACAGTCTTCACTTTTGATTGTATCTCAACCAAACTTATACAGTAGTTAGATATCCATGACAGCTCGGTTCCTTTCGAAAACCAGATAGATATGCCCATGCATGACTGGATTATGGCCCTTGAAATGGTCAAAATTGCTATAATAGAGCTTGTTAACACGATACAGTCTTTATTTTTTATTGTATCTCAACCAAACTTATACAGTAGTTAGATATCCATGAGAGCTTGATTCCTTTCGAAAACAAGCCAGATCCGCCCCATGCATGACTGAATTATGGCCCTTGAAATTGTCAAAATTGCTATAATAGGGCTTGTTAACATGATACAGTCCTTATTTTTTATTGTATCTCAATCAAACTTATACAGTAGTTAGATATCCATGAGAGTTTGGTTCATTTCTAAAAAACGGCCAGATCTACCCATGCATGGCTGGATTATGGCTCTTGAAATTGTCAAAATTGCTATAATACAGCTTGTGAACACAATAGAGCTTCCATTTACTATCTGATCTTCACCAAACTTAGATGGTATTTAATTATTGATGACATATTAGTTCCTTTTGAAACAAACCAGATCAATACCAGTAGAGCATAGCATGGGCCTCTTGTTTAAAACATAGTGACAAAAGAAGAAATTGCTCAAAACGAGCAATTTCTCCTTTTGCCACAATGTTTTCCACTTGTAGTCATAGGTTATCCTTTCAATTATAGAGATTTTCCATTTTTAGCTCTACTGGCCAGAAGGGCTTATGTCGTGGCGATTTGTCCTTCCGTCCGTCCGTCCGTAAACAATTTCTTGTTAACACAATACAGTCTTCACTTTTGATTGTATCTCAACCAAACTTATACAGTAGTTAGATATCCATGAGAGCTCGGTTCCTTTTGAAAACCAGCCACAGATCCGCCCATGCATGACTGGGTTATGGCCCTTGAAATGGTCAAAATTGCTATAATAGGGCTTGTTAACATGATACAGTCCTTATTTTTGATTATATCTCAACCAAACTTATACAGTAGTTAGATATCCAGGAGATCTCGGTTCCTTTCGAAAACCAGCCACAGATCCGCCCATGCATGACTGGATTATGGCCCTTGAAATTGTCAAAATTGCTATAATAGGGCTTGTTAACATGATACAGTCCTTATTTTTGATTGTATCTCAATCAAACTTATACATTAGTTAGATATCCATGAGAGTTTGGTTCATTTCTAAAAAAACGGCCAGATCTACCCATGCATGGCTGGATTATGGCCCTTGAAATTGTCAAAATTGCTATAATACAGCTTGTGAACACAATAGAGCTTCCATTTACTATCTGATCTTCACCAAACTTAGATGTTATTTGAATATTGATGACATATTGGTTCCTTTTGAAACAAGCCAGATCAATGCCAGTAGAGCATAGGCCCTCATGGGCCTCTTGTTTGACAAAATATGTTCAAAGTCGTCTGCTGCAGAATTGTTGTATGAGGGAAAGGGTTAAAGAATATTCAATACGTTTACCCTCCCCTCCCTCCACCTGCTTAAAAAACTGGTTCCTGCAATAAACCAAAAAGTGAAATAGCTTAGTTCATCAAACATACATGGATAACCCTTTCCCACATATTACAAATCTACAGCAGACGACTTAAAAACATTTAGTCAAAAATATGGAAACTCTATAAATGAAAGAACACTAAATGAATAAAGTTGATAACATGGTATCAAAAGGATAACAATGGTCATTGTGAGCATGTTCTCCTTTTGCCACAATGTTTTCAAAAGTTGTCTGCTGCAGAGGCGTCAGAAAGCATCTACATTTGGAAAAGAAATATAGGGTAATTAAGAGATAATGGTCCTGATAAAAATATTTAGTTTACTTGGAAGATCAAGATCCTGTCCAGGGTTCTCCCTGGCTCATTTTTCCTTTGCGCCAACACTTTCGCCAAATTCAAAAAGTTGGTGCCATTTTCAAGACATTGGAGCCAGACCATTTTTTCTTAGAAACTTAAATTATGTGTACTTTGGGAAATACTGGTGCACATGTATTATTTTATCTTCTCTAGTCAGGTGTCATAATCTATCCAACATTAAATTGATCAAAAAGATTGGCTTGGCCATGATTCATTAAATTCCCATATGGAATGAATCATATTCTCAAACCCTACTATGCATTGTGGTAGCAGGAATAATTTCTGATATTGAGTCTGTGTCTGTCTGTCAGTGCTTTTATTCTAAACACCAGTAAATAAACTATTATGTAGTGAGTTGTTTTATCAACACACATTTATTTGCACTAAACTTTTACAATGATTACTTTTAAAACAAATGAGAATGAGTGTAGGTAATACTTTCTTGAATGACATTTCCGATTTTCAGAAAGAAGAAAATGCACGAAAACCCATTACAATATGTATTTTCTACTTCAGTCTTCATTATTTTTTTATCTTCTTAAAAAGAAATTAACTAAAATGGACAAAAATATAATTTAGTTTTATAGGTAAGTATTTTTTGACAGCTGACTGTAAATTTGATAGATCTTTATGGTAAAAAATCGGCAATTAAAAAAGAATTTCCTATGGATTCGTGTAAACAAAAGCACAATCTTTGAACTGTTAAATTAAAATAGGGACATTCTTTAATCATATCCTAGTTTTTTATTAAGTTATTTATTGAAATTATTTTTCCCTAAACTGCTTGAACTGAAAAATAGTATTGATTGGCTTGAAGGCGTGATCGAGTATCATAAATGGGGATGGAGTACGCATTCTCGATAGTGATTGGCCTAAATCTCGAAGTTTAACGGTCACGTGACCTACTCTTATCTATCGCCTGCAGCGTTGGTGGTTTGATAACGGCTTGTGTATAGTACTGCCAACAGCCATAGGTGTGTAATTAAACCCTTATTCCTTCAATGTATACTTTGTTTTACCCAAAATCAAATTAAAGTCGTAGTGCTAAAAGTTGATGTAAATAGGTTGGCGCCATCAATTTGCGCCAAATGTTATTTTCTTGCTCCACTTTCTTAATTCTTGCGCCATTGGCACATTTGCGAAGCCCAGCGTGAACCCTGCTGTCGAGATTTAAGTATTACCTCCAATATTTAAGTAACTTGTTCATAATAACCCTTTCTTTTCAGACATGTACTTGTGGAAAAAGTCCTCATTGTGTTCATTTATTGTTTGTGATGTTACGAGTGTTCCAGATAAAGGAGACGGATTCATGCCTTTGGAGTAAGCAGCTTAAAAACTATGAGGTAAGATTTAGTATGTTGTATATAGTATCTCTGTCATTACCAAAATCTATCAACTTGCAAATTTTGTGTTTCGGAACATGTTCCCAAATATTTGAAACTTTTAGATAAACTTCTTAACAAGCTGTTCTGAAGTCTCATATATGAAGAAATAACAAAATTGAAAAGAAAGAAAGGTTTGATCGAATGGAGTTAAACGCTGTTTCAAAAGGTATTTTAGTTTTATCATGGCAGTCAGTTCACCTTACATGTGTTTCCTGGCTTTCTCAAACCAGTACTTGACACCACATTCTATCTAAGTAACTGGCTACCTTCCTACATAGACTATCAAGCCTATTGGTGGAAGCCGAATGATGCTATGCACTAATTAAAAAAAAAAAAAAAGCAAGGGGGGAAAAACAAAAAATATATTGGAATAGAATCGGAGACAATATTAATTTATACAAAAGAAACTTATTTGAAACGAGCTATTTCTTTGTTTTCCACAATGTTTATACCCTTTCCCACTTGACAACTATGACTTTTGAAAATATATGATATCTTATTTAGGAAAAAAAATTCTATTTGTTAAAATGAGAAATATCAATATATATTTTTTCATTTATAGAAATTTTCCATATTTTTGACTAGATGTTTTTAAAGTTGTTTGTGAGAAAGGGTTAAATGTTGGTTTGGTGAAGGAAAGGATTCATCCTTTAGTATGAACTCATTGGGGAATCTTTTTCTTGTTAGGATTTATTTATTGATTTAAATTCTTTTACAGGTTGAAAATTTGTTTCGAGTGTACAATGATAAGAGGTCACTGAGAATCGAGGCTAAAGCTCAGCGTCGAGGTCAGAGACCATCACCAGATACCTCTCATACACCGTCCCCAGACACAAGTGTTGTGCCTTCAGAAAGTGATGCTGGGTAAGCAAATTTATTGCATGAATCACAAATATTTATAGAAATATATCTTATCATTTGCGAGAGATAGGGCTTTCGCATAAGGCCTGTGTATTTTTATACCCCCCGCAAACAAGTTTTGGGGGGGTATATAGGAATCATCCTGTCCGTCTGTCTGTCCATATGTCTTGTAAGCGCAACTCCCCCTTAACGGATGGACCGATTCTGATGAAACTTTACACAGTTGCAGTACACAACCTGAGGATGTGCATGAAGTAAGATTATCCCGGTCGGAAATATATCTATCCGTCTGTCTGTCCATATGTCTTGTAAGCGCAACGGGGGTATCTTTGTGAGTTCACTCACAGTTCTAGTTTTATGTGCTTTCTAAAGATCGCATTGGAAGGTAGATGGCTTGATCCCCATCTGGGTCGAACCAAAGAATGTATTAATAGAAGTAATGGCTTCTGCTCAGGGTTGTAGGCTAAGCATTATGACTGACTCACTAGTGTTAGGTTAAATGGACCAGTAGTTCTGGTAACTTACACCATGATATAACTGAACAATTGTTTAAAAACGGTGTAAAACACCATTTACTAAAATAAACCAACAAAGAAAGAAAATGACAATTCTGTATAAAATTCTTATCTACATTGTTTGAAAAATACTAACAATTTATTATATTTTCACATGTTATATAATATTTATTTTGTTCGTCCACCTGTAAAGACTGTAAAACATTTGTAATGTTTTTTGACTTTGACTTGACTTGGTTAATATCATAGGAGTAGAGAGGAAGATGATACCTGTCCAATCTGTCTACTGGACATGTTAGAGGGGGAGAGTTTACAGAAATGTTCAGAGTGCCAAAATAAGCTTCATCATCACTGTATTACTGTCTGTAAGTATCATTAACTTCTTATAAATCGGATATTGTGGCTGATTAATTGTTTATAAACTAATATTTTGTTTTTGTAATCAACTTCTATGATTAAAAAGTAATTAAATTACAACGGTGATCCTCTGCCACAAGTAAGCATATGAATAGATTTTGTATAATTGTATAAACAAATAGTTGAAACTTGTTTCAATTTTTTCAATTTACTTCTATATATATTTGTAAACATCATCTTATATTGTGTGTATAGATTATAATTTATAGTATTTTTAACCCTTTTCCAATTTCACAAATCTGCAGCAGATGACTTGGAAAAGAAGGACACACAAATGTTGAAAATCTCTATAAATGAAAGTATAAATATTGAATGAATTAAATTGTTGTGGCATTATTGGCTTTGTCCTTTTGGCGCAGATTTTTCAATAGTCTATAGTTATGGATGCGCCCCTTTCTATGATATTTTAAGAGTTGTCTGCTTTGAAAATATCTGCAGTATCAGTATTGATCAGGTTGGAAAATATTTTGGCAAAAGAAAAAAATACTCATTTTGAGCAATGTTTCCCCACACCAGTAATCCACACAACAAACTTCCCAAGCAACTGGCTGCTTCTCCACATAGACTGTTTGCCCATTGGTGGTAAACGAATAACGCTTGTCGTATTGACTTATCAAAGTCAGAAAGAATGTTGGCCGAGCTGGGATTCAAACTCTCAACCCCTGATTGACAGCCCGCGTCGCTACCGATTGAGCTACCTAGGCTCGGCTATTGTTACCGGTCTTGTCCGTCAACATTTCGCTTCAAACGACATCTCCTCTTGAATCCCTTACTTAATTTTGATAAAAAATTACAGTGATGTTCCTTTGGTGGTCCCATTACCATGCATAACTGGTTGTCATGGCAACGGGGAGGAAAAACTTAAAAAATCTTCTTGTCCAAAAGTACAGGCCCAATTTGATAATAGTTTTGCACCAATGTAAAAATGTAAAAATGACCCTCTTCGAAGATTGTTCAAATTATTCTGATCCGTTGAGAAACAGGATTTTAAAATAATTTGGCACAGATGTTCCTTTAGTGGCCCTCTTTCCAGATTATTTAGATTATTCAAATTATTCTGATCCGTTGAAAAACATGGCCGCCTGGGGGCGTAGCTTGTTTTCATTATATGTTTATAGTGAAAACTTAAACAATCTTCTTGTCCAAAAGAACTGGCAAGATTTGAAAATAATTTTGCAATGATGTTCCTTTGGTGACCCTCTCCCAAGTTTGTTCAAGTTATTCTGATCCACAAGTACTAGCCTGATTTGAAAATGATTTGGCACAGATGTTCTTTGGGTGATTTTTCAGGATTGTTCAAATTATTCTGACCGTTGAAAAACATGGCCACCAGGAGGTGTTTCCTTATGTATGTATAGTGAAAATTTAAAAAATGTTCTTGTCCAAAAGTTCTGGACCGATTTGAAAATAATTTGGCACAGATGTTCCTTGGGTGACCCTTTACCAAGATTGTTCAAATTATTCCAATCTGTTGAAAAACATGGCTGCCAGGGAGTGGGGTTTGATTTCCTTTTATGAATATATAGTGAAAACTTAAAAAAACTTATTGTCAAAATTATAGGCCTGATTTTGAAATAAATTGGCACAAGTGTTCCTTGGGTGACCATTTACCAAAAAATAGGTGAGCGATCCAAGGCCATCATGGGCCTCTTGTTTCTAATGTTATCTACTGCATATGTATGAGAGAAAGGATTGAGATAATTTTGCTTGTTTCTTTGTCAGGGTTTGAAGAATGTAAGCGACAGAGTGAGCCACTCATATGTCCATTATGCAGGGCTAGATGGAAAAAAACAAACAATGAAATTAAACAGTAAGATTGCTACATGTATAAATTATTCTTATCTCTAACTTTAAAGGTTGAAGTCCCCTCAACTGGTTTCATAATATGTTTACATTCATGTCAACTGCCTGTTTGTCAGGGAACCCCCACGAAAATAAGGGTTTTCCCAGAGAAATATACAAAGAACTTGTTGCCTAATAAGAGGAAAACCTAAAGAACTGAAGAAGAAAAGTGGAAAAGCTCAAAATGAATAAATTATTTGATAACAACCATATTTTCTGCTATGTAATAATATCATACCTTCAATTTTTTCAATTTTAAATGAAAGGTTATAAATGTAGACAACTCTTTTCAATTTTACATAAAAGGTTTAAATGCAGACAACTGTAAAATGATGGGCATTCCTGCATTTTGATGATCTGCAACTTAATACTTGAAAACATTGTGTCAAAAGGAGAAATTGCTCTTAATGAGTTATATCACCTGCCGCGTGTTTTCATCTCTTTTCCATGAGTTTCATTTGTAGAGAATTTCCATAGTTTTGCTTTGATGTTTTCAAATTGTCTACTGCAGACTTGTTGTTTGTTTGAAAGAGTGAATTCACCATTGTTTGGCATTATTTATTATCTTGTTTATTTACTCAACAGGGAAGACCCTCCAACAGTGGTTGCTAACCTACCCCAGGTACCAACCAACACCCGGGCTTCATCTCCCCATGATTTAGACAGATCAAGACTGCCGTACGCTGAACCCATTCCAGGAGAATATATAAACATAGCCACTCCCTGGATAGAGGTAATCAGATGTCAAGATTCGATTGATTGAACTGGTCTTTCCTCAACAATATCTGTCTTATTTCTCAATTAACCCTTTTCCAACATAAGACAAATCTGCAACAATCGACTTTGAAAACATCTCGATAATAATAAGGATAATCTCCCTAAATGAAGACATACTTATTGAATAGAGTTGAAAACATGTCAAAAGGAGAAATTGATGGTTTTGAAATTTTA
This sequence comes from Serripes groenlandicus, assembly GCA_031761405.1. Taxonomy (NCBI): domain Eukaryota; kingdom Metazoa; phylum Mollusca; class Bivalvia; order Cardiida; family Cardiidae; genus Serripes; species Serripes groenlandicus. The sequence continues at coordinate 144,648,891 of JASEVX010000001.1, forward strand.
GCAATTTCTTCTTTTGTCACAAAGTTTTCGTGACGAGCAATTTCTCAATCTGCGACAATGTTTTTAGCTCACCAAGCACGAAGTGCTCAAGGTGAGTTATTGTGATCGCCTTTTATCCGACGTGCTTCCGTCAACATCTTCTCCTCAGTAACCAGTGGGTCAATTGGGATGAAGCTTCACAGAAAGCATCCTCTCAATGACCTCACCAGAATTTCAAATTTTTGGGATCCATTCAGAATTCTGGTTTTCATGGCAACGAAACGGAAAAAAAATTGAAATTTTTCTTCTCTCAAATCTGGTTGGCAGATTTTTAGCTGAACTGGCGTCGAGCTTATGTCATGGTGAATTGTCCGGCGTCTGTGCGACCATTAACTTTTTGCTCCAAACAACTTTTCCTCCCTAACGACTCGGCCAATTAGGATGAAATTCATAAGAAGCATCCTCTCAATCTCCTCTCCTGAATTCCTTCAAATTTGTTGGATCCATGCAAAATTCTGGTTTCCATGGCAACCGAAAGAAAAAAATAGTGTAAACTTAAAAAAAAATTCTCCTCTGAAAGTGTTAGGCCGATTTTCAAATAATTTTGTAGAAATGTTCCTTGGTTGACTCTTTATCAGATTCCTTCAAGCTAAGTTGATTGGTCAAAAAACATGGTTACCAGGGGGCGGGGCGCTATTTTGCCTTATATGGCTATAGTGAAACTTAAATCTTTTCCTCCGAAAGTGTATGGCCAATTTTCAAATAATTTTGTAGAAATGTTCCTTGGGTGACTCTTGATCAGATTCCTTCAGGCTAAGTTGATTGGTCGAAAAAGATGGCCGCCAGGGGGCGGGGCTATTTTGCCTCATATGGCTATAGTGAAAACTTAAAAAATCTTCTCCTCCGAAAGTGTTTGGCCAATTTTCAAATAATTTTGTAGAAATGTTCCTTTTGAGACCCTCTATCAGATTCCTTCAAGCCATGTTGATAAGTCGAAAAACATGGCCGCCAGGGGGCAGGGCTATTTTGCCTCATATGGCTATAGTGAACACTTAAAAAATCTTCTCCTCCAAAAGTGTCGCATCAATTTTTGAATAATTTTTATAGAAATGTTCCTAGGGTGACCTATCAGATTCCTTCAAGCCATGTTGATTGGTCGAAAACTATGGCCACCAGGGGGTGAGGCTATTTTGCCTTATATGGCTATAGTGAAAACTTAAAAAATCTTCTTCTCCAAAAGTGTTGGGCCGATTTTCAAATAATTTTGTAGAAATGTTCCTAGGGTGTCCCTCTTATCAGATTCCTTCAGGCAATGTTGATTGGTCAAAAATCATTTTCATCAGGGGGCAGGGCTGTTTTGAGATTTAATTATACCCCTCTTCTTCGAAGGATATAGGAGTCACTGTGTCAGGCTGTCAGTCTGTCGGTTGGTCAGTCGTCTGGCCGGAAGCCATATTTTGTCCGGCCTATTTCTTACAAACCACTGGGTGGAATTCAATACAATTTTACATGAAGCTTCTATACCAAGAGGAGATGTGCATATCCTAAAGGGGTTACAATTGCATGTTATATTACAGAGTTATGGCCTTTTTACTTATTATACCCCCTTCGAAGAAGAGGGGGTATATAGGAGTCACTGTGTCGGGCAGTCTGTTTGTCGGTCGGTCAGAAGCCATATTTTGTCTGGCCTATTTCTTACAAACCGCTGGGTGGAATTCAATAAAAACATAGCCATGTCCATAAACATATCCCTGGTGACAATGATCACTTACCTGCTGTTCAAATAACATAGCCATGTCCATAAACATATCATCCCTGGTGACAATGATCACTTACCTGCTGTTCTGTTTCATGAGGCTTCTATACCAAGAGGAGATGTGCATATTCTAAAGGGGTTACAATTGCATGATATTTTACAGAGTTATGGCCCTTTTACTAATTAAGTTATGGTGTAGATCAAGGTGCTGTTTAAGGATATTTTGTCTGGCCTATTTCTTACAAGTCAATGGGTGGAATTCAATAAAATTTTACATGAAGCTTCTATACCAAGAGTAGATGTGCATATCATAAAGGGGTTACAATTGCATGATATTTTACAGAATTATGGCTCTTTTACTAATTAAGTTAGGGTGTAGGTCAAGGCGCTGTTTATGGGGTATTTATCATCTTCAGTGATAGTTCTAGTTTTTGCCTAATGGCCATGGAGCGATACTGGCCCTCTTGGGCCTCTTGTTAGCTCACCTGAGCATGAAGTCGTCAGTTGTGTGTCAAGATCTTCTCCTCAGTAACCAGTGGGTCAATTGGGATGAAACTTCACAGAAATTATCCTCTCAATAGCCTCACTAGAATTCCTTCAAATTTTTGGGATCCATGCAGAATTCTGGTTTCCATGGCAACAAAATGAAAAAAAAATTCTTCTTCTCCGAAACTGGGTGGCAGATTTTCAAATGATTCCTTCAAGCCATGTTGATTGGTCGAAAACTATGTCCGCCAGAGGGTGGGGCGGGGCTTGTATGACCTTCCTTTTAACTAGAATGAAGGTCATATGACCATTTTAAAGCCAATAAAAAATCTTTGAAACAAATGGATTTTTAACTATCTGCAGTTATATTAGAGTATTCAGTGGCAAACTTTTCAGATTGTTTTGACTCGAAAAGGTTTTTGTCTTGAATGTGTAATTTAAACGAAAATCACATATTTTACTTACAGATACTTGGTGAAGATCTTGTATCCTGTCTGTTATCTCGAAACTGGTCTATACGGGAGACTGGTCTGAAACATTTTGCAAAAGAGATGAAGAAAGAACTTGCCAAAGTCAGTGGTGAAAGTCGCTCTGGTGCAGGAGGGATGACAATGGAAAATACAGCTACCATGTTAAAACTGCTGGAGTGCTCCTTTTGTGTTGTGGCGTTTATGTGCAACGACCCCGTATATAAAGTGTTTGTTGGATGTTTGGTAAGATCTTTAGAATTAATCCTTTCCCACATGCAGATTCATCTGAAAACATTGTGACTCGGTTGAATAATTATTCCATATTTTTGCCCAGATGATTTCGAAGGAATCTGCAGCAGGTAGTTATTTATGCCACACTATTGTTTCACTGTCTGCAGACAACTTTGGAAAACATCGTTATTATAGGAGATCGTGCCAACAAGGATATAAGGATATAAGTTTACGTTCGGTCTCAAATGATTAGTTGCAACATAAATTCTTTTGTTTGCTTGTTTTCAATTCAAATGTCTTAATCCTTTCTCAGATACAAACCTTTCTGATGCCTCTGCAGCAGATTAACTTATAAAACACTGTTCAGTGACTGTTCTTTCATTTATAGATTTTCCATATTTTTGACTAAATGATTTTAAAGTCGTCTGTTGCAGATTTGTTCGAAAGGGTTAACAGTGGCATATAAGGTCAATTAGCCCATGATTTGGCAGGGTGACACATGATTCCATTCTCTGTCATCTGTCCATCTATCTGTCTGCCCAGCACTCATTGGAAGGTGACATATATTTATTCATCAAACACTCATGTTTCTTCAATGCATTTAAAACACAATATAGTAAAATAGTGTGGCCAAGGAAGTACCAGACTTTGGTATTTGCCTCAAATGCTGTATGAATTCCAATAGTGCTTTTCTTTATCCATTCCCCACCTCACATCAAATCTGCAGCCGACAACTAACCTTTTGCACAAATTTAAAAAAATCCATAAATGAGAGTTTGATTATTGAAAATAAAGTGGCAAAAAGAGGAAATTGCTCATTATGAACAATTTCTTCTCTTGTAACAATGTTTTCAAAAGTTGTCTGCTGTAGATGCATTGTAATATTTCTCTAAGTCGGAAAGGGTAAATTGATATCATTTATTTATATTCAAGAGATATTATTAATTTCAATTACTTCTTGGAATTACAGAAAGTATTGAGAGCAGTCTTCTCTGTGACGCCGTCAAGGGACAATCAACAGAAAGTTAAACTACAGTCTTTGTTCAAGCCTGTGATAGATGCAATTATAGTTAAAACTACTGACGGAAACAGGTAATAACCGTTTCCCACCATACAACAAATGTGGAGCAGGACACATTAAAAACATGTCAAAAATATAAAAAATCTCTATAATGGAAATATCTTAAATGAAATGAGTTGAAAACATTGTGGCAATAGGAGAAATTGGTCGGTTTTTGAGCTGTTGTTGAGTTATGGTTAAGATTAGCATTTAGGTCCAGTTTTCTCAGCAAGTATACAAGCTATAGCTTTGAAACTTGGAACAGTTCTTTATGATCATAAGGTTACTGAATTCTGCAAGGGGTCATAACTCTACCATATTCATCATTTTATTGAAATTTTATAACATGAGCCATAGAAGCTTTACCAAACATATACTGGATGAATTATTGCCAATTTGGAATTAAATAAATCGGATTAGGGATGGTATCTGTTTGCCATGCTCTTGTTACGCAAGGAATAACTGAAGATGAGGGACTTTTCTGCAAAGCTAAACCTTTTTGGTAATTGTGTCACCTGCGTAGCATGGTAGGCACTTAGGGATTACTTTTTTTTTGTCCGGCGTCTCTGTCTGTCCATCCGTTATCCGTCTGTCTGTCTGTCGTCACTCTGTTTCGTCACGTTTTCAAATAACTTTTTTCTACTCAAAGGATTGGATTGAAACTTCTGACAAATTGAAATGTTTATATCAATCTTTGTGACGGGTTCACAAAAGGGGGATAATCCAAATATTTTTTATATCAGAGTTATTGCCCCTTTTCTGTCAAAAATTAAAAATTTCTGACAAGGCCCCGGCAGGTGACACACGTGCTCCAGGGAGCACTCCATTCTAGTTATATGAACAATTGGTAAAAGTCTTTTTACTTAAGATGTAAATGAAAATATTAAAGGTGTTGTGAGGCTTGAATTAAGATAATTAAAATTTAAAAAAATGTTTTGCATGCAACCCTATATAGCCAGGGTTTTCCATGACGCACAAATCCTGCGTCATTGACGCATTTTCAATTCAAATGACACCCAAAAATATTATCTGTGCGTCCCTATGGACGCAATGTCGGTAAATCGAAGTCCATTCTATAATCTCGGTTTTCCAAAAATCTATATTTAACTTAGTCCTTATCCTTTTAATCCACCTCTTAGAGGCCTGACGTTTAATAACTCACAATGTGGTCGATTTGAACCGAGGATAACCAAAATATGGTATTGTCTGTCTGAAACATGCAAACATGCCATGGATTTAGACTTCTGTTGACCAATAAACGAGAAACCGAAATTCTAAATTATTTGGACTATATTTAACTCTGAATGACTGATTTAAGCTTTATCGATAACATAACCTTTTGTCTGCAGCTAGAGCCTTTGGTGCTCTTAAACTTCGTAACAAGTAACTAAAATTAGACTGCAGTGCATTATTTATACTGTATACTATAAAATAATTTTATTATTTATAGCATAGTTATAATGCTGCAATTTGCATGCATACAAGTGAACAGAAATTAGTGAACTGAATTGAGTTACATCCAAATCATAATCATAATAATAAAAACATAGAACAACACACTTGTTTTTTAATGTTTTTTATATCAATCACTTGATAATAGAGTTCTAATTTTGACCCCCAACATTTATAAGATGACCCTCAACTTTGATGACAAGGGGGTCACAATGACCCTTAAGTTTAAAAGCTTAGGGGAAACCCTGTATAGCTGTTACTTCTTTGAGTATTTAATTAAAAAAAAATCACATATCTTTGTGATCATTTTTAGCTCGTCTGTTTTTAGCTCGACTTTTGAAAAAAACGAGAGCTATTGTCATGACCCTGGCGTCGGCGTCGGCGTGGTTGTCCGGTTAAGGTTTTTTGTTTAGCTCATTTTCTTTTTTTTTTTTTTCTCCCTATCAGTCGAGCGTCTGTGCCGTACGCGGTGCTCTTGTTCTGTTTTGTCACAAAATTTTAACCTTACCTCATAACTCAATTTTTTTTTAACATTTTCAAATATAACCTGGTACTCATGTTCCTAGGAACAATATGCATGTCTATACTAATTCACATAACTTTTACTTTTATTCAGTTATGCCCCTTTTTAGACAAGCTTTTATGATTCTTCCTCGTTCTTTCTAATTAAAATTTCTGAATTGTTGAATTATGATGGCATTTCGCTTGTATCTATTCACTTCTTAGATCAGAATAAGCTGGGCAATTAAATAGGAAATGATAGACGTCTTCAATGATATTTTTACACATTGGACAGAATCTATCTAAGTTATAGTGTTATTGTAACCTCTTGCTCTATTGAAAGTTTAAATTAAGAAAGTCCTTTTCAATTGCTGGGCTTGCTTGACTGTATCAGTGCAGAAAAGAGCTCCTCAAAACAAGTTCAAAATTTATAACTGTCTTTACCATGGTGGCTCAATTTATAATGACAGATTACACTTTCTTTCGTCTTGGTATATTAATTGAAAAAAATTAACTTCTTTATCTTGCAGAAGGACAAGCGACCTATCTGTGTCAACAATAGTAGAATTAGCCAAAGGGCAGCACGGTGAATTGTCTCTTGGAAGAGAACTTGTCAATCCAGGTAAAATTTGGATTGTTATCACAGTGGCCTAAACTGGATTTACAGGACAATAACTCTCTTGCGAAGCAATTAAAACCTATAATGTGGATACTCAAGAGAATTGTATCACTGAGTCAACTTTTTAGCTATATTTATGAAATATATAGTCTATTTGTAATGTTAGAGTGTCAGACATTTTTAAATATATATATGAAAAGCGTGCCAGGCCACAATGCTTGCAACATTGTTATCTAGTGATCAGGAAAATTGAACAATACAAGGGACATAACTCGACTCTCTAGCTTCTTTATTAGATCACCTGTGAGCCAAGGTGATCTCCATCATCTCCTCCTTAACCACAGGACCAATATCAACCAAACTTTACAGGAATGTTTCTTTGGTGGCCCTCTTTCAAAATTGTTCAAAGATTTAAATTCCATTCAAAACTCTGGTTGCCATGGCAACAAAAACGGGGAAATTAACCAAAACTTAAAAAATCTTCTTGTCTGAAAGTAGAAGACCCATGCTTTTGATATTTGGTATGTAGCATCATCGAGTGGACCTCTACCAAGATTGTTCAAATTATAGTTCTGGGGTCAAAAATGGCCATTGTTTTACATAGTCTTGTATAGGGAAAAAACTTTAAAAATCTTCTTGTCTTTAAGTAGAAGGCCAAGGCCTTTTATAAGCTCACCTATGCAGAAAGAGCAAGGTGAGCTTTTGTGATCGCTCACCGTCCGTCGTCGTCATCCGTCCATTCATATTTTCCTACAAACGACTTCTGTTCCTTGGGTGGATCTCTTTCAAACTTGTTCAAAGAATTCTATACCATGCAGAACATTGGTTGCCACGGCAACAAAAAAGGGAAAATTAACCAAAACTTAAAAAATCTTCTTGTCTAAAAGTAGACGGCCCAGGCCTTTGATATTTGGTATGTAGCTTCATCTAGTGGACCTCTGCCAAGATTGTTCAAATTATAGCCCTGGGGTCAAAAATGACCCCTCCCCGGGGGTCACTTGTTTTACATAGACTTGTATAGGGAAAAAACTATTGTCTAAAAGTAGAAGGCCCAGGCCTTTGATACTTTGTATGTAGCTTCATCTAGTGGACCTCTACCAAGATTGTTCAATTTATAGCCCTGGGGTCAAAAATTACTCCTCCCCGGGGTCACTTGTTTTTACATAGACTCATATAGGGAAAAAACCTTAAAAATCTTCTCGTCTAAAAGGAGAAGGCCCAGGCCTTTGATATTTGGTATGTAGCTTCATCTATTAGACCTCTACCAATCTTGTTCAAATTATTCCTCCCTGGGGGTCACTTGATTTACATAGACTCATATAGGGAAAAAACTTTAAAAATCTTCTTGTCTAAAAGGAGAAGGCCCAGGCCTTTGATATGTGGTATGTAGCTTCATCTTTTGGACCTCTACCAATCTTGTTCAAATAATAGCCCCGGGGTCAAAATGGCACCACCCCTGGGGTCACTTGTTTTACAAAGACTTGTATAGGGAGAAGCTTTAAAAATCATCTTATCTGAAGGTAGGAATCCGCTGTGGTCGAGTGGTTAGCGTCGGGGATTTCGAAACCGGGTGTTCCGGGTTCGATCCCCAGTCGCAGCACTACGGTCATGGTGGAGTGCCATTGGGCAAGGCACATTTTCTAGCCTAGTACTGGTTTGTTTACCCAGGGATCATGAATAATTAAATTTAATTGCGCGCTAAATGACCTTAGCTGTCGATGCGCCATAAAACAATATACATTCATTCATTCATTGTCTGAAGGTAGAATGTCCAGGCTTTAGATATTTGGTATGTAGCTTCATCTAGTTGACCTCTACCAAGATTGTTCAAATTATAGCCCTATTGTCAAAAATGGGGATCACTTGTTTTACATAGACTTGTTTAGGTAAACACATTAAAAATATTCAGGTGTTCGATTTAGGGCCATCTTGGCCCTCTTGTTTACTTTGAGTTCTGGGTTTAGGTACACTTTTCTTCTAATCTACACAAGCTCTGGGTACAAATTTTGGAACACATATTAAAGATCATGCGTCAACTGTATATTGCAAGGGCCATAACTCGAATGGAACATTTTGTTACATGAATTTTCAAATACCTTGGCACAATTGTTCAACTTGATCAGACAGTGTGTCAAGTAAAAAGCCCACAAGAGGTAACCATTTATACACAATATGTGCCATGTCATACAAATCCCATCAGCGAAGATCAAGATAAGTCAGCTCATCCATGCAGTCTAATTAGGATCTTACTTAACGACTTGTTAACAATCCAAAATCCAAAACTGTTTCTTATTTGATAGGAGCTGCGATTAATTTAAAAGCCATCAAATGTTGTTTTTCATCTGGCGTTGAGCTAATGAAATATTATATAAATTTTCAGGAACTCAGGGCCTCGGAGGTATGGTTTACATTATGAAATGTTTAACTGAGAAATATGAGCCCACAGCTGTAACATGGCAATGGTTATTGGGCAGATTGTATGTGATTGAAAAACTTGTTGTGGAATTTCCTACAGAGTTTCTACCTCGTCAGCGCCCAGATGGCGCAAGTTCTGAAAGTTCTCTAGAAATGATTGGGGCAGCATCATCAACAGTAGAGGAAGAGAGACCTCAAAACTATGACAGACTTTTAATTGTTGCCGAGTTTGCTATTAAAGCTGTTTCTAACTGCCATGTTAGGATCAGTCGTGTTGCTAAAAGGGTGTTTCTGTTATCAGCAAAATATGCAGTCCATCTGGAAAATATGATTTCAGAGTTCAGTTGTTTGCTCAAGAACTTGGAATTTTCACACAAAAAGTCGCTAAATAGACAGTTAGACAAAATCATCAGTGACTTTCAACTTGCAGACGAACTTGGTAAACAACTATGTGACCAAATGTCCCCACCTGACACACCAGATGCGAGTCCCCTATCCACCCCTCGATGTACCTCACCTGTCACTTCTGTCTCTGGTGTACCCGGTGATGTTTTTAGTACAAAATTACAGCTGATTGTACCTCCAAACACACCTATTTATGAGAGGAAGAAAGATACACAGGCAGATAAAATATACAAAAGTACAGACAATTTGGTAGAAACTTCAGAAAGACAAATGCATGGGATATTAAAGTCATCTAAGAGTTTAGATGCACTGAATTCTGAAGTCAAACCAAGGAGTAGGAAATCCAAATCACCTGTGATGAAAAAGACAAGATCTCGATCTAGGTCTAATACTCCACAGCGAATAGGACCTGTTCTTGAAACTAACATAGATGACGTTATCAAACTCCATGAAGAAGCTAAAAAGAATGCAATAAGAAGTTCAATCGATTCAAGTACAGATAGTGAATTTATTGAGAACTTTGACTGTGATGTAGATGACTTTTCTTTGTCCTTAAATCAATCTAGAACAGACATGAAGGATTGCCCTGCTCCATCTCCAAGGTTACTTTCAAATGACCTTGAAACTGACATTGACACTGTAGAACTTGACCTTGATGCAATGTTGAAGGTCAGAGATGATAAATTGGTAAAACATTCTGATAATGAGTTTGCTGGAATTTCTTTGAGCTGTAAACAGAAAACAAATGGAAAATTGTTGCCGAAGAGACTATCACTTGATCTTAACGAGGATTATAGACTGGACCGATCCAGGCACTCAATATCACCATGTGCCCATGTGAAAGAGTTTGAAAGACTCTCAGTCCTTGGAAGTGTTTCTCAAGCCCCTTGTATCAACTCTCTGTCTCAGACAAGTTCTGCTTTCACAACTGACATGTGTGACTTGCAGTCGAAGGATTATTCTACTGCATCGACAGTGCTTGTTGGGAAATCTGATCATGATATAACAGGCACAAACAAGTCAACAGCCTCGTCCTGTCTTAAATTACAAACACAAGTCAGTAATACAACAGATATGACAGATGATTTGACAGATTATAGATCTCCTGTTGGCAAACATGAAAAGCCTGTTACATTCAAGTCTGAAGTTGCATCTGCGACACCAAAACATTCCCCAAGTCATACACTTGACAGAGGTAATTTGTTACAATTGAAACATATCTTTCAACACTTTCCCACATTCAACAAATCTGCTTGCAGACAGCTTTGAAAACATCTAGGCAACAATTCTCTTTAAGAGATAGTTTAATTACTCAAAAGAGTTGAAAAGATCTTGGCAAAAGGAGAAATTGCTCATAATGAGACACATTTTAACAAAGTTTATATAGAGAATGTTATCAAACATCATCTTTTGCAGATGCATCTTTTTTGGAAAGGTTAAAGTTAATATTGAAAGATTATTCGATTATTTTGCTTTGAGTATAAGGAAGGGTCCTATAACAATAAATGTTACATACTCAACGATATTCCGGTCCTAATCTCAAAATTTAAATTCTGTTCTTCTTTCTTATATCAATTTTCTTTTCCTTTAAATTAGAAATTAACCTATTCCCACATACAACTATTCTTCAGCAGAAGACTGAAAAGATCTAGACAAAAATATGGATAATCTGTATTAATTGACCTATAGAATTAGGTCGAAAACAATGTGGCAAAAGGATCATTTGCTGTTTTCAACAGTCACCTGAATTCAGATCATTAATTCTTTATAGATGAAGATGATTGTAGATGCAAGGAAGAAGTCGAGAAAGAAGAAGCCTTAGCCCTGGCTAAGGCCATGGAAATATCTTCAAAGGATGGACCTAAACCCATTGTGCCAGGTCTGACCCCTATGGACCAACAAGAAGTGATAACAATACGAATACAGCCCGACGTAAGACTTTATAACATTGCATATTCTGTGAAGATTTAAAAATTATTTCATGCCCATGGAAGAAAGTGTTCCTATCTTAACGCCATAAACGGTGGGTGGAAAACAAAGGCCAAAGATTTGTTGTTACCTGCCTTCAGGGAGACACATAGTGATAACTTTCTCAGTTTGTCACTTATCAACATATTGGTTTCTTTTACATTCATTTAGTGTTGCTTGATAGATAATTGATAGAAACATAAATGTCTGCTGATCAGCTTTACAAGTTTAAACATTTAAAAAAAGTAATTGGAGACCCATATAAATTGATTATGTAGTATTCTAACACGATTGTTCTACTTTCTTTAGTTCTATTTTAACATGGCTTTCTTATTTACTGCACTGTATCAGTTTTAACTATTCAACTGCAAATATGTGAAAATATAATAAACAACCATCACACAACATTGCCAGGAGTCCTCTCAAATCTCCCTGTTGGTGTGATTGGTGATCTTAAACATATGAACTTGCAAGATAATTTAACCCTTTCCAACTTAAAGGTGCTTTCTGACACCTCTGCAGCAGACGACTTTTGCAAACACAATGAGCAGTTTCTCCTTTTGCCACAATGTTTTTAACTCGATTCAATAATGAAACTTTCTTTTAAAGAGGTTGACAATATTTTTACCTAGATGTTTTCAAAATCATGTCCTGCAGATTTATTGTATGCGGGAAAGGGTTAATGAAACTTGGTATTCATGATAATCATCGTTGCTTTAGAGTTATCTTTCATTGCATTTCCTCTATTTATTACTTGCGATTCATTTGCCAGGAAAGCTCAATATTGTTATTTATTTACAGGACTGTGATGCACTAGATCTGAATGGAAATCCCCCTACCTTGTACTATGAAAATGTTCACTGGAGGAAAGGACATTTACTAGGTACCGGTGCTTTTAGTACCTGTTACCAGTGTAGGGATGTGAAAACGGGTACCATCATGGCACTAAAACAGGTAGAACTATATTTTTAAATGGCACTTTTGAGGAAAGATTGGCCATATCATTTGAAAACCAACATTCTGGACTTTGTCACCAGTTAAGAAATTGATCAGACTGCAACACTGATTTGTATTATCAGGAACTTCGCTGTTCATGGTCTTGTCAGACAAGCATCCAACAAGATTCTGACAAACAGTCATGACCAAAAACCAATCGTAATCGCCATCAATTGTAAAACTTTTAAAGGCTGAAATAGTGATATGGAAATAAATACGGTCATAAAACTCACAAGCCAACTAGCTCTGTTATGCATGTTTTTATGTAGCCTGCCTTGGAAGGTTGACACATAGGGATCACATCTCCATTGCCTGTCCTTACTGAACTATTGGCAGGCGATACATGTTTGGAGATTTAATTTTTGCCTAATGGCAGTGGAGTGATATTGGCCCTCTTGGGCCTCTTGTCTCTGTTCCGCTTTGTTGCATCTGCAGCTGACAACCTTTGAAAATATTGTGTTATTTTGAATTATTTCTTCATTTTGACACAGTGTTTTTAACTCCTTTCAGTAGCTATTAATTTTATACCTTCATTTATTGAAATTCTTTACAGATTTGTTGTATATTGGAAAGGGTTAAAATTCTTTATAAACATATCTGATTTGGATGTACAGATTTCGTTTTGCCGTAACACTAAAACGGAACAAGATCATGTGATTGAAGCTATAACAGAAGAAATTCATATGATGGCCAAGTTAAATCATCCACATATTGTTCGAATTCTTGGAGCAACAAGACAAGGCTGTCACTTCAATATGTTTGTTGAATGGATGCCAGGTATGTATGTCTACAGAGACCTAGATAAGGAGGTATAAACCCTTTCCCACATACAACATATATGCAGCAGACGACTTTGAAAACATCTAGAATTCTTTTGGAAATCTCTGAACAAGAAGGTTTAATTACTGAAAAGAGTTGTGGCAAAAGGAGAAATTGCTTGTTTTGAGCAATTTCTCTTTTTGCCACAATGTTTTCAAAAGTCGTCTGCTGCAGATATGTCTAAAAGTGGGAAAGGTTTAACCCTTGCCCCACATACAGACGCTTTCTGACGTCTTCTGCAGCAGATGACTTTGAAAAAAATGACGGAAAAGGAGAAATTGCTCATTATGAGCAATTTTCCCTTTCCACAATGTTTTTAACTTTATTCTGTCATTTTTCTTACATTCAAAGAGAATTTCCATTTTTTGCCCAGATGTTTTCAAAGTTGTCTGCTGCAGTTTCGATGGATATGGAAAAACAATCTTTCTCCTGTAATATCTTGTTTATTACATAAATAAATCCTAAATTATGGGTTCTCAAAAGAGTAGTCTATGTGAGATGTTTGTGTATCCACAACATAGGATTTTTAGGCAAGTGAGGATTAAAGAATATGAAAGCACATGGTCTGATATGTCACATATTACATTTAATAACAATTTGAAAATAATTTATTTTAATTCGCGGGGAAAATATGAATTCTAAACGGGTTAATCCAGGGCGTGTGTATGTTTGGCATGGTAGAAAAAGCAAACTTAATGTGTTTGTGATAAATGTATTTAAGATATACTAACTTGGCCATGTTGCCTGATCAAATTGATTCTGTTTCAAGTAATTTGAAAAGGTAAGTCACTAAACTGCAATTGGTGCATATCCAGGTAAAACTGCATGAATGTGTAGAGTGATCTGTGTCTATACATGTTGCAAAGATCTGATGGTTGGTTTTCCTGAAATATCACTCATTGACAAACACAGAATCAAAATTCTTACCAGAAATATTTGCGATAAGTCATTTCAGAATCATTTTAATGCATCTGCAACTGATGATTTTTGAAATCATTAGGGCTAAAAAAGCTAAAGCTCAATTTCATCAATGTATCCTTTTCCCACAATGTTCAATATTTAGATCTTCATTTTTAAAGATTTTCCATTTTTGTGTCTTCTCAAACTCGTCTGCAGCAGATCTTTTCTATTTGTGCCACATAAAAGAAATCTAAAATTATAGTGGCAATTTCTCCTTTTGGCACAATGTTTTCATAAGTTGTCAGCTCTACATGTGTCAGAATGCGCATGCAAGTGGGAAAGTGTAAAATGAACCTTTGTCATACCTTGCAGGTGGTTCGGTATCGTTTCTGCTGGGACAGTATGGGCGGTTTGCTGAAGAAGTGATTACTTCATACATTCTACAAGTTCTACGAGGGCTAGCCTACTTACATGAGAATCATACATTACACAGAGATCTCAAAGGTATTACATGGTCCCACACACACAATTGTTGAAAGCGGCGTAAAACACCAAACATTTAAAACCACATGACAAAAAAATCAACCCTTAGATATGGCTGTCTTGTTTTATTTGCAGCTGCTTAAATTGTGTGATACTCAAAAAAGCCCTTGTTTACATGAAATTACCACATTTCTTGTTTATGGATTCAGAATGATCGCTTGCATTATGGTTGTGCGGTTTTAAGAAAAATCAAGTAGCTAATTTAATGTTAAAATGACTACTAGGTAACCAAAGAAGACCCTATTGCAGGGCAGGTTGATCTATTTGTTAGTGTCAGAGTATGGGCTTTCATGATGTTGATTTTGCAGAAGTTGAGGAGCTTATAGGGTGTAATAATGACAGCTGAGCCAACATAAACTCCGGTCAGGTAATGCAGCAACACTGGTCATTCAAACTGTCGTAAGCTTTTTGTTGTTTGCTTAGACACTATCAGTGTTATTATGCCCTGAATCGAAGAAGAGAGGGATATATTGCTTTGCACATGTCGGGATACAAAATCTTGTCATGGTGAATTTGAACAGATGACCTTAAAATCAATTGGGTTCATCTACTGGTCATGCCCAACCTCCTTGCCAAATTTGAGGAAATTGGTCCCAAGCATTCTGCAGTTATCAATCTGCTTGTCAGAACTAACTACATTGTAATAAGCTTCTATTTTAGGTCAAGCATATTTTATTCAATCTTCCACATGTTTCTGACAATGCGACTCTCAGGGGGGCATTCTGTTTGACAAAAATCTTTTTGTCTATCCATGCTTTGGAAAATTAAACTTTTGAAATGTTTTTAAGTTTAAAAACTATTTTGTTAAAAACCTTATCCCACATAAATCAAATCCGAAGCAGAAAACTTTGAAGTATCTATGCAAAAATATGGAAATTCTCTATAAATGAGACTATAATCATTAAATAATAGTTGAAAGCATTGTGGCAAAAGGAGGAATGGCTCATAATGACCAATTTCACCTTTCGTCACAATGATTGTCTGCAGCAAGTGCATCAAAAAAGTCTGCAAGTAGGAAAGGTTTAAATTTTAATATTGCTGAATTGTTTCAGGGGCGAACCTGTTGGTGGACAGTACGGGTCAGAGGTTGCGAATAGGAGACTTTGGGGCAGCAGCTAGGCTCGCGTCAAAGGCAACAGGAGCAGGAGAATTTCAGGGACAGTTACTGGGCACAATAGCCTTTATGGCACCAGAGGTATAGTCTTAGAATCCTTAACCATTTCTTACAGAAATCAAATCTGCAGAAGGCGACTTTGAAAATAGCTTAACAAAAATATCAAAGATCTTTAAATGAATATATAATTGATGAGTTGTCTTGTTTGTAATCATTCTGGCAAAGGTTATGTGCAATTACTCTTTTTACCACAATGTTTTTAAAAGTGATCTGTTAAAAGGTGTTAAGATGCGTGATTACAAATATTTTGAGTTTGTTGAAATAGTATTTGTTTAAGAGCTTCGTACAATAATTGTAAAACATTAAAACGCTGTAAATGGTTCAATGAATCTGGCCCCAATCTGAACAAATTAAGGCATTTTTGAGCAGTGTTATGTCTCTTTGATATTTAACAACCTATTTACAATTTCAGGTGTTTCTCAACAACTACTTGCTGGAATTCAATGAAAATTATTTGAAAGCTTCAGTACCAAAATGAGATGGGCATATTAGTTGATATTTATCAAACAATTCTTGGAGAATCCATCAGAATTGACATCTTATCTTGTCCCTGATACAGACAACATTTGATGCCTCTGCTATCCCATTCACTAAAACAGATCCAATTTGATGCCTCTGTAGCAGAAGACTTATGAAAATTATGTTACAAAAGGAGAAATTTGTTATCATGAGCAAATTTTCTATTTGCTGCAATGTTTTCAACTCAATTCAATTATTATACTTCAATTTACAGAGACTTTTATATTTTATCCAACATATTTTCTAAGTTGTCTACTGAAGATTTGTTGTATTTTGGAAAGGGTTATGTTTGAAGTGGTCCAGACTCTACAATGTTGTCCCGAGATGATTCCTAAAATATTGTTGAATGATTAATGTAGATTGGTTAATGATCATTTTGTAGGTTTTACGCGGAGAAAATTACGGAAGAGCGTGCGATGTTTGGAGCGTAGGGTGTTGTTTGATTGAGATGGCTACAACTAAACCTCCATGGAATGCCCATGATATCTCAAACCACCTGGCCCTTATTTTCAAGGTATGAAATTTAATTTCATTATTTTAATATCCCTTTCCCACATGCAGACACATTTTGATGTATCTGCAGGAGATGACTCTAAAACATTGTGGTTAAAGCAGAAATTGCATACAATGTGCAATTTCTTCTTTTGCCACAATGTTTTCATCTCTGATCAATAATTAACCTTTACTTCACCCTTTCCCTCATACGACAATTCTGCAGCAGACGACTTTGAACATATTTTGTCAAAACATAGAAAATCTCTATAATTGAATGGATAACCTATGACAAAAAGTGGAAAACATTGTGGCAAAAGGAGAAATTGCACGTTTTGTGCAATTTCTTCTTTTGTCACTATGTTTTCAAAAAGCTGTCTACTGCAGAGGCGTCAAAAAGCGTATATATGAGGGAAAGGGTTAATAAAGAATTGCCATGTTTTTAGCCAATGTGTTCTCAAAGTCATTTGCTACAGATTTGGTTTATCATAATGTGGGAAAGGGGGGTTTATTAAACCTTTACTGTATATAGGCACTTTTTGATGCCTTTGACAGACAACTTCTGAACACATCTACAGAAATGTTGAAATGAATGAGCAATTTAACCATTTCCATAGATATTTTCTACTCTAGCCTTAATTATTTGTTAATGTTTCCTAATCATTTCTAGAAATCCAATCAATAAGAAGTTTGATGATGTAATGGAAATCAGCTTGAAGTTTTCAGTTTTATCTTTCTGAATTTGTTTCGAAATTTATATTGAGCTTGGCAAATAAGAGGGAAATTAATAGGGTTTTTTCAATCATCTGTGTGTGTATGTGTCAATATCTTCTCCTCTGAAACCAGTAGCTCAATTGGGATGACACTTCACAGAAAGCATCAACAGAAAGCATCCTCTCCATGTCCTCACCAGAATTCCTTCAAATTGTTTTGATCCATGCAGAATTCTGGTTTCCATGGCAAAAAAACTACTCCATCCACACCAGTTGGCCGATTTTCAAATAATGTTCTAGATATGTTTCTTAGGTGACCCTCTATCAGATTCCTTCAACCATGTTGATTGGTCAAAAATGTAGTCACCAGGGTTCGCGGCTATTTTTGCATTATAGCTATAGTGAAAACTTTAAAAATGTTCTTTTCCGAAAAAAATTCCAAAACATTTGTAGGAATGATCCTTATATGATCCTTTATCAGATTCCTTCAAGCCATGTTGATTGGTCAAAAAATGTAGCTTCCAGAAGGTGGGGCTGTTTGGCCTTATGACTAGAGTGAAAACTTTAAAAGTATTCTTCTTCGAAAGTTTCTTGCAGATTTCCAAATAATTTTGTAGGAATGATCCTTGGGTGACCCTCTATCAGATTCCATCTAGCCATGTGTATTGGTTGAAAACATGGCCACCAGGGGCGGAGCTGCTTTGCCTTATATGGCTATAGTGATTTATGTTTTGCCTGATGAAGTGGAGCGATACTGGGCCTCTTGCTTTAAATCTATCTTTTACATTATTATTATTAATAAAAAACAAGCTCAAAAACAGTCACACATTTTCAAATGAAACTGGTACACATGTTCCATGAAACAATACACATTAGTATACCAAGTCACATAATTCTGAATTTAATAATTATCAGTAATGCCCCTTTTTCGACTTAGAAAAAAACAGACAATCATTGTATATCTTGTTATATTTCTTATATGATGCTTGTTTAAACACTAATTTATCAGTAATTTTTATGCCCCGGCATACGAAGTATGAGGGGCATATAGTTTTCCGGTCTGTTAGTCCGTCCGTCCGTCCGTCCGTTCGTCCGTTCGTCCGTCCCGCTCAGGTTAAAGTTTTTGGTCAAGTTAGATTTTAGTGAACCTGATGTCCTATCATTATGAAACTTCACACAAATGACAATCAACATATCATTGTTTAAAAAATTGTATCAATTTGAGGTTGGACCAACTGTTCATCCGTCTGTTCGTCTGTCTGTTCGTCCATTCCATTCTCAGGTTAAAGTTTTTGGTCAAGTTAGATTTTAGTGAAGCTGATGTCCGATCATGATGAAACTTCACACAAATGACTATTAACATATCATTCTTTAAAAAATTGTATCAATTTGAGGTTGGACCAACTGTTCGTCCGTCTGTTCGTCTGTCTGTTCGTCCATTCCATTCTCAGGTTAAAGTTTTTGGTCAAGTTAGATTTTAGTGAACCTGATGTCCTATCATTATGAAACTTCACACAAATGACAATCAACATATCATTGTTTAAAAAATTGTATCAATTTGAGGTTGGACCAACTGTTCGTCCGTCCGTTCGTCTGTTCGTCTGTCTGTTCGTCCATTCCATTCTCAGGTTAAAGTTTTTGGTCAAGTTAGATTTTAGTGAACCTGATGTCCTATCATTATGAAACTTCACACAAATGACAATCAACATATCATTGTTTAAAAAATTGTATCAATTTGAGGTTGGACCAACTGTTCGTCCGTCCGTTTTAAAATATAGTTAACAACCGGGGCATCCGTGTTCCATGGACACATTTTCTTGTTTTATATTGTTATTTTGTATACAGATTGCCAATTCCCAGTCAGCACCACCCATTCCAGATAAACTATCTCCACCCCTTCGGGATTTGTTGCTAAGGTGTTTGGAGCCCCTGAAGGAGCAGAGACCCACAGCCAAAGAACTTCTCATCCATCCTCTCTTTACACAGTATATACAAAAATGATGATTTATTTCATGATTGATTTTATCACATTCAGTCAAATTGTGAAGATTCGTGAATGACAATATCATGACCTTTTACCCTTTTGTGCATATAAGAAATCTGTGAAAGAAAACTTTGAAAGTATCTAGGCAAAACTATGGTAAATCTCTAGAAATTGAAATACTATTACTGAATAGTCTGAACTTATGTGACATAAGGAGAACATGTTCATCATGAGCAATTACTCCTTTTGACACATTTTTTCTAAATTTTTGCTGCAGATGCATCAAAATATGCCTGCATGTAGGAATAGGTAAGAATTCTTTGGATGAGAGAATATTTTTATATGGGCTTCTTATGAACAGTTGTTTCATTGTTAAATGTTTCAAAGAGTGCCTGGATATGTGCCAAATTTGTGTTTCATAATTATTGTATATTTTTTGTATTTAATTGTTTCATAAAACAATGTATTTCTTGAGGAAATGATATTTTCTATAGTATGTAGGTATAATTCAGAATAGCATTAATTTTTAGGGCTTTTATCTGTAAATGTTGCCTGCCTTGACAGGGTGACGTTTTGTGATGGATAACTTCCCTGTCATATGTTCATCCGTCTGTTTGTTGATCATGCAATAATTTACTGACCTTTTGGAATGTGACACATGTGTTTCTTTCGTACTTGTTTCTGTGTTTAATGAATAAATCTTATTGTTTTCACATTATTTTGTCAAAATATAGAAACTGCCTGTGTAAATTTCAGAAATGTTTTATTGGGTGACTTCGCAAAATAGGGAAAATCTCTTTAAATAATTGAATAGACTTGAAAACATATTTGCAAAAGGAAAAATTGCTCTGCTGAAAATACATCAAAATGAGTCTGCAATTTGGAAAGGGTTAAATTATGATGTGTGGATATGACACTTCAAGTTACTGGCCCCAAAGTTTTTAATTAACTATGCTAGATCTACAAAGACTACCTTTTGCCTGTCTTGACTCGTATACTGATAGTCAAAACTTGATCTACCTCTTGATCCTTTTCTTGATGGGAAAAATGAATCCTATATTTAGTATGTGTGTTTGAATTTATGTTTAAACTTTACCACATACGGACACTTTCTAACACATCTGCAGCAGACAACTTTTATAAACATGGTGGCAAAAGGAAAACTTGTTGTCCATGATGAGCAATTTTCTCCTTTTGTCATCATATGTTCAACTCTATCCAATAACTTTACTTTCATTTTAAGACTAGATATTTTGCAAATTTTGGCCTAGATGCTTTCAAAGGTGAGTGCTGCTGTTGTTTTGTATGTGGGAAATGGTTAAAAATTGTCTATTTTACTTTGGTCCTTTAGTTACAATTCTATTCAACCATATTAAGAATACACACTTGTTTGCCTTATATGATATATTTAGGTTCGTCTTCTTTGTAAAACATTGTGGGAAAAGAAATGGTAAATTTTTATCAGTTTCTTTTTTTCACCAACAATGTCTTCCAATGTTGTCTGCTGCAAAGGCTTCAAAATATGTCTATAGATCGAGGAGAAGGTTAAACTGTCCGATATTAGGAAAAGGAACGAACCCGAACTGCAAGTTGTGATGTCATCATTCTGTCATTAACATTCATGAGTCATTACAAATAGTTTGACATAACCATTATCATGCATTCAGTCAGTTTAACCCTTTTTCACATAGACTCATCTACAGCAGAGAACTTTTGAAAACATAGTAAAAGGAGAAATTGCTCATAATGAGAAATTTCTCCTTTTGCCACAATGTTTTCTACTGTATTTTATAATTATACACTTTCATTTATAGAAATTATCCAATTTTGTGTCTAGATGTTTTGAAAGGTGTCTGCTGAAGATTTGTTGTATGAGGAAGGGTTATAAAAGACTAACAATCATTCATGATAGATTCCCAAATGTATAGAATTATTTATAACTTAATTATGTATACAATTTCAAAATTATATATATATTTTATATCATTACCTATTCTTTAATTGTATATAAAGTTGGTTTATATATGCATGTATAACAAATGGAATTAAGTCTTGCCTTCATTATTCAAATTTTCCATACTTATACATTCTTAGAGAAAGATATTTTTTCCTGTGATGTTTAAAAATTGATATTTTTTTTTAATATGTCCGAAAATTGTATGGGGATGTTCGAAAAGGAAGTTGTTCAATGAAATACAAACATTGCTTAATTCCATGCGGAGAATTAGAAATTGAATGGATGGACTGGATTCCAGATTGTTATTTTTTTTTTCAAGAATTTATTTTTCATCACTTTTTACATTACCAAAGGTTTTAGTTCTTGTCATTCCATGGTTTTGATGTTGTTTGTGTATATTTGGATAATTTTACCTGTTAGTAAACCTTTCCTTCATACAACAAAACTGCAGTAGATATCAGAGTGAAAAACCATCTGGAGAAACATATAAAAAATCCTTTCTATAAAAGTTGAGTTTTGAAAAAGTTTGAAATATTGAGGTAAAAGGAGAAATTCACCTTTTTTCTCAATGTTTTAAAAAGTTATATGTGTTTTGGGAAAGGGTTAATCGGATGGCTTTTACCTTTTACCAAGCAGAATGCTTTAAATCAGAGTTATTGCACTGTGGCTGTCAAACGCAATTGCAGGCAATGACATTACAATATTTTTCCAAATCAATCTTATTTCAACATGAATGAAGTAAGCATTGTAGGGACTAGTGACCCTTTTCCACATGCAGATGAATTTTAACCCTTTCCCTCATATAGACGCTTTCTGACGCCGTTGCAGCAGACAGCTTTTTGAAAACATAGTGATGAAAGAAGAAATTGCTCAAAACGAGCAATTTCTCCTTTTGCCACAATGTTTTCCACTTTTAGTCATAGGTTATCCATTCAATTATAGAGATTTTCTATTTTTTGACAAAATATGTTCAAAGTCGTCTGCTGCAGAAAGCTTTAAATCAGATTCATTGCACTGTAGCTGTCAAACGCAATTGCAGGCTATGACATGATAATATTTTTGCAAATAAACTTATTTCAACATGAAGGAAGTAAGCATTGTTAGGGACTAGTGACCTTTTTCCACATGCAGATGAATTTTAATGCACCTGGAGTGTACAAATTATGAGAACATTGTGAAAAAAGAAGAAATTGCTCACAATGAGCGACTTCTCCATTGGGCATCTATGTTTTTTACTCTATTCTATAAGTATACTTTAATTTTGGCTAGATAATGTCCAAGTCGTTTACAGCAGATTTGTGGGTGGAAAAGGGTTAATAAAATAGACATGATAAACTTCTGTAGTTTCAGTTTGGTTTATCTGGATTCACATCTATTTACAGATAAAATAATCCAACTTTTTGTTGTGTGTATTTGTGTGGCGTGTACATGTTGTAATAATAACAAAATTATTCTTTTTTGTAAGCATTTTCCTGATTATGATAATTTCGGTAGTTTACTTTTAAGACATAATCGGAGGTAAAAGGAGTTAATGTCTTGAAAATGCAATTTACCAGTGAATACATTTTGAAAAAAGGTCTCACAGAAAATGTTCCCTTTTAAAGAGGGTTCAAATTTCTGTTTTAACCCTTTAACCCTTTCCCTCATATAGACGCTTTCTGACGCCTCTTCAGCAGGCGGCTTTTTGAAAACATAGTGACAAAAGAAGAAATTGCTCAAAACAAGCAATTTCTCCTTTTGCCACAATGTTTTCCACTTTTAGTCATAGGTTATCCATTGAATTATAGAGATTTTTGATTTTTAGCTTCACTGGCTGAAAGCCAGTCGAGCTTATGTCATGGCGTATTGTCCGCCGTGCGTGCGTGCGTTAACTTTTTCCTTTAAACAACTTCTTCTCCCTAACCACTTGGCCAATTTGGTTGAAACTTTCTAGGAAGCATCCTCTCAATGTCTTCTCTTAAATTCCTTCAAATATTTGTGATCCATGAATAATTCTGGTTTCCATGGCAACCAAAAGAAAAAAATAGTGAAAACTTAAAAAATCTTCTTCTCCAAAAGTGTCAGGCCGATTTTCAAATAATTTTGTAGAAATGTTCTTTGGGTGACCCTTTATTAGATTCCTTCAAGAAATGTTGATTGGTTGAAAAACATGGCCACCAGGGGGCGGGGCTATTTTGCCTTATATAGCTAAAGTGAAAACTTAAAAAATCTTCTTCTCCAAAAGTGTTCAGCCGATTTTCAAATAATTTTGTAGAAATGTTCATTGGGTGACCCTCTATCAGATTCCTTCAAGAAATGTTGATTGGTCGAAAAACATGGCCGCCAGAGGGCGTGGCTATTTTGCCTTATATGACCATAGGGAAAACTTAAAAAATCTTCTTCTCCGAAAGTGTTGAGCAGATTTTCAAATAAGTTTGTAGAAATGTTCCTTGGGTGACCCTCTATCAGATTCCTTCAAGCCATTTTGATTGGTAAAAAAACATGGCCGCCAGAGGGCGGGGCTATTTTGCCTTATATGGCTAAAGAGAAAACTTAAAAAATCTTCTTCTCCGAAATAGTCTGGCCGATTTTCAAATAATTTTGTAAAAATGTTCATTGGGTGACCCTCTATCAGATTCCTTCAAGAAATGTTGATTGGTTAAAAAACATGGCCGCCAGGGGGCGGGGCCATTTTGCCTTATATGACCATAGTGAAAACTTAAAAAATCTTCTTCTCCGAAAGTGTTGAGCAGATTTTCAAAAAAAAATGTAGAAATGTTCCATGGCTGACCCTTTATCAGATTCCTTCAAGCCATGTTGATTGGTTGAAAAATATGGACGCCAGGGGGTGGGGCTATTTTGGCTTATATGGCTATAGTGAAAACTTAAAATATTCTCTCCTCCGAAAGTGTGGCCGATTTTCAAATAATTTTGCAGAAACATTCCTTAGGTGACACTCTACAAGATTCCTTTAAGCCATGGTGGTTGATAAAAAACATGGCCACCAGGGGGCAGGGCTGTTTGGAGATTTTATTTTTGCCTTATGGACGTGGAGCGATACTGGCCCTCTTGGGCCTCTCGTTTGACAAAATACGTTCAGTCGTCTGCTGCAGAATTGTCGTATGAGGGAAAGGGTTGGATACAACAAATGTGCTGAAGACAACTTCGAAAAATTGTTTTTTATTTAAATTTAAGAATTATCATTGAGTTGAAAATATTGTAGTAACTGGAGAAATTGCTCATTTTGCATTTGAGAAAAGACTTGAAGAATACATGTTTATAACTTATTCTACCAAAGATTACCTGTTTTTAGCTCTACTGGCCAAAGGCCAGAAGGGCTTATGTCGTGGCGATTTGTCCGTCGTGCGTGCGTGCGTCCGTAAACAATTTCTTGTTAACACGATACAGTCTTCATTTTTGATTGTATCTCAACCAAACTTATACAGTAGTTAGATATCCATGAGAGCTCGGTTCCTTTCGAAAACCAGCCAGATCCGCCCATGCATGACTGGATTATGGCCCTTGAAATGGTCAAAATTGCTATAAAAGAGCTTGTTAACATAATACAGTCTTCACTTTTGATTGTATCTCAATTAAACTTATACAGTAGTTAGATATCCATGAGAGCTCGGTTCCTTTCGAAAACCAGCCAGATCCGCCCATGCATCACTGGATTATGGCCCTTGAAATGGTCAAAATTGCTATAAAAGAGCTTGCTAACACGATAGTCTTCACTTTTGATTGTATCTCAACTAAACTTATACAGTAGTTAAATATCCATGAGAGCTCGGTTCCTTTCGAAAACCAGCCAGATCCGCCCATGCATGACTGGATTACGGCCCTTGAAATGGTCAAAATTGCTATAAAAGAGCTTGTTAACACGATACAGTCTTCACTTTTGATTGTATCTCAACCAAACTTATACAGTAGTTAGATATCCATGAGAGCTTGGTTCGTTTCGAAAACCAGCCAGATCCGCTCATGCATGACTGGATTATGGCCCTTGAAATGGTAAAAATTGCTATAAAAGAGCTTGTTAACACGATACAGTCTTCACTTTTGATTGTATCTCAACCAAACTTATACAGTAGTTAGATATCCATGAGAGCTCGGTTCCTTCCGTAAAACCAGCCAGACTGGATTATGGCCCTTGAAATTGTTCAAATTGCTATAATTGAGCATGTGAACACAATAGAGGCTCTATTTACTATCTGATCTTCACCAAACTTAGATAGTAGTTAAATATTGATGAGAGCTTGGTTCCTTTTGAAAACCAGCCAGATCCGGCAAGACTGGATTATGGCCCATGAAATTGTAAAAATTGCTATAATACAGCTTGTGAACACAAAAGAGCCTCCATTTACTATCCGATCTTCATCATACATACATGCTCTGGATTGAAAATGAGCAAAGAACCATACCAGTAGAGCATAGGCCCTCATGGGCCTCTTGTTAGATCACCTAGAGCCAAAGGCTCAAGGTGAGCTATTCTGATCACTTTTTGTCCGTCGTCCGTCGTCGTTAACTTTTAGCTTTAAACATCATTTTCTGCTGAACCACAGAACCAATTGCATCCAAACTTTACAGGAATGTTCCTTAGGTGGCTCTCTTTCAAAATTGTTCAAAGATTTAAATTCCATTGAGAACTTTGCTTGCTGCGGCATCAGAAAGGGGGCAAAATGTCCGAACTTTAAAAATCTTCTCCTCTGAATCTGCATGTCAGATTCCAATATAGTTTGGTAGAAATGTTCCTTGGGTGACCCTCTACAAAGATTGTTCAAGGCATTCTGTTTGGTTGAAAAACATGGCAGTTAGGAGGCATCAGAAAAGGGGCAAAATCGTCTTGTTAACTTTTAGCTTTAAACATCATCTCCTCCTAAATCACAGGACCAATTTCATCCAAACTTCACAGGAATGTTTCTTTGGTGGCCCTCTTTCAAAATTGTTCTAAGATTTAAATTCCATTGAGAACTTTGGTTGCTGTGGCATCAGAAAGGGGGCAAAATGTCCAAACTTTAAAAATCTTCTCCTCTGAATCTGTATGTCAGATTCCAATATAGTTTAGTAGAAATGTTCCTTGGGTGACCCTCTACAAAGATTGTTCAAGGCATACTGTTTGGTTGAAAACATGGCAGTCAGGAGGCATCAGAAAAGGGGCAAAATGACAAAATTTAGAAATTCCAATTTTTTTTAAGTCCTTGTCTGATATTAAGAAAATTGAATAGGAATCTTACTTCAGTGATCCTCTACTTGATTTTTTCAAGCCGTATTGATTGGTTTCAAAATCATAGCAACCTCGCATCATCACAAAAGGGGTTAATTGAACTTTTAGCTACAAATGACAACTCCTACCATTCCACTCGACCAATTTCAACGTTACTTCACAGGAATGTTCCTTTGATGGTCCTCTTTCAAAATTGTTCAAAGACTTACATTCTGTGTAGAACTTTTGTTGCTGTGGCATCAGAAATTGAGAAAAATACCCAAACTTTAAAAACCAACATCTCCATAATCCATTTGTCAGATTCCAAGATAATTTGGCAGAAATTTCTTTGAGTGACTCTCTACAAACACTGTTCAAGCCATATTGATTTCGTTGACAAACGGGGCAGCAAAGCCGCATCAGGAAAGGTGCAAAATGACAAAACTTTATAATTCCATTCTTATTAAAGTTCTTGTTAGATTTCAAGATACAAATGGCTTTTACTGATAAACTATTTCTTGAACTGAGTGTCCACTACTTGCAGTTTCATTTGAACTCCTGATTAAATTTTCACAGATATTTGCAGTTAAATATTTGCTTCTAATTTACTATCATTCAGGTGATCGATTTAGGGCCATCTTGGCCCTCTTGTTTTGTTAACTTGTCAGAAGTTTTTTCATTGTTAAATGTTTTGAAATGATGCCCAAAGCAAAGAATTTTGTGAAAGTGCATAATGTTTAGTCATCAGATTTGATATTTTTATAGGGCATGTCATTAAAGTATTTTTTATTCCCCAAAGTTTAGGATCAGATAAAAACAAAATTAGTAATGCAGTGTAGTACTACTACTACTACTACTTACAATAGTTATAACTGTGATTTAGAAGCAGCAGCCCTTGCTGTGCTTAAGCAGTGCCAATTGCTGATGGTTTTTATCACACATAGTGTAAGACAGAACCATTTTGTCTGTCTTATCTCTTATCAGTCTTGGTTAAGAATAATGTTTTAAGTAAGATGTTAAAAATGGCCATCTTTTTCATTATTGTTTATGTATTCCTGTTATTATGAAATAGAAATGCCAAAGGCTGTTACATATACACAATTAAATCTACTTTTTAGCTCACCTGAGCAGGAAGTGCTCAAGGTGAGTTATTGTGATCGCCTTTTGTCAGGTGTGCGTCGTCCGTCCGTCAACTTCTTCTCCTCGGTAACCAGTGGGTCAATTGGAATGAAACTTCACATCCTCTCAATGACCTCACCAGAATTCCTTCAAATTTTTGGGATCCATGCAGAATTCTAGTTTCCATGGCAACGAAACGATTTTTTTTTTTTTAATTCTTCTTCTCCCAAACTGGTTGGCGGATTTTCAAATAATTTTGTAGAAATGTTCCTTGGATGAGCCTCTATCAGATTCCTTCAAGCCATGTTGATTGGTCGAAAAACATGGCCACCAAAGGGTGGGGCTATTTTGCCTTATATGGCTATAGTGAAAACTTAACAAATCTTCTCCGACAAAAGTAGCAGACCAATTTTCGAATAATTTTGTAGAAATGTTCCTTGGATGAGCCTCTATCAGATTCCTTCAAGCCAAGGTGATTGGTCGAAAAACATGGCCGCCACGGGGGGGCTATTTTGCCTTATATGGCTAAAGTAAAAACTGAAAAAATCTTCTCCTGAAAGTGGCGGGTCGATTTTCAAAAAAAATTGTAGAAATGTTCCTAAGTTGACCCACCATCAGATTCCTTAAAGCCTTGTTTATTGGTTGAAAAACATGGCTGCTGCGGGGCGGGCTATTTTGCTTTATATGGCTAAAGTGAAAACTTAAAAAATCTTCTCCTGAAAGTGTTTGACCGATTTTCAAATAATTTTGTAGAAATGTTCCTAAGTTGACCCACCATCATTTAAAGACATGTGTATTGGTCGAAAAACATGGCCGCCACAGGGCCGGGCCTTTTTGCCTTACATGGCTTTAGAGAAAAAATCTTTTCCTCCGAAACTGTTTGGCCGATTTTCGAATAATTTTGTAGAAATATTTCTAGGGTGACCCTCTATCAGATTTCTTCAAGCCAGGGGACGGGGCTTATATGGCTAAAGTGAAAACAAATAAAATCAGGTGAGCGATCCAGGGCCATCACGGCCCTCTTGTTTTAACAAATTTGTCTTGATGTGTTGAAATTTAGCTTTGAACTTTACTCAAAATTTCTTATCATAATTAGAAATAGAAGTTTAGAATATTGGCAAATGAAAAAAATATTGAGCATTCAATTTTCAACTTGAAAAGAATTTGCAAAAGCTGAAGTTTCACATTTCATTAGTGACCCCTTTTTCCGGAATGTATTTTAACCCTTTCCCACAAAAAAAAAAATCTGCAGCAGACGTCTGAAAATACTAGGTGAAATATGAAATAAATATCTTAAAGATTAAAATAGTTCTTTCGTTGAATTGTGTTGAAAATATTGTGGCAAAAGGAGTAATTGCTCATCAGCAATTTCTTCTTTTGCCACAATATTTTCAAAAGTCATCTGCAGATGCGTCAAAATGCGTCCGCATGCGGGAGAAATTTTAATACAATAATTTGGTCTAAAGGGAAGTGTCAAAATATGTTACTTGGGTCTCATTGACTCGGGGTTTAGCATCATTTTAAGTTTCATTGGAGTTGAACTACTATTATAGGGTTATTTCTATGTCAGAATATGCATTGAGATCTGTTCAACTTTTTCCCACAATCAACAAATCTGCAGCGAGCAACTTTGAAAAAATCTAAGTAGAAATGGGGGACGACTTTTGAAAACATTTAATTTCTTCTTTTGTCGCAATGTTTTCAACTCTATTTAATAATTAAGTAATTCATTTATGGAGATTTTTCGAGTTTTTGTCAGTATGTTTCAAATGTTGTCTCCTGCAGAACTGTTATATGTGGGAAAAGGGTTAATAACGCTTACATGTGTTTGTGTAGTTTGTATTTATTTCCTCTACGTTCTTGGTTGTGACTTTGTCTTCTGTAAAGTGTCCGAATGGGAATAAATGATTCTAGTAATTTATCCCTTTACCACATAGAGACGCCTCTGCAGCAGACGACTTTTAAAAATATTGTAACAAAAGGCAATTTCTCATGATGAGCAATTTCTCCTTTTGTCACAAGGTTTTCAACTATATTTTATAATTAATATCTCATTTATGGAGATTGTTCATGTTTTTGCCAATGTGTTTTCAAAGTCGTCTGCTGCAGATTGGCTGTATGTGGGCAAGGGTTAAAGTGGATTTTAAGACGACTTTAGTTTTAAAAAGGGTTAAA
The DNA here is from genome assembly GCA_031761405.1 of Serripes groenlandicus. Taxonomy (NCBI): domain Eukaryota; kingdom Metazoa; phylum Mollusca; class Bivalvia; order Cardiida; family Cardiidae; genus Serripes; species Serripes groenlandicus. The sequence continues at coordinate 144,678,806 of JASEVX010000001.1, forward strand.
AGTATTTTGTCCATTCCTTCATAAAATTGTTATATATGACTGTCATACATTTGCAGTGTATATTCTCTCAACATGGAAAACTTAGCATTAGGCATTTGTCTGCTGAGTAAAGTGTGTTTAGAATTAATTATAAAAACTTTTTTTCCAGGTTTTGTCTGCTCAACGATTGAAATAAATGCTACAAAAGGTGATAAATTATGTTGAGTTTGTTATTCAAATGCCTTGCGTTGTGAAAATTAAATTGTTGACAACGTCACAGAAAGATAGAAACGATCAAATGAATCTGCGAGGAACTATGTGGCCAGTTTACCCTTTCCCACATGCAGAAGTATTTTGACACATCTGCAGCAACTGACTTTGGGAACTTGCTCACACTGTCAAAATGATACTTTCATGATAGAGATTTTCCCTATTTGTGCCTAGAAGTTGTCTCATGTAGATTCTCCTTTTCCTACGTTTGAAACCATTGAGGCAACAGGAGAGATTGCTCATCATCAGCAATTTCTCCTTTTGCCACAATGTTTTTATTAAGTTTTTATTCCTTCATTTATGTTTTTTGGGACGGTTGTCGACAGACATCCGTTCCAGAGTCAACAGAATTAATAAATAGTTTTTCGGAGTTACTACGTTCGTAATTATTACACAGGCAGCTCCACCAAAACAAACAGTTCAAAGCTGAGTGATTACTTTGTGCTAACATTTCCCCAGGTAGATTTGCCATGCCAAATGAAAACCAACCTCCTTAAATCAAAGACATTTACATTCACTGTCCTTTTTAGATCGCCTGAGCCGAAGGCTCAAGGTGATCTATTCTGATCACTATGTCCGTCGTCGTCGTTAACTTTTACATTTTAATATCAATATTTTTTCCTAAACTACTGAACCAATTGCAGCCAATTTTGACTGGAATGTTGTTACTCTTTTAAAATTGATCAAACATTTAGATTATATGAAGAAGTTTGGTTGCTGCGGCATCAGAAGGAGGAGAAAACTGCCAATCTTTAAAATTCTTCTGCTCTAAATCGGCTTGTCAGATTCCAATATATTTTCATAGAAATGTTCCTTGGGTGACCCTTTACAAAAAATGTTCAATCCATATTGATTGGTTGAAAAACATGGCTGCAAGGCAGCATCAGAGAAGGGGCAAAATGTCAAATTTTTTAAGATTAGATTTTATGAAAGTGCTAGTCTGATCTCAAGATAAATGTGTAGAAATGTTCCTTTACATAATTATTCTAAGCAATAATGCTTTGTTTAAAGACATAGCATACAAGTGGCATCAGAAAAAAATGGTAACATTAACTTTTAGCTTCAAATGACATCTGGACCAATTTCAGCCAAACTTAATAGAAATTTTACTACGTTGGTCCTCTTTCAAATGTGTTCAAAGATATAAATTATGTAGAGAACTTATGTTGCTGTGGTATCACAAAGGGAGACAAACCCCAACACTTTTAAATTCTTCTCTGAACCCGCTTGTCTGATTCCAAGATAATTTGGCAGAAATGTTCTTTGAGTGACCCTCAACGACATTTGTTCAAGCCATATTTATTGATTGAAAGACATGGCCGCTAGTCGACATCAGAAATGACAAAAGTTTAAAATGTAATTTTTATTAAAGTTTTCGTCTGATTTCAAGATAGTTTAGCAGAAACAGTCCTTTATTGACACTGTACATAATTTGTTCAAGCCATATTGATTGGTTAAAAAAGATAGCTGCCAGGCGGATTCAGGAAAGGAGTAAAGGTATATTTGAGCTTCAAACGGTATATCTCTTAAACCACTGAAATAATATCAACCTAACTTCAAAGAAATGTTCCTGTGGTGGACCTCTTTGAAATTGTTCAAAAATAAAATGCATAATTACAAATGTCCTTTTTACTGATAAGCTGTCTAATGTGAAGTTCGATCCCACTCTTGGTCACATTTCATCTCAACTCAACTTAATTGTATTAGGAATTCGGAAATAAACATGCCATTGGCCATAAACAATAGTTACATGAAACTTAAATCTCTCTTTTCCAAAACTTCTTTTATAAATTGTGCCGTATTAGCTTGCGTCTCTCTTCTTTTTGATGCCAGTTTATTGATAAATTGGGTAACAGTTGGCCAAGTTATAGAAAGGATTTTTTTTCTTAGATCATGGAATTTCGGACAAATGCATATGAAGCGATATTCTGTTTCAATCTGCATTGAATTACACAATTAACAAATTCTGTTCGCTCTATCAATATTTTCGAATCTAATAAGCGGTAGCATTTGCTACTATACTATAACTCGATTTAGGGCCAGCTTGACCCTCTTGTTAGCTCCACTGGCTGAAAGCCAGTCGAGCGTATGTCATGGCGAATTGTGCGTACGTACATGCGTCAACCTTTTGCTTCAAACGACTTCGTTCGGACAAATGCATATGAAGCGATATTCTGTTTCAATCTGCATTGAATTACACAATTAACAAATTCTGTTCGCTCTATCAATATTTTCGAATCGTATAAGCGGTAGCATTTGCTACTATACTATAACTCGATTTAGGGCCAGCTTGACCCTCTTGTTAGCTCCACTGGCTGAAAGCCAGTCGAGCGTATGTCATGGCGAATTGTGCGTACGTACATGCGTCAACCTTTTGCTTCAAACGACTTCAAATTGTGTTGGTCCGATTTCAATATTATCCTCTAGCAAATCGTTATGTTGTAGATATAGTATTGCTGGTGGATGTGTATGTAAATGTTGTGGGTACGATTTAAATGAAACCATACCTCTGTGGATTTATTTTAATCGGGTTTAACGTTTCAACATTATTTCAGTTATATCACGGCGAAAGTTCACTTTTCCATGATCCCTGGTTTAACAAACCAGGTCTATGCTAGGAAATGTACCTTGTCCAAGGGCACTCAGCCGCGACTGGGGAGCGAACCCGGGTAGCCCGATTCCAAATCCCCGATGCTCTACCACCTGAGGATAATTATATTTGACCCACGTGTTCTAGATTGTGGGACGATTTGATTTGCATGGTCAAAGGTAAAGGCGACTGGAGGCATCTATGAACAGTTTTGTTAGCACTATTTTGAGAAAACTGAGAATACAACTTAGTAAAACCTGATACTCATTGAGAGAAGATGTGCCCTATATATTTTCAAGGTCAATGTCTTATTGTATCAGGGTATTACACCTGTTTGAACACATATCACGGCGTCGATTCACTTATTCATGATCCCTTGGTAAACACACCGGAATTAGGCTAGGAAATGTGCATTACCCAAGGGCAAGCCACGATGACCGTCGCAACTGGGAACGTCCTGTTCCATGTGGCCACGGTGGATTCCTCAGTCAGAGGGCCAATGTCACTGGAGGTACATTTCATTTGAGGATGATTTAGAGAAAAGTGTACCTCTAAGTACCGAACTGTTTCCAATTGTGAAAAGAGGTGTCATTGATTTTCAGGATCAAAATGAATAGGACTAATCTTCTCATGGTGGGGAACAAGTATGTTAAGTTTGATTATTCTCGGAGGGTGGTTAGATGTTATCTCATGTCAATAACACGTTGGATACAGGCTCAATGCACCTACTGCTATATTCTCCATAACGTATTGCGATTGGATAATAGCCGAGAGCCCCGAAAGCTCAGTAGGTAGCGACGCGGACTGTTAATCCAGGGGTTGTGAGTTCGAATCCCAGCTCGGCCAACATTTTTTCCGCCGTTTGACAAAAGTCACTGTGATAAGCGTTATTCGTCTTTCACCAATGGTCTAACAGTCTTTGAAATGAAAGTTGAGAGAAACCAAACTACATTAAATGTTCAACAAATGCTTCCTGCCCACCATGATATAATTCAACAATTATATAAATGTGTTAAAATGTTTCTCTACTGTCGGCAATTGCAAGCCGTAAATATGATTGTTTGGGTCGAACTTGCCATTTCCGGGTCACGTGACAAATGTTTGATTGTGTTATCAGGGTTAATCTCAAATAATGTTATATTCAACAAAACAGCTGTCTTTTGATAACAAGATATTTATTTCACATTTTTATCAAAATAATATAAAAAAAGAAAGAACCAAAATATATCACTTGCAATTACCTTTTGCATTAAAAACAGAACAGTGACGGGGGCCGACTTTACTATTTACACTTTTATGCACGAACACTTGCATTTCAACCAATTAATAAGTCATATTTGGCAAAAAATGTAAATTTTAATAACACATTATCACCATAAGAAGCATCAAATTATTCTTAAAAAGTTACCAAAATAGTTTTACTAATAAATTGATAATTTTTAGAAATTCCATTTGGCTGACCCGAAAGTGTCGTATGTGAACTAGGTCAAATTATCTGCTAGTTTGGCATAAACAACTTTGACAAGTCAATCAATATTATAAATATTGTTCACATTTATGTGCAATACATACCTGTATTACTAAAATTATGGCTACAATCAGCAATTTTCGCTGTAACAGGTAAACACAAATATTGAAATTTTGGGTTTCGCGGGAATCGATGCAGTCAAGTGTTTCGTGATAACGACATCCGTTCTTGAAATGACAACGTCCGTAATCGAAGTGAATCTAGCCAAGCTAATGCAAAATACGACTTGATAATAAAAAACAATTTTTTTTTTTTCAAATGTGACCCGGAACTGTCGAGTTCACTGTAACATTCCGAATGTTCTGCCGTCTTTTAAAGAACCAGGGACATCACTGTATGTTGTAGTCGGACAACGACTTTGTAAAACGATGTTACATGGCAGGAATAATTATAACAAGTATATCATAAACACATATCCTTAATAACTAAATAGCTCTCAACCAAACGCAATCCCTCAGATTGTTAGACCTTGACCCCATATAGACGCTTTCTGATGCCTGTGCAGCAGACGATTTTTGTAACCATTGTGGCAAAATCCTTATGAGAAATTTATTCATTTGCCACAACTCTATTTAATAAGTATTATTTCATTAATAGAAATTGTCCATACTATTGCCAGGATGATTTCAACGTCGTCTGCTGCAGATTTGCTGTATGTCGGAAAAGATTTTTAAAAATTCATGGAGAGTTGTTAATCCTCAGTGATAGGCCTACATTGTTTCATAATTCATGCACACAGGCACATGACAGCCACAGCTATACACCCACAAACAACGCACCGTGAGGGGATTTAAAAGTATATGTTGTTGATTAGTTAGAAGGATGTTGTTGTGTTTTCCTGTCATCAAAAAGTTACTTTCTACAAAATGAAATTAAAAAAACATACATGTAGTAAGAATTGCACACTTTGCGGCGGCCTTGTTATTAAAATATTGCTATTAACAAGAAGGATTGTATAATCCATAATGTATTGACGTCTTCAAAGTACCAGGGAAATGACTTCATAACATTACATTAAATGTATTGCATAAAGATGTTTAATACAACATACAGTTAAACGCATAAACATGATTTTCGTAAAGGAAACAAAGAAAAAAATACTATTTTCGGAGGAGCTAAATACTAATAAATTGTGTATGGACAAATTTAAAAATCTAGTTAAGTTTGCCTCATAAATAAATTTACTAAATACGTTTATAATTTTTTGGATGTTTCAGACTTGAAATTGATAATTCTTTTGTATGATTGGCTATTTGAAATAATACAGTAGTCGAAAAAAGGCTTGGCAAACTATGTCTATATGGCAGAACTAATTGAAATAAAAAAAATAACAATTACATGCATGTACTTATACTCACTAAACAGCCCAATCTGCATCTTTCAGATTCGTAAACAAATAGTTTAGATACACGAATATGTGGAGATCCTGAAATATAGAAAATAACGAATCACAGATTACATTTATGCATCTTACAGGAGTACCTATCCCCCATAATTAAGGTTCGCTTCCACAATGTTGTCGAGGGACCATTTGGAAAAAGTACCAACATACTGGTCTAGCCGGAAAAAAAGACTTTTCCAACGTACGAAATAATTGCAGCAGACGAAATAAAAAAACATTGGCAGCACTAAGGAAAATCTATAAACGAAATGTTACAATTATTGCAAGGAGTTGAACAAGTTGTTGCAAAATAAGAAAGTGATCATCCTGCGCAATTTCTTCCTTTAGCGCAACGTTTTCAAATGGCGTTGCTTCCGGTGTCTTAAATTTTGTCAAAAATGGGAAAGGATTAAATTAATATAGCTCGTTTCGAAAGGATCACTGTAATCCGAAATATTTATCACCTCTTATCATTTAACCCTTTTCCTATCGCATTGATATCAGAGGCCGTGTCTTAACCAAAACAAATGAAAAACTACATTGACAATGTGTGACACATTTTACCATGGTATTCTAATGATAAGATTTCCTACAAATATGGGGTTAGAACCAAACTGTGCAATTTTGCTTTTTCTTTTTTTATAAACGTCCCTACATATTAGAATGTGTTAAAAGAAGTAAACACTCGAGAGTTCCCATAGAAACCATCAACTCTTTCCAATATACATCAAATCTGCAGCAGACGACCTTGAAAACATCTAGTTAAGAGTGTCAATACTCTCTTATTAATGAGTAACTATTGTAATTATTGAGTGGATAACACTTTGTCAAAAGGAGAAATTGTTCATTATGAGAATGTCCTCCTGTTGCAATAATGTTATCATTAGTCGTGTACTGCAATTGAGACAAAATGCATTTGTAAGTGGAAAAGAGATGGTTAAATTGCGTATCAATTTTGTTTATCGGGGACAGGTGCTACTCCTGGATTGTCAAAACCGAGCTTACATATCAATACATTTAGTCTGTATTTGCCGGACGTGAAAATGTACTGGAGTAGGCGCATTGTGTTGTAAGTTAATACACAATTATAAAGTTGATGTGGTGTTTTACGCAACTTTAATTTATTTTCAAAATTATAAAATCTGTCTGAATAAGCTTTGGGAATTTCCCGGTAGCACTAGGAATATCTAAACATGAAGGAACATGTGACTCGTGTAGGTCATGTTAATTCACACGCATTGTTGCAGTTTGGTCTATCTCTGCACTGTTGGCAATTTTTTAAAGAGAAGATTTCATGAATTTTCCTCCACATATAGTAAATTTAGTACTGCATCTGCCTGAAGGAACGAGTTTAAAACAATTCAAAATAAACATAATCGAAATTTGGAATATTTTCAACTTTTTTAACAATACATTGGTATTCTTGTGGTCTTTTGTTATCTTTGTGTATCTTTTACGTATTTTATAATTTGTATGCATTTCTTTTACCTACTTCTTTCTTCACGTATCTACACAAACAAATGATAAACAATGGTGCAGAGATAGAGCGTCGTCCTCTAGTACCAAAGGTCCCGTGTTCGATACTCGTTCTGCTTTTGGGATTTCCACACAAATGGCGCGAATACGTGTTATGTGTCTAGGAATCAGACACCGAGCGTGGCAAATATAAGATGAAAGTTTGTTTCGCAATCGAGATACAATATCTAAGCTTAAACTTAAGGAATGGTAACATTAATACATTTACATTGTATACTCTAATATGGATGTTGTTTGTCCAAGAGAACACATCGATTATACGAATTATAAGTGTTTCCATCAATGCAAATAATGTTTATCTCGAAAAGTGCATACACACTGAAACAGTAATATTTAGAAAATAAACGCTTTCCCACATGCAGACTACTTGTGAAAACAGTTTGGCAACAGGATAAATTGCTAATAATGAGCGAATTCTCCTTCCACCAGAATGTTTTCAACTCTATTCAATGATTAACCCTTTCATATTTTAAACATAGATGTTTTCAAATTCGTATTGAAGATGTGTTGTATGTTGGAAGGATTAGTTAACTATAAACCGTAGATGTTAACCCCATATCCATTTCAGATATCTATTAGGTCTTTTAACTGCCTCAACGTTCTTGGCCATTGTACTACAAGTAGGACTTACACGGCATGGTCGATTTGTAAACCACAGACACATAGACACCATCACGCGTAAGAATACATATGCAACAGACACCTCAACACGATGCCATGAAAAGGCAAATTTCGTCTTCCTGAAAGTACACAAAACTGGAAGTTCGACAATGGCAAACATCATTCAAAGATTTGGACTCAAACGGAAACTCAATTTTGCTTTGCCAAAGAAAAAACCGGGAGAGCTACGATATAACTACTTCGGTGGAATTGGAGGAAAGTTGAAAAAGGATGAGATCTTACCACTCAAGTCCAATGCCTCTTATGATGTATTGTACAACCATGTGATATTCAACAAGGATTCGTTTCATAATATCTTCGATAATAAAACTGTCTATGTCACTGTTATGAGAGAGCCATTTAGTCAGTTCACATCAGCCCTTTTATACTTTCTGAATGAAAAACTGTACAAAATAGCAACATCGAATCTTACTCGATACCTCCAAAATCCGGAAAATTTTGAACCAAGTAACCCGTATATTTCATTTACGGATAATCGTCAGGCCCTGGATTTGGGTGTCCCCATTTATAAAGTGCGACATCGGCGATTCATCAATAACTATATCAAATCATTGGACAGCTCATTCAATCTGGTAATGATAACCGAGTTCTTCGACGAGTCTTTGATTCTTCTAAAACGGTTAATGTGTTGGTCTTTCAGTGATATATTGTACTTCCGGAAAAACAAAGGATACCGGAAGTTTCACTTCAAACCAACGGAAATGGACATCGTCATGTACAGGTCTTGGGCAATGGCGGACAATCTCATTTACGATCATTTTTATAATAAATTTATGGACACTGTCATGGAACAACGTGGTTTCGAGGAAGAAGTTTCATTTTTTAAGAGAATTCTGAGAGAAACTCAATCATTTTGTGACAGCAAGATTGATACAACCCAAATTTCATTTCCTATATCTAAATGGTCAGCTGGCTTCAATGTGACAACTTTGGATTGCTTTTACATGCGATGTAATGAACTCAATCTTCACAACATGTTGTATCATCACACAAGCAATTAATGTTTCAAGTTCAACTATAACTCGGAAATATTGTTGTCCCGATCCTCTCACCTTTGTGTTTATTATCATGGCGCAATAAGGTAGAAAGTTGTGGCCATAATGTAATTGCTGAATACATATTCTAAAATCAACAAATAACCTGACTTTACATATCTCACGTACCTCGTGTCCTATAGGCGTAGCCCTTTGACTGCTGGAAACGAGTTTGTGAAGCATGTGCCACCAGTATAGAGCCAGGTCAGCTGATGCATCCGCACCGTCATCTAGATATTCCTTGAATTTGCAATGGACTCTTCCAGATGCAAAAGCTAGACAATCTAATTTGAAAAATTAATCATAACATTACTGATAGCAGGTATTTGGAAGCTATGCAGTCACATGCTTGTACAAATGTGACCTTTGTTTGATTTATTAAATTGTTGTTGTTTTTACACCATTTCAACATTATTTCATTCAATCTCTTAGGCATGATCCCCGTGTAAGCATAGGAACGTAGACTCTCTCTCTCTCTCTCTAGTTTGCACAAAAGTCGAGAACCTATAAATAGTTCAAAACAGTATGAATACTTAAGCCGCGTCAAGCAATTTGGAGGCTACAATCCGATTTAAAAATAAGTGTATAAGTTAAATGATTTTCAAAGGTTGAACCATTGTGGCAAAAGTACAAATTGTTCATAATAAGCATTTTTTTTTTTTTTGCCATAATGTTTTAACTTTACTCAATAATGATACTTTCATTTATACACATTTTAATTTTATCTATGCTAGATATTTTCAAATCTGCTGCAGATTTGTTCAAGGAGGAAAACACATTGATTGAGTAAATGAGTCACTCTAGAAAATACCCCTAACTATAGCTAAAGATAACAGGTTTTTTTCCTACTTATTGCCAGTCATCACGTTTCGTCGATAAAGAAGGTCACGCGTGAATTTAAAATCAACAATGAACGAAAGTGGCATCAGCTAGTTTAGTAAAGGTTAACCGTAGTCAGTATTGAACCTTAAGCCTTTCCCTCATACGACAATTATACAGCAGACGAATTTGAACAATGTTGTCAAAAAATAGATAATCTCTATAATTGAACGGATAACCCATGACTAAAAGTGGAAAACATTGTGGCAAAAGAAGAAATTGCTTGTTTTGAGCAATTTCTTCTTTTGTCACTATGTTTTCAAAAAGCCGTCTGCTGCAGAGGCGTCAGAAAGCGTCTTTATGAGGGAAAGGATTAATATTTTGTGTGTTTTGGATGTTTTACGCCGCTTTCAATAAGTTTCATTGAAAAGTTACCAGTACTGCTGGTATATTTACCTTGATACCAGCAAGTCAGTCGTTATGCTAACCCCACAATCCTGAGCGCCAATGAGAGAAAGTCATTAATACAAACGGTATGACCTGTCCGGGGATCGAACCCAAGACTTCCGCACCCTAGAAGGACGCTTTACCCCTACACCATCGAGGCGTTCTTTAGCATAGGTATTACTTTACGTATTGATTTATTTATACGAGTCTAGCGATTTGGTGTCTAATCAGCAGCAGACGACTTTGAAAACTTGTTTCTGATGAAAGTTATAATTTAGAAAATAATTGGAATTATGTGACAAAGAGAGTAATTGCTCATCAAATGCATTACTTCTCTTTGGCAAAATGTTTTCAGATGTTGTCTGCTGCAGATGCGTCAAAAAAGCTTAAATGCATGTGGATAAGGTTTAATACACCGGCGGAGATATTCTGCCTAAGTGTTAAAGAGACCCAGACTTATTACACACAAAACAGAAAGCATATCCGAACTAGTTTAACGACAATTATACCTTGAATGATGCCAAACCGGAGTGATCAAGACCCCCATACAATTATATGTGGAGGTCAAGCCACAGTTCAAAGGGGTAACCCTTTTGGTATTTTCCTGGTTTATCATGATATTTTCATTAACCATGAATATTACATTGATTGATAAGGGTTTAATGCCATTTTCGACATTTGTAATCATATCACGGCATCCAATTTATATACCCATGTGGTTCCTGGCTTGTCCACACCAGTTCTACACACAAATCACGTTCCAAACAACTGGCTGCTTTTCAAAATCATTGATGGAAGAAGAATCACGATTGTCGCATTGACTTATGTTGGGCGAGCTTGAAAGGGGTTCAACTCACAATCCCTGGAATGACAACTCCTGTCGCTACCGACTCTCGGCTGAAGAAGGTTATCACAACTCCGTTCCTTTGTTATCAGAATGAGGATGAGTTATGCGATACTATGATATCCTTCTTCCTGCTTTACGCGACGTTAACTCCTTCAAGACTGCGCTTTTAAAAATGGACTTGTTCAGCTTTGCATTTGGAAGAGTCTTTAGCCAAGTTAAGGAATTCCAAGATAACAATGTTGAGTTTGGTCAGCCAACAGTATAGATCCAGGTAAGGCGGTAGGCCTGGTTCAACTCTGGGGGCACACGCTTCACAAAATCAGTTCCAGCAGTAAAACAAGGTTAAACAACATTGGTCTAGCCTCCATTGCAGGATTTTAAGCATTTACGAACAATACAGACCGAAATCAGCCTGCACAATCGTTAAGTCCACTCTAAGTGTATAGCGTTCGCTACTTATTTATCAATATGTTACTGGACCACTGCATTAAACTGTAAAGTATATATGTTTAAAAGTTGATGTTATTAATACAAGTTGCAATAATTAAGAAAGGATAATGGTTATCATTTCAATGCACCGAAGCGTCAGAAAACCTTGATCAAGTATGAGTATTTAAACAGGAAGTGTTGCGTAGCAAACAACACCGCAGTTGTGTCCTAATCTTTAACCCTTTCCCACATATAGACGCTTGTTGACGCCTCTGCAGCAGACGGCTATTTGAAAACATAGTGACAAAAGAAGAAATTGCACAAAACGTGCAATTTCTCCTTTTGCCACAATGTTTTCCAATTTTAGTCATAGGTTATCCATTCAATTATAGAGATTTTCCATATTTTGACAAAATATGTTCAAAGTCGTCTGCTGCAGAATTGTTGTATGAGGGAAAGGGTTAAGTGTATTTTTTCGAAACTCGCAAAGAAAACGAATATGAGCCGTCCCACTAGAAAACCAACATTGTTTATTCTGCGTAAAGTATCGACCCGGATCAGCCTAAGCATGCCACACAGGCTAACCCGGACAGACACTTTACACCTCCTCTGGATTTTCTGTTCCAGGAATCATTACTCTATACCTCTATCCCCCTGGGACGAAATGTGTCGGCCCGGATTAGCCTGCGCGAACTGCGCAGCCTGATCTGGAACGATACATTACGCAGAGTCCATAATGTTGGTTTTCTTGTGGGACGGCTCTTGTGTACATGCTGTGTACATGTTTCTTTACATGTCCCTTTCACTTGTGTGACCTATCGTTGACCCTTGCCTAGTTGTATAACCAGCTTTAGGATAAGTCAGTTATAAATATTAATGCATGCATGGTCTTTCCTATTGAGAATAGTGTAGTGCGATGGAAGATTGCGTTGTAGACAATAAACTATAACATGTATCATGTGAAAATGATGACATTTATTGTGAAATAACGAATCGCTAACGTTTTGGGCGAACGACAAAATGGGTCATTTGTTATCTGAAAGCGAGCGGATATACGAAGGAAGACTCATCGACATGTGATGTTTGTAAACTTACCTAACTTCATTTACATTCAAAGTATATTATCTATGTACATTTAAACGGTTTAACGCCGAAATTACCGTGTTATAAATTTAATGTCACATCTTTGAATCGTAAATAATTAATTTGGTCGATTACAAACTATTTACAGGTAAGTGCCTTTGTGTTTTCATAACTTTTGGTCATATCGATTATTTGTTTTGTCTTTGTCAGCTTTTTAAATTTTCCACCTGTACTATGTATGTCGTCGTCTGCTTTGTGAATACCTGGGCATAACATGGGGACTTATTGTAAACTTGAAGTAGGCTATTACTTAGGTACCTGGTTGAACACACTATGAGAAAAGGATAACTTGTTCGCTGTAAACTTTCTCCCTTTACAACGCTGTTTTTAATTATTTAAACTGCAGATGCATCATTTGTCGTCTGTATCAGAAAAAGTGCCGAGTCACATTTTTGTTTTGTTGTTTAATTATCAATGGTAAACAATACAGTATTTTGTTTCCCATCGGTTAACTGTCTGATGTATTATCTCTGTCCCGCATTCCCGCCACTTTACGGAGTGCGTGTTTAATTGTTATTTTACGCCGTTTTCAACTTTATTTCAGTTATATCACCGCGAGAGTTCAATTATTCATGACCCCTGAATATACGTTTTACATCCAACATGACCATGTTCCAAATCCCTTGGGTAAAAAGCCAGAGGGAAAATCATTAAAAATAAACATGTTTTCAACTTTGTATCAAAGTTAGATTTTTTCGATGTTTTCCGGAAATGTTTTCAACCAAGACAACTTTAAATATCATATCAGGTCGTAGTTTGATTCTGTTACGCGATTCTTAAACTGCAAGCGCAACACTTAAACCAGACAAAACCTTCTAATTTCCTGATTGTTTTATGATGTCGAAATTTAAGTTTACGACCCTTATAATATATCATTAAAACCCTTTGCCACATACAGACGACTTTGAAATCATTGTGGCTAATGGAGAAATTGTTCATAATGAGCAATGTTTCCTTTTGTCACAATGTTTTTAACTGGGTTTGATAATAAAATCTCTCATTTATGGAGATTTTTCATAGTTTTACCAATATGTTTTCAAAGTCGTCTGTTACATGTTTGATGTATGTTGTAAAGGGTTATTAATACATTATGTGAATACAATTTTTTTTAAAAACCCATCTGACAAAAGCAACCTTTACTACAGAACATCATTTTGAAGCATGGATTTGGTTTTTGTCTTTTACGTCGATTTCAACAATACTGTACATACATTTCGGTTATATTACGGCGTTTCCTGGGTGAGGTACCAGAACTGCTGGCAAGTTCGTCAGCCATAATGGTATCCCCGCAGCCGTGAGTGCCACTGAAAGAAGCCATGAATAATAGTTTTAAGTAAAAAGTGTGAATCGGACCCTGATCTCCCACTAAATCGATGCGTTCGTTCTAATCATGACACTTCAGAGGCAGTCATTTGGTTAGCGTGTGGGATTTGAAACCGGGCGGCTGTCATGGTGCAGTGATCTTGGGAGATTTACGTTTCTAAGCATAGCTCGGGGCTCAGGAGTATGTGTTCTGTCGCCATGATTTAACTATAACAAATAAGTAAATGTATGTTAAACCCCAGTAAGATACACCAAGTCAGGCCATACACAGCTATTCGGTACATAGACATCGATTGGGGGGAGGTGAAAAACTGATCTGGATCGACACAGGAACAGTTGGTTAACGCTCAGATCGAGTTTAAAAGTTCAGCAGAAGAGATCCTTTTATTGCGCGGGTGCATATTTTGGTTGTGTTTAGAACTACCACTGGTGCAATGGGCTTGCCCATGCGCCGTGTTGATCGTCTTGGTCGCGCATGCGCCGTATTTTACCGTCAGCTCTCGGATATTTCTGTAGCAGTTCGTCACTAGACTAGTTCTCGTTCGAGTTTGCAATAGAAGAGTAAGATTACTGAACTAGTCTTTTTATAATTAAAATGTAAATGAAAACCATAGTGTAACAAGTACCGGTGTTACGCCATCGCGGTTCATCAAGCCAGGCACTAACCGCGATGAACTTAACTTAACAACCACAAAGGTCAACCACTCTACTAACGTCGCTATAAAAGCCGGCTTCAACAGCAAAGCTGTAGAAGTGATATTTAAACCTCACACAACTGAACACAAGCACTATACCAGAGCGGAGTCTATGTAACATCACTGGGAACCACCGGTGAAATGGGAATATTTTCATAAATGCGAAGTTATTGTGCTAAATTTTGCGATTTTTAAGAATATATAAAGGGGGGAAAAAAGGACGCGCATGCGCAGACAAATGTTTACAATACTTTTGGGAGATCGAGGTCAACACGTTGGGGAAATGTATTTTTGTTTTCGTTTTACGTATTTAACTAAAAAAACTATTGTTATCATATATTTATATCATATATTTAAAAGCTGGTTTCGTGATTTTCGAATCAAACAGTATTTCTTAAGCCATAAAATGCTGATTCCCGCGCTAACATCGAATTGCTGTAAACACTCTTTTTGCAGATCAGGTGTAATAATCTAAGCAGTTTCGACCAACTTCATTAATTTGTTTAAAACACTTGTCATTTAATTGCGGATAAGTAGCAAGTTAGACGTTTTAAGGATGATTATTTCTTTGATGTTAAGTTTGAAATTTAATTATCTTTTAAATGCCTTTATCTAAAATGTTTTCAGTAGTCGACTATTGATAAAAAACATCAACAGTTGTCTCGAAATAGGTCAATAGCCATCTCCGTTCTATGTTAAATGACCCCATATTAACCTACTACTTGCGAGAGCGGTCGTGAAACAGAAAGACAGAGGTGAAGTGGTAGAGCGTCGACCTCTCATTTCAAATTTCGATAAATGCAGTTTTTGTCCGAGGGCTTTTTTCCCCACACAAACAGCTCAAGTAGGAAGCAGACATTGCGAATGGTGAAGTTTGTTTTGCAAATCGATGTAAAAAAATTAAGTTTAGACTAATCAAAGCTCTGTAATTATTCTATCAATGTTAGAACTGAATATCAAACTTAGGAGCGGGAGACTAGGTTTCGATTCTCGGTCAGGTGAATAATAAATAATACCGGTAGAACTGGTAATTTAACAGGAAACGCCGCGACATAACTGAACTAAAGTTGAAAGTGGCCTAAAGCACAATTCAAACGAACTGAATAATTTTTGTTTCACTTTTTAGATTTTGGACTATGCATCAGAGTTCTTAAACACTCAAAGATGGTCGCCGGACTGGGAGACGAGGATTTCGCCTACGTTATCGTGATCTTTGCAGCCGTCCTACACCTGATTTTGATTACAACAATAATTTTATGCGCTTGTTTCAAACCACAGTGTACATGTCTGGATATTACAAACGAAAATGTCACACGAAATAACAACGCAACCGGCCAACAGATTGAGAGACTTCCGGATTACACCGAAAGCGACGTTGAACAAAATATCCCAGACGAGAATCTCGTGGAAACCCGCGAAAACAGAACTGTCACAAGTTGGCGGACATCTTTTTTAACACGAGTCCAAGCTCGTCTAGGCTTCCCGCGGCCAACAGACCAGCCAGTAGATCCACCGCCTGCTTATGGTTCACATGAGTTTGTCGAGGGTTATAGAAACACCGTCTGTAGTGAAGACGATGATCTTCCTGAGTACCAGGATCACCTTAGACATTTACCTTCCTGGTACGGTGCTATGGAAACAGGATCTGAAGAGGACAAACCACCCTTGTACGAGGAAGTTGTGAACCAAAAGAATTCCTGACGAGAAATATGACCCTAGTTGTTGACATATTAAACCCTTTCCCGTTTACACTTAAGCTGCAGTAGACGACTTAAAACAATATTGAGCCCAAGTCCGTAACTTTAAATGAAAGTATAATTATTGAATAGTTTGAAGTTAGAACACATTTTTTTTGGCCACAATGTTTTCCAAAGTCGCCTGATTGATATGCATTAACATGTATGTACATGACATGAGAGAAACCAGGGTTAATTTTATGTTCGTTCATGTTGTGTTATATAGTGCCGTAATACATGTGTTGTATGTCACACAGTTAAACTGGTATATATGTAATTTATAACAGTGTGTCTAGTGTCTAAGGTGCCCTAGAGGATTGCTCATTTCAAGCAAATATTAACCCTTTCCCGTATATAGATGTCATTTGAAAACTGGCAAAAGTCGAATACATACTAATAGTGTTTTTCAATATTGTTTCCTACTTTGTTTTCAAAGTTGTCTGCTGCAATGTTGTTGTATGTGGGGAAGGTTTAATATAAACACATGCATTGATGAATGAATGAATGTATATTGTTTTATGGCGCATCGACAGCTAAGGTCATTTAGCGCGCAATTAAATTTAATTATTCATGATCCCTGTGTAAACAAACCAGTACTAGGCTAGAAAATGTGCCTTGCCCAAGGGCACTCCACCATGCATTGATGAATATTTCAAGGGTTTCTTTTTATCTTTCCATAGCTAAAATGTGTTTCATAATCAAAGGATAATATTTTCAATTCTTTCTCCAAAATAGTTTTATACACAATCATGTATAAACTTGTTGCCTTCTTTTCTTCAGACGTTTTCAATTTGGAAAATACTTTACATAGACAGTTATATCAGATAAAGGGTAGAGGTAGAAGAATGGTGACATTTTAGAAATACTTGAATGTACTTCCATATTCAAGAAAGGCAACACAAATGTATATATCTGATTAATAAAGAAATATAATTTAGAATTTCAAGAATTAAAATACAAAGATCATCCATTCTCTTTTCCTGGCTCATCTGTGTATCCCATGGCGATGCCCTTTTGACCTTCAACAGCTTTGGTAACTGGTGTCTCTCCTAGGTGTTGTTCTAATCCTTTCCAGGATCTCATTTCTAGAAACTGACCTAAAAGATAAGAAGAGAGGCCTGTCAAACTGCATTATGACCCCCAGAGTCATTTCTAGTCAAGCGGACGAGCTTAGGTCAGCCTTTGCATGTGCAAGTCTCAACAAAGCTCTCTGCGTCGGTCTACATTAAAAAGAACTAGAAATATCACTGAAGGTGATAAATACCCCCAAAACAGCACCTTGACTCAAAATATGGCTTCCGACTGACCAACAAAAGGGACATAACTCTGCAAAGGAACATGCAATTGTAAAATCTTTAGGATATGCACATCTCCTCTTGGTATAGAAGCTTCATGTACAATTGTTATTGAATTCCACCCAGTGGTTTGTAAGAAATAGGCCGGACAAAATATGACTTTGGACAAAATATGACCAACAACTTAATAAGTAAAAGGGCCATAACTCTGTAAAATATCATGCATTGTAACCCTTTTAAGATATGCACATCTCCTCTTGGTATAGAAGCTTCATGTAAAATTGTTATTGAATTCCACCCAGTGGTTTGTAAGAAATAGGCCGGACAAAATATGACTTTGGACAAAATATGACCAACAACTTAATAAGTAAAAGGGCCATAACTCTGTAAAATATTATGCAATTGTAACCCCTTTAGGATATGCACATCTCCTCTTAGTATAGAAGCTTCATGTAAAATTGTTATTGAATTCCACCCAGTGGTTTGTAAGAAATAGGCCGGACAAAATATGTCTTCCGACCGACCAACACAGTGACTCCTATATACCCCCCAAAACTTTGTTTTTTTGGGGGTATAATTATGTTCTATTATCCGATACATAACTATAATTGTATTCCCATTAGTTGAACTACCCTTAACTACTCTGTATGTGATCCCTTCACAGAGATGCAACAAGACACATAAATAAGTTTTTGCCGGATGTGGCTCAATTTAATTTTGTTATAAGGATTCCGCTTGAGAAATGAATTTTATAAAAAAAAAATCCAGACAGAATTACATTTTGCAGCCCTCAAACTTAGGCAGAAAAGCCTAAAACTCATTCATAATGGGCAATATCTGATACATTCGTGACCTTTTTTATTTACACAAATAATATTTACAAGTACTATGCGATTGACAGAATTTATTATATGTACAAATGCCATTGCTGAATCACACTTCACCATGGAATGCAAATAAATCAAGAGTGTTCTAACATGTGTGGCCTGCAGAAATATATTGTCCCATAACTTAATACATGTACATCCATTACATGGAGGTGATCATGATTTAACTATGGAAGACAATATAACAAAGGGATGAACATTTATACCTTTACCTTATAGAGACACAATTTTGACTCCTGTGCAGCAGACAACTTTTGAAAACTTTGTGACAAATGGATAAATTGCTCATTATGAGCAACTTATTCTTTTACCAAAATATTTTCAACTTTATTCTATTATTTTAACTTGATTTTAAAGATATTTCTCAAATTTTGATAAAATGTTTTAAAAGTTATCTGATGCAAATTTGTCATATGTGGGAAAGGGTTAAAATGATTTAAGTAGATAAATAGTTCTTGCAAACATACACAAGTAAAAGACTGAACAAATAACACTAAGTATGCATTTACCAGCAGTTTCAGCCTGAGTTGCCACAGTGAAATTATCTGACCTAAGGACAATAGCAGAGCCTGTTTCTACTCTGTTTTCTGTAGATCGTAAATGTCTCATTTTACCAGTTACAAGGGATACATCCGTCTCATCTTGATCTATTATATCTGGTATTGGTACAAACTCACTTCCTCCTGTAATTAAATGTAAAGCGTTTCTTCCATCATTATTTATCCCATGTTGAATAAATACACTTTACCACATGCGGACGACTTTTGAAAACAATTCAAACATTGTGGCAAAAAGACAATTTTCTCATAACGAACAAGTTTTGCCAAATGAATTCAAGTCTATTAAATAAATAATACTTCCATAGAAAAATTTCTACAAGTCATCTTCTGCAGATTTGTTATTTCTGCGAAGGGTAAACATTTTGACTAAAACAGAATACTTTACTCATCTTCACAAGGCTACTTTGTGCTCTTTTCTAATATAGATTACATTGACATCTCCTTTTTTCACAATGTTTCAGTAGTATTTTGGGTAAATATTTTACCCTTTCCAACATACAGACGATCTGCAGCAGATGACTTTTAATACATCTATTTAAAAATATTCCAAGGCATTAGAAAGTGTCTGTATGTGGGAAAGGGTTAAATAAACATCTGACATATGTGCAGGGAAGTCTTGTGGAAATTATTATAGGAAAAAATAGAAATTGCTCATTAAGATCAATGTCTGCTTTTTTCACAATGTTTCAAGATCTCTCAAAACAATACAACTATTTAAATTTGCCCACGTTATTGTTATAAATTTTCTTTCAGTAGTTTTTAAAGCAGACAAGTCTATAAAATAGCATATTGGGTAAATGTTTACCCTTTCAAACATACAGACGATCTTCAGCAGACAACTTTGAAAACATTTGTTTAAAAATAAAGTTTACCTCTTTAAATAGCATCCCCAGCCATTTTTTCAATTGTGCCCATAGTTAATGAAAATAACTGCAAATTAAAGATCTCTTAAATACCTCTCTAAAACAGTTTATCTTTTTTAAGATAACTCTACTAGAAAAAAAGTTAAATAGATTTGAAGTTGTTAAAAATCGGTCAATTTTGGGATTTTTATACCTTATAAGACGCAGATTTATGTTGTCTTTCGACGGAACCGAAACGCGAAACAATTTAAGATAAATTGCTGTAATTTCTTTAGTTTTCAAGATATCTTGATGAAACTTGGCAGTCTTATGTATTTTCTTCTGCTGATTCCATTTTTACAGTCAAATATGCTGTATCTTGAAAGGGGGGCAAGTTATACAAGAAAAATAAAGTTAAAGTTTCGCAAATTTATACATTATAATGTTATATTTTTTTACTATAAGCCTTTTGCACAGACATAATTCTAAAAAAAAGTAACATGACATCAGCCATCAGACTGTACAATAAATAGCATGAAGCTTGATCATGTGCATGTATTGAAATAAGCACATATAAACATTGAAAAGTCTTTGACATTCTTTAAATATTAACCCTTTCCAGATACAGGAAATAAACTCCTGACTTATATTAATTTTTATTATAGTTATCTCGAATCAAGATTACTGTTCTTTGGAGGTTTCTTTCATACCATACACAGTTACACTACACATTCTAAAAGAAGACTTTACTGTACTTATCATAAAGATACTTAATTTCTGTGTTTTCTGCAAAAAACCATTGTCTACCAGAATTTACACACTGAGGAATAAATCCTCGTTTCAAAACAAAGTCCTTGCGCACAACTTGTTGGTCTACACGCGAAGGCCAGGCATAATATCCTGGTTTCCTGCAGGGGGTCATAAAGTTTATTAGGGCAGAATCACTGTCAACAGATTTGACAACACATCCAGGGTACCAAGAGTCCTGGTAGGCAACGGCTACATACTCATTGTCTTTAAAACCTTCAATTGTGGGGAGTTCACTCGTTATTTGATTCACTTCTTCTTCATAATCATACTCATTCACTTCCAGTTCAGGTACATCATTTTTATTTGTCTTGCGTCTTTCTTTAGGATTTGCCTTTTGAGTCTTTTCTGTGTTCATCATTTCCCCAATCTCATTTATCACATTTTTCTCACTGTCCATGGTTTTTTTTCGGAGAACACGCCCACCCTTTCTTGCAGATTTAAACAGTGTTCTTCTTTGATTAGACGGCATTCCTTCCAACCACTTTATGAGAGGAACCCGATTCCTCTTAAGGAGCTGTACAGAAGAATGGTGGTGCATTGATGCGTTTGGTCTTCGTTTCTGGCTACTATCAAGGTCACCGAAATGATGCTCACATCCAAGATTTGTGACATGAGCGAAACTAGTACGCGCTAATTCAGTCTTCTGTGGGGCTTCACCAAATTTACCACCCGGTAAAAAGTCTACCAGTTGCTTTTCAATAGTCCTTTGCATCGCAGAGGTAACTAGTTTGATTGTGTCAAACAGCAGCTCACTGGTATCTTCTTTGATAATGAATAATGTTTCCACGAATCGTTGCTTATTTGGCACAAATGAAATTTCAAGTGGATCAGTGCTACTCCAGTGACCTTCTTTATTGATTAAAAGTGCTGGTTCACTTGAACATCTCTCTAGGAAGTCAGTCATTTCTTGTTTAAATGAATATTTTATCATTGTAGAGTTGAAAAAATTATGGCAAAGAGAGAAATTGCTCATCATGTTTTCAAACGGCTTCAGAAAGCATCTGTATGTGAAAAGGGTTAAATAAACAAGAGAGCTCTAAGGATTATCATTATATCATGTCAAACTTGTATGAATTATGGTCAAGCTAAGAACAAATAAACAGAATCTTCAAATCTTCAAATGTAATCTTCCATAGTGTAAGGAAATAAGTTTTTTTTAACCCTTTCCACATACAACAATTTTGCAGCAGACGACTTTGAACATATTTTGTCAAAAAATAGAAAATCTATTTAATTGAATGGATAACCTATGACTAAAAGTGGAAAACATTTTGGCAAAAGGAGAAATTGCTCGTATTGAGCAATTTCTTTTTTTGTCACTATGTTTTCAAAAAGCCATCTGCTGCAGAGGCGTCAGAAAGCGTCTATATGAGGAAAAAGGGTTAACTGAAATATATTGTTTGTATTAAATATAGACACACAGTGAAGGCTCCACTGAGGCTTCACTGTCAACTAGTGCAATAAAACCCTTTCCCACATACAGCAAATCTGTAGTAGACTCAAAAATAATTTTAAAAAAGTTGAAAACATTTTTACAAAAGGAGAAATTGCTCATAATGAGCCATGTCTTCATTTGCTAGTCTTTTCAAAAACCACCTGCTGCAGAGGTTTTATAAATCATCTGTATGCGGGAAAGGGTTAATCCTGTTAAAATGATCTTACCATTCAATAGACTGTTGAAATCTGTCTGATAATCGCCTGTCCATTCTCTCAAATTGCAGGCTATCTCCATCTCATACGGGGTTATCACTGGTTTATAAAACTCACTCGAATCTAACAACGTGTTCTCTGAACAGGCTATTAACACAAATATATCTATCTCCATGAAATTGGCTAATTTGGCCACATTTATTTTACCTACAATAAACACATAACTTTTCTTTCCCGCTTTTTTAATCATGGTTTTCAATCGATTTAAGACTTCACCGAAATTAGCAACACCTAGTGTTCCAACCAAAATTCCCACTATATTGGCATCCTTGG
This sequence comes from Serripes groenlandicus, assembly GCA_031761405.1. Taxonomy (NCBI): domain Eukaryota; kingdom Metazoa; phylum Mollusca; class Bivalvia; order Cardiida; family Cardiidae; genus Serripes; species Serripes groenlandicus. The sequence continues at coordinate 144,701,621 of JASEVX010000001.1, forward strand.
CTTTTTCAATCAGGAAATATCTTTTCATCAAAAGTTTATTCACATTCACGCTCTCCTTTCTGCAAACTTTTGTCTCTGGGTTGTAAGAATACATCTCTTTCGGTTGAAAGTTGTATGAAATATTAGTTAATGTCAAGCTCTCCTTCCCAATAAATAACACAGTGTAATCCTTCAAAGTTTTGTCAGCTGGGATGATCAAACTTCTACCACATTTCCGTATTAAAACATTACTTTCGGGTATATCCCACACCTTATCATCTACACCAAGGAACAACTTGGATATAACAAGGTTGGGATAGATGTTCTTCAGAGCTGTTTCTATATCACCTGAAAATAATGTAAATACAATTATCTTATATGCTATGACCACATGCAGACCAATTTTTAAAAGTATTGTTGCAAAGAAAATATTGCACAAAAGACTTAAAGAGTTATTTTTTTCTTTTCCCATCATGTTTTATACTCTATTCTAAAATAGCACTTTCGTTTATAGATTTTGTTTGAAATTCTTCTGCCTGTGATTTGTTGTATATTTGGGAAATGGTTAAAAACCACTTTCCAAAATAAATACAGGAATAGACATAGAGATACTTTTAATAAAGAGTGTTTTCTGTAAATACTGGTAAGTCCCATTGTAAGGAATAGACAGTCATACAATGAAGAAGTATTCCTTTTGTGTCATCCAGCCATGGCCAGTGACACAAAAGTATCTCAATGAAGTAGACATAAAAGGTAGTGTGTAGATGAAGATCAGCATTCCTCCCTCAACATGCTGAAAACCATCCAAAACCATTAACCCTTTCTCCATATGTACTGATTATGGAGACGTGTTCTGACGCTTCTGCAGCAGACGACCTATGAATACAATGTGGCAAAAGAAGAAATTGCTCATAATTAGCAATTTCTCCCTTTCCAATAGTCTTTTCAAATCTCTTACAGTACATGTATTAAAATTTCATTTTCAGAGGCTTTTCATATTTTTTCCTTGAAGTTTTCAAATTCGTCTGCTTTGGTCTGCAGATTTCTTGTATGTGGGAATGAGTTAAACCTGTAAACCTGATAAATGATCAAGGGTAGAAAAAAATGTTCTCTTTCTTATGACTGTTTACTGGCTTAGAACTGCTCCTTAATTGCCACAGCTTTTTAATTTCCTTTCTAAACAGTATTTCAGTTAAAACTTTCCATTTCCAACATGCGCTCATTAATTCCATGAATGAGAAATTGCATCTTTTGCCACAAAGTTTTCAAAAGTCATCTATTGCAGCTGTGTCAAAATCTTCCTATAGGTGGGAAATGGTAAACCAAAAAAACAAACAAATTTAAATATCTTACCACAGACATATGTATAGACTGTATCACATATCAGTATAATAGACGTTGATGGATCTGGGATAAGACTCGGTATCTGATCTGTACAATGGCTCACATCAACTGGCTGTCTACCAAAAACAAACAGTGTAGGCATCTTGCATGGCTGACTGAGGCAGGATCTTCCGTAGTGAATAATGGCATCTGCGTTAAAATGTTGTGCTGCTACCTCATCCACACAACAACTGGAGATATAAACAGTAGAGCTCTAGATAATGCGTATTCCATGGCCTTAACCCTTTCCAACCTGCAGGCGACTTTTGAAATAATTGTAACACAAGAAACCGCTGAAGACGGTAAGGCCGGATTGTCGGCAATTATGAATATGACCTTGAAAATCGACAAACCAAGGTCAAGGTCAAAGTAACCATAGGAATCAATAGAACTTGTTACTGGTTACCTTCAGGCAACGTTTCAAGTTTGTAGTTTCCAGTGCTGAGATTTTGCCTCAACCTGAAACTTTAACCAAAATGTTGACAGACAGACGGACATCACCAATCTATAGACTGGAATTGCTAGAGCAATCCGGCCAAAAAGGAGAACTTGTGCATGAGGATAAATTTAAAAGGAGAAAGTGATCATCATGAGCAATTTCTCCTTTTGCCAAAATGTTTTCAACTCGATTAAATACAGTAATTTAAATACTTACAAAAGTCGTCTGTTGCAGATTTGTTGAATGTTGGAGGGGTGAAAGAACTTCCCACTTCCAGATGCATCTTAAATTCTTAATGTTTATAAATGTAAGAGAGAACTTTTGAAAACATTGTGGCAAAAGGGGAAACTTCTCCTTTCACCTCAATGTTTTCAACCATATTCAATAATTTCAATAAAAATTCTTCATTTAACCCTTTCCCTCATACGACAATTCTGCAGCAGACGACTTTGAACATATTTTGTCAAAAAATAAAAAATCTCTATAATTGAATGGATAACCTATGACTAAAAGTGGAAAACATTGTGTCAAAAGGAGAAATTGCTTGTTTTGAGCAATTTCTTCTTTTGAAACTATGTTTTCAAAAAGCAGTCTGCTGTAGAGGCGTCAGAAAGCATCTAAATGAGGGAAAGGGTTAAAGAGTTACCATATTGTCGCTTAGATAATTTCAAAGTTGTCTGAACTGAAACAAAAGTATCTTGATGAAGTAGACATTAAAGGTAGTGTGTAGATGAAAAGTCACAGGTAAGATCTGCTCATTTTCTCCACAAAAGGGTTTCCAAATACCAATGAGCTAAATCGTTGCAAAAGAAATAATTAATCGGAACAAATTGATAGTTTGTATTCTTAGTAATGTATTGATACTTTTTCATGAACTTTCCGAGAACTTTTACTAGGAGTTGCTGAGTTAGCCCGGATTGATTGATTGATTGATGTTTAATGCCGTTTTCAACATTTTTTCAGTCATATCACGGCTACCAGTTCACCTACTCATGCATTTCCTGGTTTTACCACACCAGTACACAACACAACATACTTTCCAAGCAACTGGCTTCTTTTCCACATAGACTGTTAACCAGCTCATTGGTGAAAGACGAATGATGCAGGTCAGAGTGACTTTTGTCAAACGTCGGAGTTAACCAGGAACCTCCCCACAAAATGTCACTGATCTAGACCCTTGCAACATTGAGAAACAAAAATCACACCTTCCGTATGAAGTATCACCCAGTATGAACACAGTTGTTTCTGAATTTACTGCTTTCTGAAGTTTATCTGTTACGGTAACAGCATCCAGCATTAGTTCATCTGGAAACTGCAAGGCCACCTGTAATATGAGATTTATCGTTTAACCCTTTCCCTCATACGACAATTCTGCAGCGGACGACTTTGAACTTATTTTGTCAAAACATAGAAAATCTCCATAGTTGAATGAATAACCTATGACAAAAAGTGGAAAACATTGTGGCAAAAGGAGAAATTGCACGTTTTGTGCAATTTCTTCTTTTGTCACTATGTTTTCAAAAAGCCGTCTGCTGCAGAGGCGTCAGAAAGCGTCTATATAAGGGAAAGGGTTAAGAAATATATTAAAATTAAATATTTTATAAAAACCTGATCAAAACCTAAAACGAAGGGTTCTGTTTGAAAAGATTATTGACCGATTGATTGATTTAATGCCATTTTCAAAAATAATTAAGTCATATCCTGGCTGCCAGTTCACATACCCATGTGTTTTCTGGCTTTCTCACATCAAAACTTTGTACAAAGTCTTTCTAAGCAACTCGCTACTTTTCAACATAGACTGTTAGTCAATTGGCAGAATACAAATGAAGCTTGTCACAAATACTTCAGTAAAATACAGAAAAGTAAAAATATTCAACAGAGCTCTAGAAAAAGAGCATACTGCATGTTCTTAGATCCTTATTTGACTTCCAAACTATATGTTGTGGTTCTCAAAATAATCGTTCCCCCATAACAATTCTTTTGAGTATCACAACTTACAGATGGGTTGGGTGAAAAGAAATATTTTGGGAAAAGAATTAATTTACTTTTTTTTGGAGGAGGGAGGGCGGGGTTACACCACTTTCAACTTGGTTAACTCTTTCCCACATACAACAAATCTGCAGCAGATGACTTTGAAACTATTTAGACTAAAAATTGGAATATCTCTGTAAATGAAAATATAATTGATCCAAGAAGATGAAAACATTGTGGCAAAAGGGGAAATTGCTCATCATGAGCAATTTCTCCTTTTGTCAAGGTGTTTTCAAAAGTTGTCTGCTGCAGAGGCGTCAGAAAGCGTCTATATGACTGAGGGAAAGGGTTAAGTCATATAGGGTAGCCAGGAAAGATGATATTGGTCCCACACCTTATATTTACGTCGAGATAAAAAACAAGAGGGCCAAGATGGCCCTAAATCGATCACCTAATTAATAGTAAATTAGTAGCAAATATTTAACTGCAAATATCTGGAAAATTTAATCAGGGAGTGCAAATGAAACTGAAAGGAGTGGACACTTCTCAAGAAACAGCTTATCAGTAAAGGCCATTTATATCTTGAAATCTAACAAGAACTTTAATAAGAATGGAATTATAAAGTTTTTGTCATTTTGCACCTTTCCTGATGCCGCCTTGCTGCCCTGTTTTTCAACGAAATCAATATAGCTTCAACAGTTTATTTAGAGGGTCACTTATGAAACATTTCTACCAAATTATCTTGCAATCGCACAAGTAGATTATGGAGGAAAAGGATTTTAAAATTTGGGTATTTTTCTCACTTTCTGATGCTGCAGCAACCAAAGTTCTCAATGGAATTTAAATCTTTGAACAATTTTGAAAGAGGACCACCAAAGGAACATTCTTGTGATGTTTTGTGGAAATTGGTCTATTGGAATGGTAGGAGTTGGTTGTCATTTGTAGCTAAAAGTTCAATTTACCTTTTTTGTGATGACGCCTGGTTGATATGATTGTGTAACCAATCAAAACAGCTTAAACAAATTAAATAGAGGATCATTACAGTAAGATTCGTATTATATTTTCTTAAAATCAGACAAACACTTTCATAAAAATGGAATTTTCAAATTTTGTCATTTTGCCCCTTTTCTGATGCCGCCTGACTGCCATGTTTTTCGACCAATCAGTATGGCTTGAACAATTTTTATAGAGGGTCACCCAAGGAACATTTCTACCAAATTATATTTGAATCTGACAGGCAGATTCGGAGGAGAAGATTTTTAAAGTTTGGACATTTTGTCCCCTTTCTGATGCCGCAGCAACCAAAGTTCTCATTGGAATTTTAATCTTTGAACAATTTTGAAAGAGGACCACCAAAGGAACATTCCTGTGATGTTTTGTGGTAATTGGTCTATTGGAATGGTAGGAGATGGTTGTCATTTGTAGCTAAAACTTCAATTTACCCCTTTTGTGATGACGCCTGGTTGCTATGATTGTGTAACCAATAAAAACGGCTTAAACAAATTAAATAGAGGATCATTACAGTAAGATTCATATTATATTTTCTTAAAATCAGACAAGCATTTGCATAAAAATGGAATTTTCAAATTTTGTCATTTTGCCCCTTTTTTGATGCCGCCTGACTGCCATGTTTTTCTACCAATCAGTATGGCTTGAACAATTTTTATAGAGGGTCACCCAATGAACATTTCTACCAAATTATATTTGAATCTGACAGGTAGATTCGGAGGAGAAGATTTTTAAAGTTTGGACCTTTTGCCCCCTTTCTGATGCCGCAGCAACCAAAGTTCTCAATGGAATTTAAATCTTTGAACAACTTTGAAAGAGGCCAACCAAAGGAACAGTCCTGTGATGTTTCATGGAAATTGTCCTTGGAGTTTGGGAGGAGATGATGTTTAAAGCTAAAAGTTAACGCCGGACGGACGACGGACAAAAAGTGATCAGAATAGCTCACCTTGAGCCTTCGGCTCAGGTGATCTAAAAGGTATGAAACCAAAACCATCCTAACTGCTGGAGTTCAAGAGTTCATTGACTCCAGTCGTTCAAACCCATTTTACCAGCTCTTCAAAACGGTTCAAGCAAGGGTCAGACTGTGGCTGCCATAATTATAATGAGTGTTCCCCTATCACACTCCTTATCTAGACAGCCCTCTAAATTACTAGGAAACATCATACCCTAGCATATCCTGACTTGATGATCCAATTAACACATCTCTCAATTTCATAAACTACATCAATATTTTCATAAGTGGATTCCTTGGCTACATCTGTAATCTTTTGGTTGATGGAATCTTCACTGTTTGTGTAGAAAGCTGTTACTGAGGCCATGTTGATTTGAAGCCTTTAACATAAAGTCACTGTTCACTCATAGTGCTCAGGGATCTAAAAACAAATTAATAACCAGTTTCAAATTTAAACTTATCAATAACAGTTTAGTAGGTTCCCTCATGCAACATTTTTGCAAAGTTTTGCCATAGACACATTTTGGAAACATTGAACACATGTGTTGATTAGCAATGTCTCCTTTTGCCAAAAAAGTTTTTAATTCAATTCAATAATAATCCTTTTCTTTACAAGTATTTTCTATACTTGGACTAGATGTTTTAAGTTGTTTGCTGCAAGGTTTTGTTTGAGAGAAAGAGTTTAACTTCTCAAGAACAGACCAGTAAAAGGTGCATGTGGTGTTTAACACTAAACACTCAATATTACCAAAACAAATTTCTTGGGAAAACATAAAAGTTGTAAAACCCTTACCAGCCAAGTTGGAATTTCATAACAGAACAATTTTCTAAACATATATTTGTTCAACTTGAACTTTTTCCAGCTTCCAAAACACTGACTAACCTGCTCAGACATTGACTTGAGTTTAAATCTCAGTTGGACTTAAATCATTTCCTACATACATCTACATAAATATAATGAGAGGTGCTCCAGGAAAACCAACCTTAATGTAAATATATCACAACATGTGAAAATAAGACCTGCCAGCGCATTCATGCAAAGGATCCAGCTTATAACTCATAACCCATAAAAACTCAGCATTGACAAATTCAGCAGATTGCTACATTTACCATTTCCCACATGCTATATTGATAACAACAAATCTGCAGCAGACGACTTTGAAAATATATGGCAACTATCTATAGTATAAATGAAAGAAGTATTATTGAATGAATTTGAAAACATTGTGGCCAAAGTAGATATTGCTCATTGTGAGCAATTTTACCTTTTGTCACAATGTTTTCAAAAAGTGGTCTGTTGCAGTGGGTTCACAAAGTGTCTGTAGTGTATATAATATGGTAAAGGGTTTACCGTTTAGGTTTCGGATATTTTTTTTGGAACACATATTAGCCCCTACCATGCGCTAGTCTCAATATTTCGCCGTTACATATTTCATTGTCAAAATATAACATCGCATTTAGAGTACAGAATCCTGGACTAACCATGCGCATACCCAGACATACACACTTACGCCAATGCGTACAGTTTGCAGGAAATGTAAAGGAGATGCATTAAAAACTGAAGGCTGAGAGTGGTAAAGGTTGATACATGTGGTTATAAGTGGTTTGTGTTTTTGATATATTGATTGATTGGTGTTTACGCCGCTTTCAACACTATTTCAGTTATATCACTGTGATACTGATACACTGTGATTCCTGGGTAAGTTACCAGTTCTACTGGTCCATTTATCCTGACAGCAGCCAGTGACCACTTGAGCTCACCATATCTCAATTGAATTTCACTCTCGAAAAAGGGTGGTACGAATGACTTTTCAGTTACTTGAAGTTGAATGATATTCAATCCAGGCATCACATTGTCTTAGTCATATTCCGAGGATAAACCATTTTTTATGAAACAATTATTTCAGTTACAACGTACTTGATTGGAAATTATAACGTTTTCCAACAGCAGCTAAAACACGTTGAAGCTAGATCCAGTTCGCTAAGCCGGCTAAAAACAATTCGATAAGCTTGTTTTCACTTCCTGCCGTAAAACGGCAGATATTATTTTCGTAGTTCCTAACTGTATAGTAAAAATATATGTTCTCTTGCCGTAAACCGTTAGATTCAAATTAAACCGGAGAGTGATGACATCTTTAAATTGTTCTTCAAAACAAATATTGATTCAGAACTTTGAGTAGTTTGAATACTGGTAAGATTTTTATATGCATTTAGACAAGTTGTAATTGGCTGGAATGTATTTGTGACTCTTTTATAAATGAATTGTTTGGAAATGGAAATGGGTTTTCGTGAACTAAACTTCAGAATGGCAGCATTTCATTTCTAGGTTATTTTCGTTTAATACTTAATGTTGCATGTTCAAATGTTCATTTCACATTACTCAACTATGGCATGTCCTACTTACAGCACCACAGCACTTTGGCATGAATACAAGAGTAGAGTATTGGTATGAAAGAATACATTCAGTTTAATAAATTGGTAAGTTAGCCTTTGTTTTTCCACTTTCAACTCTACATCGATGTTAAAACCTTATTACTGTGTCAGTATAGTTAATGTAATTGTATAGAAGTAACTTGTTTCATTTGTATACTGTCTTAATACTCTTATGACCATCTGTTGGTTTGTCTTAGTCGTAAGTTCGAACCAACTGATTGTCATAAATAAGTTAGACATAACCAGTCTTATTATTATTTATATAAAAGGTATTTTCATTACATGTAATTAGTAAGTTTATTTATTTCTTTTTACAGATGTAATGCACATCTGGAATAAACTATTTTAACCAACCGAGGAATTCCATTTTACTTTAGTAACCACCCCAATAGGTTACATTTAAACAACTGAAATGAAACCATTCTTCACAATTTGAACACTCGATCATTGTGGAATTCAAGTCATCATGAAGCAATCTACACTAGTACAGTTTCCTTTACAATTGCAAAAATTTACTGTAAACTTTACACAACTAGAGACATGTTTTTATATGTCCCGACACAACTTTCCATACTTGGTAGCAATAAGAAAAGACAATTCATGAAAGACAACTCGGGAAAAGTATGTGGTTCTAAATCTCGCAGCTTTAATTGACTGTTGATTGAGTTGAACAATTTAATCAATAATTGTACGTTTCAGGAGACAATCCAATAAAGGCTGTGTACGTGGTAAGAGATTCTACGAAAATGTATAAAAACATCTATATAACTTCATTTATAAGAGTTTTGTTTCTATGGCAGCAGTTGAACTCTGGTTGTGATTGAAAACAGAATAAAAGTAACTATTTTATTTGATTAACATATATGCAGATCATTGATTATAAAAGTTCCTTTTCACAAAATTATTCCATGAATTATTTTTTTGATATGTTTGAACAAGGGCTTGTTTTTATAGTAACAAGCATCTATTGAATCAATTATGCCACGTCATTAGATAACAATTCAACCTTTGCATGATTCTTAGCTGGACTCCTACTTAAAAAGATCATTGCAAAAAGGAGTAATTCCTATAAATAAGCCAATTCTCCTTTTGTCACAATGTTTTCAAATGTTCACTGCTGCACAGGCGTCAAACTGCAGGTGGGATAGGGTTAACTACTCTATGGGAGATGCCCCTTAACCCTTTCCAACATACAATAATTCTTAAACAGACAACTGAATACATATTAGTTAAAATATAGAAATCTTTATCAATGAAAATATTATTTTTGCTCATGAATCATAAGCAATTTCTTATTTTTAGCTCAATTATGATCTTCTTTAGTCCGGCGTCCGGCAATTTCTTCTCCTCAGTAACCAAATTTTTTGGATCCATGCAGAATTCTGGTTTCCATGGCAACGAAACAAAAAGAACTTTAAAATTCTTCTTCTCCCAAACTCGTTGCTTGATTTTCAAATCATTTTGTAGTAATGTTCCTTGGATGACTCGCTATCAGATTCCTTCAAGCCATTTTGATAAATAAAAAAATCATGGCTGCCAGCGGCCACAGGGCGGTGCTATTTTGCCTTATATGGCTTAAGTGAAAACTTAAGAAATCTTCTCCTCCAGAAGTGTTTGGCCGATTTTTTAAATAATTTTGTAGAAATTTTCTAGGATGACCCTCTATCAGATTCCTTCAAGTCTTGTTGATTGGTCGAAAACTATGGCCACCAGGCGGCGGGGCTAAAGTGGGAAAAAAAATCAGGTGAGCGATCCAGGGCCATCATGGCCCTCTTGTTTCAATGTACTTTTCAAATGTAGTCTGCTGCAAATGCATCAAAATGCTTCTGCCAGCGGTTACTTTTGTAACAGGCAAATTTTGTGGGCCACAAATTGATTATTTATTTCAACTACATGATTCAAATCAGCATTGAATATAATAGCCTATTCTCTCTTTTTAAACTGCTTGTCTGATTCCTAGATAATTTGGTAGAAAAATTCCTTGGGTGAAAATCTATATTGGTTGAAAGAGATGGCAGCTAGGTGGAATCAGAAAAGGAGCAAAATGACAAAACTTTAAAAATCACTTTCTTATGAAAGTGCTCCTGATTTCAAGATGATTTTAATAGAAATGTTCCTTCAGTGACATTCTACATAATTTGTTCAAGTCATATTGATTGGTTGAAAAACACATCCCTCTGACAGCATCAGAAAAGAGATGAAATGAAGTTATCTATAGCTTCAAACGAATTTTGCATGGATATGAAAACTTCTTTATCACATATTCTTTGATCAACAGGAAGTGTTGAACGATCCATGAATAAAAATGTTCCAAGTAAAAAGCGTCGACTGGTTGAGTCATGATAAGGCGATCAACTGAATAAGAAGATCCTTTGAGCCCATTATAAATTATAACAATCCTTGAAAGAGAAGCACAGGAGAGATCAGTTGCCAGCTGCCATGGGATTGTCTGTATTCATACAGAGATACAACTTTGTCACAGCAATGTTTATGATGTCTGACATCTTGCCTGTTCTGTCCCAGCTTTAAAAACCAATGCAGGTAAGAAAACGATCTATTTGCTATCATAAATATATCTTAAAAAAGACTTTGTAGGTGTTGATACTCCAATAGAAAAGGGAAATCATTTCATGCAATTGTTTATACTCATGCTGCTTTGATTCATGATGGTGAGTGGGCTTTATACAAGGCTGATTTGACCCATGATGGTGAGGGGGCTATGTACAATGCTGTTTTGACCCTAGCTGGTGAGTAGAAGAAGTCGCATGGGTACACATCCTGGCTTTAAGGTGCGTGGTTCAGAAGCTCAAACCCTTGTTGATGTATGGCTGTCTGTATTGATGCTGCTCAGTGAGACAGGGGCGAAGCTTGTTTTCCTTATATGTGCACAAATGTTCCTTGGGGTAGCTTCTACCAGGGTTGTTCAAATATTTCCGATCCGTTGAAAAACATGGCCACCAGGGGCGGAGCTTGTTTTCCTTATATGTGCATTGTTAAAACTTTAAAAAACTTCTTGTCCAAAAGTACGGGCCCGATCCCGATTTGAAAATTATTTTGCACAAATGTCCCTTGGGGCACCCTTTACCAAGATTGTTCAAATATTTCCAATACGTTGAAAAACATGGCCACCAGGGGCGGAGCTTGTTTTCCTTATATGTTCATTGTTAAAACTTTAAAAAACTTCTTGTCCAAAAGTACGCGCCCGATTTGAAAATTATTTTGCACAAAGGTCCCTTGGGGCACCCTTTACCAAGATTGTTCAAATATCTCCGATCCGTTGAAAAACATGGCCGCCAGAGGGCGGAGCTTGTTTTCCTTATATGTGCATTGTTAAAACTTTAAAAATCTTCTTGTCCAAAAGTACTGGCCCGATTTGAAAATTATTTTGCACAAATGTTCCTTGGGGCACCCTTTGACAAGATTGTTCAAATATTTCCGATCCGTTGAAAAACATGGCCACCAGGGGGCGGAGCTTGTTCATAGACTCATATAGGGAAACACCTTTAAAAATCTTCTTGTCTAAGAGTAGAGGGCCCAGGCCTTTAATATTTGGTATGTAGCATCATATAGTGGACCTCTACCAAGATTGTTCAAATTATAGCCCTTGGGTCAAAATTAACCGTCCCTGGGGGTCACTTGTTTTACATAGACTCATAAAGGGAAAAAAAATAAAAAATCATCTTGTCTCAAAGTAGAAGGCCCAGGCCTTTTATATTTTGTATGTAGCATCATCTAGTAGACCCCTACCAAGATTGTTCAAATTATAGCACTTGGGTCAAAAATGGCCCCACCTGGGTCACTTGTTTTACATATACTCGAATAGGGAAAAACTTTAAAAATCTTGTCTAAAAGTTTAATATTTGAAATCTAACTTCATCTAGTGGACTTCTACCAAGATTGGTCAAATTATTATAGCCCTGGTCTCAAACATGGCTCCGACCTGGGGATTACTTGTTTTACATAGACTTGTTACGGTAAACACTTTAAAAATATTCTTGTCCATTTGCCATGAATTTTCTTTGGGTGCCCCTCTACTAAGACTTCAAATTATTTTGATAGGATGATAAACATGGCCACCAGGGGCTGTTGCTTGTTTTCCGTATATATGTATAGACAAAGAACAATGAAAACTTTTTAATTTTGATTAAATCAGGTGAGCAATATAGGACCATCATGGTCCTCTTGTTTAATTTCATTTTACTACAGGTTTGGCACTTGGCAGTGTGTCTATACAGATTTGAATAGATTTTTCTACCGGTTCGACAAAGTGCCTATACAGATTTGAATGATACAGGTTTGCCTTCATGTAAAAAGAAGTCTTTACCGATTTAGGTCTCAACTCATGTAGTCTCTAAGTCTTTAATATTTGTTGAAAACTATCTATATAGATCTAAGAGGACACTAGTTACTCGTTAGTCATTTTAAAATGCGTGTCTATACAGATTTGAATTTGATTTTTCAAAAGGTTCAACAGTATGTCTATACCGATCGGAATTTGATTGTTCAATAGGTTCGACAGTGTGTCTATACAGATTTGAATTTGATTTTTCAATAGGTTTGACAGTGTATCTATACAGATTTGAATTAGATTTTTCAAAAGGTTCGACAGTGTGTCTATACAGATTTGAATTGAATTTTTCAATAGGTTCAACAGTGTGTCTATACAGATTTTAATTTCATTTTACTACAGGTTTGGGAGGTGTCTATACAGGTTTGAATTTGATTTTTCTACCGGTTCGACAGAGTGTCAATACAGATTTGAATTTGATTTTTAATAGGTTTGGCAGTGTATCTATACAGATTTGAATTTGATTTTTCAAAAGGTTTGACAGTGTGTCTATACAGATTTGAATTTCATTTTACTACATGTTCGGCAGTTTGTCTATACAGGTTTGAATTTCATTTTTCAAAAGGTTCGACAGAGTGTCTATACAGATTCGTATGTCATTTTAATACAGGTTCAACTTCATCTCAAAAGAAGTCTTTACCGATTAAGGTCTCAACTTATGTAGTCTTCAGTATTTGTTGAAAACTGTCTATATAGATCTTACAGGACACAATATACTTGCTAGACATTTTAAAATGCGTGTCTATACATATTTGACTTTGTTTTTTCAATAGGTTTGACAGTGTTTCTATACAGATTTGAATTGAATTTTTCAATAGGTGTCTAAACAGATTTGAATTTGATTTTTCAATTGGTTCCACAGTGTGTCTAAACAGATTTGATTTTTTAATATGTTCAACAGTGTGTCTAAACAGATTTGAATTGAATTTTTCAATAGGTTCGACAGTGTGTCTATACAGATTTTAATTTCATTTTACTACAGGTTCGGCAGTGTGTCTATACAGGTTTGAATTTGATTTTTCTACCGGTTCGACAGAGTGTCTATACAGATTTGAATGTCATTTTAATACAGATTCGACTTCATGTCAAAAGAAGTTTTTACCGATTAAGGGCTCAACTCATGTAGTTTCGACAGTGTGTCTATACAGATTTTAATTTCATTTTACTACAGGTTCATCAGTGTGTCTATACAGATTTGAATTTGATTTTTCTTTTTCAACAGGTTAGACAGTGTGTGTATATATATTTGAATTTGATTCTTCAATAGTTTTGATAGTGTGTCTATTAAGATTTGAATTTGATTTTTCCATAAGTTTGACTTGTATCTATACATATTTGAATTTGTTTTTTAATAGGTTCGGCAGTGTGTCTATACAGATTTTTGAATTCATTTTTATTACAGGTTCGGCAGTGTGTCTATACAGATTTGAATTTAATTTTGTTTCTACCGGTTCGACAGATTGTCTAAACAGATTTGAGTGTCAGTTTACTACAGGTTCGACTTCATGTCAAAAGAAGTCTTTACCGATTTAGGTCTCAACACGTGTAGTCTCTCAGTCTTTAATATTTGTTGAAAACTATCTATATAGATCTCTAAGAGGACACAAGTTACTCGTTAGTCTTTTTAAAATGCGTGTATATATATATATTTGAATTTGATTTTTCTATAGGTTTGACAGAGTGTCTTTACAGATTTAGATCTCACCTCGGATAGTCTCTTTAACATTAGATGAAAACTGTCCATACAGATTTTGAGGGACACTAGTTACTCGCTATATATTAATGCGTGTCTATACAGATTTGAATTTGATAATTATACACCCAGATACATAGTATAATGGGGGCTATATAGGAATCACACTTGTCGGTCGGTTTGTCAGTCCGTTGGTCTGTGGATATTTCTTGTGAACACTATTTCTCAGCAACCCTTGTTCAGAATTCAATACAACTTCACAAGAATGATTGATACCAAGCCTAGTTGTTCATATTGTCGGCATGTTGCACTGGAATTATTTTTAAATGAGTTATAGCCCCTTGAATTTCTCATACATATGTATATTGTCAGGCACCAGCTGGGGGTATTCATCACCTTCAGTGATATTTCTAGTTCTTCATGATTGACTGATATATAGGCAATATTTAGATCAAAAAGAAGTATATAAAGATTCAGATCTCCCCTTGGGTAGCCACTTGGTCTATAATATTAGATAAAAACTGTTTTTACAGATCTCAAGGGACACTAGTAACTCGCTAGATATTAATGCATGTCTATACATATTTGAATTTCGTTTTTCTACCAGTGCGACGGTGTGTCTATACAAAGTTGTATATTTCATTTTACGACCGGTTCGACAGTGTGTCTTTATAGATTTGAATTTCATTTTTCTACTAGGTAGACAGTGTTTCATAATACAGATTTAAATTTCATTTACTACAGGTTCGACAGTTAGTCTATACAGATTTGAATTTCATTTTACTACATGTTCGACATCATGTCAAAAGAAGTCTTTACCGATTTAGATCTCACATTGGGTAGGTTCTTGGTCAATAAGCACAGCTATATTTCACATTTTGAAGCACTATGTTCTATAGAGTATGTAAAGGATTTTTTTTTGTAATTCCAGAAATAGGTTTCATTGAAATTATAGTCGGCGCATCCACACATATCGGTGGATAATGTAAATGATGTG
The DNA here is from genome assembly GCA_031761405.1 of Serripes groenlandicus. Classification (NCBI taxonomy): domain Eukaryota; kingdom Metazoa; phylum Mollusca; class Bivalvia; order Cardiida; family Cardiidae; genus Serripes; species Serripes groenlandicus. Next base: position 144,716,824 of record JASEVX010000001.1, read on the forward strand.
GAAAATCACGTATACATCAGATGAGTATAGGTATATAAATAAACTATATATGACTGTTTTCACAATAGGGTACTTTGTCGGATACTATCAAGTTTTATCAGAATAAAATGATTTTCAAACAGACAGACAGACAGTCAGAAAGAGAGAGAGAGAAACACACACAAAGATAAACAGAGACATATAGACATAGGGAGAGAGACGCACACTCTATCAAGATAGAGAGAGACAGCTTGATAAAGAGTACCCTTTCACTAACATACACTTAGACCTGTGATCTTCAAGTTGGTTTTGCTTAGAGAGTTTAGAGTTACTAGGTCAAAGGTCAAGGTCACTGTGACCTTTCTGTAAAGAAACAGTTAATGAAGTGTGTGTGAAAGCTAGCATTTACCCTTATAACTTACATACGCCTAGGCCTATGATCTTTAAACTTCATATGGACATACATCATAGCAAGTTGGTGATGCCTAGAGAGTTTGGTGTCAATAGGTCAAAGTACAAGTTCACTGTGACCTTCAATACAGAAACATTCCTTGCTTTAAAACTACTGATTGCTTAGGCCTATGACCCTGAAACTTAGTTTGGGTGATGGTCATGATCAGCACTTGACTCAAACAGGTCATGGGATCATAAGGTCAAAGGTCAAGGTCACTTTGACCTTTAACGAAAAAAACCACTACTTTTTGCAATAACTTTGAACTAGTTGCATATGGTTAAAGGTTTGCGTGCAACTACATTAAGAGTCCAAATCTTGGTAACTACTTGATGCATTCCATTGAAACATTATACAACCCTTCCCAACCATCACACCTATGAAAATAATCAAGTTAAATAACTCTATCCTGCATATAATGCAAATTATCACCCTTTAAGACATTGTGGTTAATGTTTAGCATGCAACTACATTATCTCGGTAATCAAATAAGTGGTGGAATAGTCGAGCATGCTGTCCTCCGACAGCTCTTGTTTTACTAGCAAATAATAATTCAGAGTTCTAGATAAGGGGCATATTGCTTGTTCTAATATCCTTTTTTGACCCTCTAACCCTATGTTGTTTGTCCTCTATTGAGTACCCACCACATAGGGTTTGCTTTAATAATGAGAGAGAAATTGTGGGAAAAGAGCTTAATACCCCTCCTTATCTGGACCTCTTGAGTCATGAAACGTGATGGAGAAGGTAGACATTGCTAATCAGGAGCTGTGTCTCACTTTTCTACAATGATTAACCAAAAATGCATTGTTTTCACATTTAAATGACTTGAAACACTTCTTCAATTAAAGAATTTACTCTTACCACCATTCAAGACTTCATTGATAAACATGAAATGAATACGCCATTATAAATTACTATCAGTTTGCAATTCAAAATGGAAACTTTATTCAACTGCTAACAAATTTTCATTAAATACATATTCTTTTTATAGGGGTTTTGCGCCATTTTCAACATTATTTCAGTTATATCAAGGTGGGATCCATGATGTTAACCACTCGGCTATGGCAGATTCCCTATTGTAACATGTATAATTAATGAAACCATTATTCAGAAGCGAGGATTAACTGGATGTTAAATAACAACATTGACATCTAGGGCAATGAGTAAGGTCTGTCAATGCGACAAGCCTCATTCATGATCTACCACCATTAAGCAAACAATCTATGTGGAACAGCAGCCAGTTACTTGGAATGTCTGATATGTGGAGTACTGGTGTGAGACAGCCAGGAAATCCATGGGTAGGTGAACTGGCTGTCATGATATGACTGAAAGATTTTTGAAACCAACATTAATTTTATCTCTAATCAATTCATCATTACTTCTGGCTAAGCTGCACACCCTGTACACACAATTCTTTACCTAGGGCTCAAATGAGTTTTTGTAAACAGCTATTATTTAAATTACTTTCGGATTTTAAACTTTAAATACATTTAAGCAAAAATATATATATATATGATTTTGAGTTAAATTACTTAAAAGCCTGTTGGACTTTAATGTCTTGTACAAATCAAAATTTTAAGTATGAATGATACTAGTTTGACCTGTCAAACAATAGAATTGGATCAACCCAGGTACTTAACAATTTTGTGTCAAAGTGTTAACATCTTGCTTTAATTTTTAGCTTGACTTTTCGAAGTAAAGTCAAGCCATAGTGTAGTAGGCATTCCTTGTCCGGAGCGTAAATCCCAAAGCATTACACTTACATAAATGATTATCTCACCTGAGCCAAAGGCTCAAGGTGATCTATTCTATTTTATTCTAATCACTCTCTGTCCGTCGTCCTACATTATATTTTAGCTTTAACCATCAGCTACTTATTAACCACAGGACCAATTTCAATCAAACTTCACAGAAATGTTCCTTTGGTGGTCCTCTTTCAAAATTGTTCAAAGATTTAAATTCCTTTGAGAAATTTGGTTGCCGCGGCATCAGAAAGGGGACAAAATGTCCTTACTTTAAAATTCTTCTCTGAATCTGCTTGTCAGATTCCAATATAATTTGGTAGAAACTTATCCTTGAATGACCCTACAAATGACCCTACAAAATTTGTAAAAGCCATATTGATTGGTTGAAAAACATGGCAGCCAGTGCTTGGATGATTTTAAGATTATATCATAAAAATCTTACTTCATTGGCCCTCTGCTCTAATTTCTTCAAGCCATATTGATTGTGTATAAAATTATAGAAACTAGGAGTCATCGCACATTCACTTTTAGCTTCAAATGATGACTCCTACAATTCCATTGGACCAATTTCAACTTCATTTTACAGGAATGATACTTTGTTGATCCTCTTTCAAAATTGTTCAAAGACATACATTCAGTGTAGAACTTTGGTTACTGCAGCATCACAAAGTGAGAAAAAAATGCCCAAACTTGAACATTCTTCTCCTGCAAAATCCGCTAGTCCGTTTCCAAGATAATTGGATAGAAATGTTCCTTGAATGACCCTCTACAATAATTGTTCAAGCCATATTGGTTGGTTGAAAAACAGGGCAGCAAGGTGGCATAAGAAAATAACATTGCAGATAAATATTTGCTACTATACTTTCACTCGGGTGATCGATTTAGGGCGATCTTGGCGCTCTTGTTATTAAAAAAAAAAGTGTCTGAAACATACTTCCTAATTATTGATACGCTGCATGGTCCAAGAGCCAAAATAACTTTTGCCTGTTTTAAATTCTAATTGATCTCAGTACATGTAATAGGTTAGGAAAAATACCTTGCCTATAACCAATGAGACATGACCAGGGATCAAACATGAGACGCCTAGTTATAGATCCCTGATGCTAACCACTTTGCAAGGCTGGATTCCTTTCATGAGAGGAAAGGGACAAGGTTCCAGATATTTTCTAATACAGACTTGCCCTCCATTTCCTTTGTGGAATGTATGATTTGTGTGTGAATTAACTCCATGCCTAATAAGCTATATTTAGATTTCTTTTGAAATGGAAATATCTGAAAAAGTTATATAGCTCAAAGAGTTGAAATCATTGTGTATTGGAAGACATTTTTTATGATAAACGGTGTTTAAAAGCTTTCAGGTGCAGTGGCATCTTGTAATTGAAGGTTTTTAAGCTTTATAATAAAAAAAATACTTGCAGAAGGCTTATTAGTAAATCTGAAGTGTATTTTTAGCATGAAGTGCTCAAGGTGAGTTATTGTGATCGCCTTTTGCCAAGCGTCCGTTGTGCGTTATCCGTCAACATCTTCTCCTCAGTAACCAATGGTTCAACTGGGATGAATCTTCACAGAAAGCATCCTCTCAATGACCTCACTAGAATTCTTTCAAATTTGTGGGATCCATGCAGAATTCTGGTTTCCATGGCAATGAAACGGGACTTGTTTGCATTATATGGCTATAGTAAAAACTTAAAAAATCTTCTCCTCCGTAAGCGTCAGGCAGATTTTCAAATAGTTTTGTAGAAATGTTCCTTAAGTGACCCACTATCAGATTCCTTCAAGCCATGTTGAACAGTAGAAAATAAGGCTGTCGGGGGGTGCTATTGTGCCTTATGGCTATAGCGAACACTTAAAAATCTTCTCCTCCGAAAGCCGTTTTTTTTGCCTTATATGCATTTAGTCAAAATTTTAAGAGAATTTTCTCCTCCGAAAGTGTCTTGCTGATATTTCAATTTGTAGAAATGATTCTTTGGTGCCCCTCTTACACTCCTTCAAGCCATGTTGTCAAAAAACATGGCCACTAGGGGGGTAGGTCTGTTTTGCCTTAAATGTGTGGCAGATTTTTGAACAATTTTGTATAAATGTTCCTTGGATGACCCAGATTGACCGTCTTCGAGATTACTTCTAGCCATGGTTATTGGTATAAAAAAAAGATGGCCATCAGGAGGCAGGGCTGTTTTGCCTTATATGGCTAAAGTGAAAAAAAAAAAAAATCAGGGGCCATCATAGCCCTCTTGTTTTTAGCTCACCCGAGCTTCGCTCAAGGTGAGTTATTGTGATAAAATCCACTTTGCCATCTTTGAATTTATATTAGTGATTTCCTGTGTACAAACAGTGTATAAAGCTTAGAAACAGTCTATGATGAAATGATTTCACATTTAATAGTTCTCTTTGTCTAAAAAAAATAAAATAATTATACACAAAAACTGTGCTTACCGAGGTTAGGCCAGCATCCACAAATGATTCCACTCACTTTTTAGCTCACCTGAGCTTTGCTCAAGGTGAGTTGTTGTGATCGCCTTTTGTGCGTCGTGCGTCAACTTCTTCTCCTCAGTAACCAGTGGCTTAATTGGGATGAAACTTCACAGAAAGCATCCTCTCAATGACCTCACCAGATTTTCTTCAAATTTTTGGGATCCATGCATAATTCTGGTTTCCATGGCAACAAAATGAAAAAAACTTCAAAATTCTTCTTCTCCCAAACTAGTTGGAAGATTTTCAAATAATTTTGTAGAAATGTTCCTTGGATGACCCTCTGTCAGATTCCTTCAAGCCATGTTGATTGGTCGAAAAACATGGCCGCCAGGGGGGCGGGGCTATTTTGCCTTATATGGCTATAGTGAAAACTTAAAAAATCTTCTCCTCCGAAAGTGTCAGGCCGATTTTCATATAATTTTATAGAAATGTTCCTTGGTCGACCCTCTATCAGATTCCTTCAAGCCAATTTGATTGGTCGAAAATAAATTGGGCGCCAGGGGGGCGGGGCTATTTTGCCTTATATGCTATAGTGAAAACTTAAAAAATCTTCTTCTCCGAAAGTGTCAGGCCGATTTTCAAATAATTTTGTAGAAATGTTTCTAGGGTGACCCTCTATTAGAATCCTTCAAGCTAAGTTGATTGCTCTGAAACTATGGCCGCCAGGGGGCGGGGCTTATATAGCTAAAGTAAAAAAGAAATGATCAGGTGAGCGATTCCACAACCTGACTAAAGTACACGATCTGACCAAATGTAAGATCTGATGGCGATCCATTCGAATTCATCTTCTTGTTTTATCGGATTTCCAATATCGCTATTTTTAGATCCACCAAGCTATTTTAATCTGAACCAATCAGAGGACTCGTTTCAACAAACGTTTGGCTTAACCTTCAAAATGGCGTCAATTGACGAAGTTGAGCATATTTAAAATAGACCATTTAAAACCAGAGCAAAGAACACTTTTCGATGCTGTATGGTCAGGGAAAGACTGTATCGGTGTTTTGACTCATTTCCGCATTTGTAGCCATGATGCGGTCGTCATAAGAACTAAACACGCGTGTAAATCACTATGCAAAAATTGGGATCCCATGCTTAATATAGATTTTTTTGGTAAATATAGACTTTTACTTTCACTTTCAAAAACGTGAAAGCAAGGTTCTGATTGGCTAGCAGAAAGGTCGTCTGAACGTGACCCTCTATCGGTTGTCCTCAGATCCTATTCGTAGCGTTAATAGGAGATGATTTTAATGAGATTGAGCGATTCCAGGGCCATCATGGCCCTCTTGTTTATAAAGCTCTTATGTTTCCTTCACATTTTTAAAAGTTTCAGATGTTTCAATTGATGGATTAACAAGGGAAAAGGTTAAAATCCAAAATATATTTGTATTTTTAGGTTTGGGAGACATAGGGATCGCTATATGCATCAAAACATCTGTTGGTTTGTCCGGAGCATGACTTAAAGGCCATCCACCTTTGTACATAGACAGCGGAAACTAGAAGAAGTTCAGCACATAGATACATGACACTAGTAGTAATTGTTTGGTTATCTTATCATAATGATTTTTCCTGTTTGACTATTAATAAAGTACTTAACGATAGTAATTTGCGCTTAGTGTTGAAAATATCTAAAAAAACAACAAGTATTCGGATGGTGAACTACTAAAAGTAGTACAGTGCACAACAACTTCACCGTTCATTGAGAAGACAAGCAAAAAGTGATTCATGTTTTGAGCTCTATATAGTTTCATCCTTAACTTAACCATTACCAAACAAACTATATTTAGACTTTTCCATTTTGAAAGCTGTAACAGAATGAACAAAATGAAAGACAGACAAATTTAAGGATAAAGTGGAAAACATTGTGGATTTTTTTTTTTTCCTATTTACAAATAATTCCTCCTTTCCTCCAAAATTTATTGAAAGTCACCTGCTGTGCCATCATTATATGAAAAATGGATAACTAATTTCTACAAAATATCTTCAAAGTCGTCTTCTGCAGAATTGTCATATGTGGGAAAGGGTTAAACTTGCTACGGGTGTTCACGGGCGTTCTGTAACAAGTAAGATCGATAGTCTTTTCTCTGCCTTGGACAGTTCTCAACACATGTTTATCACAGTTGCTGTGAATGTTCATGGGCATGAAGTCTCGGCCAAGTGCGATAACCATCCTTATTCCTCAAACTGTGAAGAGTTATATCCCCTGAACATAAGTTGCCACCATGTTTTTTTATTTTCCAGACTACAGACATCACACCTCAATTAATATATCTACTAATCAAGCCTCCATACAGCTACAAGTATCATTATGATGAATGAATTATATCACTTGATGTGTTATGTGACTCAAATCCAACTGAGTTCAGTCCACAGTTCAGAATGAGGCTACATGCTGTGTCATTGGAGTGAATTCATATGTGACTTGAATGTTAAAGATTAGAATTGTGCTGATATTGATTTTTATTCAGCATGAGAACATGCATTTACAAGAAATGTGAAAGTAAGAAGCAGATAGTGGCTTTCTTTTGATTATTTATAAACCAGAGGACATGCAATGATAAGTTTTTCACTTTAACATGCACCACTATGTTGTTAGCTCACCTGAGCTTTGCTCAAGGTGAGTTATTGTGATCGCCTTTTGTCCGGCGTCCGGCGTGCGTCAACTTCTTCTCCTCAGTAACCAGTAGTAACCAGTAGGTCAATTGGGATGAAACTTCACAGAAAGCATCCTCTCAATGACCACACCGGATTTCCTTCAAATGTTTGGGATCCATGCAGAATTCTGGTTTCCATGGCAACGAAATGAAAAAAACTTCAAAAATCTTCTTCTCCCAAACTGGTTGGCAGATTTTTAAATAATATATTTTGTAGAATTATTCCTTGGATGACCCTCTATCAAATTCCTTCAAGCCATGTTGATTGGTCGAAAAACATGGCCGCCAGGCAGGGCGGGGCTATTTTGCCTTATATGGCTATAGTGAAAACTGAAAAAATCTTCTCCTCCGAAAGTGTCTGGCTTATTTTCAAATAATTTTGTAGAAATGTTCCTTGGATGAACCTCTAACAGAGTCCTTTAAGCCATGTTGATTGGTTGAAAAACATTTGCCTTATATGGCTATAGTGAAAACTTAAAAAATCTTCTCCTCCGAAATTGTCAGGCCGATTTTCAAATAGTTTTGTAGAAATGTTCCTGGATGACCCTCTATCAGATTCCTTCAAGCCAAGTTGATTGATCAAAAAACATGGCCGCCAGGGGGGCGGGGCTATGTTGCCTTATATGGCTATAGTGAAAAATTAAAAAATCTTCTTCTCCGAAATGTTCCTAGGGTGACCCTCTATCAGATTCCTTTAAGCCAAGTTGATTGGTCAGAAACTATGGCCGCCAGGGGGCGGGGCTTATATAGCTAAAGTGAAAAAAAAAAAATCAGGTGAGCGATTTCAGGGCCATCATGGCCCTCTTGTTGATAATAATTACTATTTGCTTGTCTTGATTGGATGATTCTAATAATTACCCGCCCTCTGCTACAGGTATTTGTAAGAATCATTTCTTTGAGATAATAGGAATAAGTACCAACGCTTACAGAGAGAATAGTGGATTGAAATGATTCTGTTGACTACTATTTATATGAGATTTTAAGATATAGATTTTTAGATGTATAGATGATCTTTTGTGATCATTCAGTGACCGGCGCATGTGTGTCATCCATATGTCGTCCATTCCAATCTTCTCTGAAACTCTCAGTCAAATTTCAACCAAACTTCACGGAAATGTTCCCTTAGGTGACCCTCATCTAAACTTGCTCAAAGATTTAATTTTATTTACACGTTTCATGGTATATATCAAAGGGTTCAGTGCAAGGCTATTGTAACTTCCTCCTTTACTTTTTTTTACAGGAGAAGGGGGAAAAAATGTTTTGTTATACCCCAAAAAAGTTTTGGGGGGTATAAAGGAGTCACTGTGCCTGTCTGAAGCCATATTTTGTCCGGCCTATTTCTTACAAACCACTGGGAGGAATCCAATACAATTGTACATGAAGCTTCTATACCAAGAGGAGATATGCATACCCTTCAAGAAGGAATCCGCTGTGGTCGAGTGGTTAGCGTTGGGGATTTCGAAACCGGGTGTCCCGGGTTCGATCCCCAGTCGCGGCACTACGGTCATGGTGGAGTGCCCTTGGGCAAGGCACATTTTCTAGCCTAGTACTGGTTTGTTTACCCAGGGATCATGAATAATTAAATTTAAATGCGCGCTAAATGACCTTAGCTGTCGATGCGCCGTAAAACAATATACATTCATTCATTCATACCCTTCAAGGTCTAACAATTGCATATTATTTTACAGAGTTATGACCCTTTTACGTCTGTTCGTCTGTCTGTCTGTCAGTCCCACCTAACGTTGTCTGTCTGTCTGTCTGTCAGTCCCACCTAACGTTGTCTGGCTGGCATCTTAACCATGCATCATAGGATTGGAAAGAAGCTTGGCACAAACGTTCACCATGATGAGACAGCATGTCGCGCACAAGACCCAGGCCTGTACCTCAAATGTCAAGGTCAAAATGAGTACTATTTGATAGAACTGTACCTTGTCCGGCCTGCATTTCAACCATGCATCATAGTATTTTAAAGAAACTTGGCACAAACGTTCACCGTGATGAGGCGGCTTGTGACGCACAAGACCCAGGCCTGCACCTCAAATGTCAAGGCCACACTTGCATGTCAAAGGTTGATATGAGTACTATTTGAAAGGACTGTACCTTGTCCGACCCACATTTCAACCGTGCATCATAGGATTTCAAAGAAACTTGGCACAAACGTTCACCATGATGAGGCGGCGTGTCGCGCTCAAGACTCGGACCTGTACCTCAAAGGTCAAGGTCACGCTTAGAGGTCAAAATGAGTAGTTTGATAGGACTACCCTTGTCCAGCTCGCATCTCAACCATGCATCGTAGGATTCTCAAGTTACTGGACATGCATGTTTACCATGATGAGGTGGCTTGTACCTCAAAGGTGAAGGTCACACTCAGAGGTCAAAGGTCAAAAGAGTACTGTTTGATAGGACTACCTTGTCAGGCTCGCATCTCAACCATGCATCTAAGGATTCTCAAGTTACTGGACACATATGGTCACCATGATAAGGTGGCTTGTACCTCAGAGGTCAAAATGAGTACTGTTTGATAGGACTACCTTGTCCGGTCCGCATCTCAACCATGCTTTATAGGCTTCTCAAGTTACTGGGCACACATGTTCACCATAATAAGGTGGCTTGTACCTCAAAGGTCAGAATGAGTACTGTTTGATAGAACTACCTATCAGTCGGTCAGTCGGAAGCCATATTTTGTCCGGCCTATTTCTTACAAACCACTTGATGGAATTCAATTCAATTTTACATGAAGCTTCTATACCAAGAGGAGATGTGCATATCATAAAGGTCTTACAATTGCATGATATTTTACAGAGTTATGGCCCTTTTGTTGGTCGGTCGGAAGCCATATTTTGAGTCGAGGTGCTGTTTTGGGGGTATTTATCATCTTCAGTGATAGTTCTAGTTTCTTTTTAAATTGATTTCTGCAAGATCTCTTCAGTATATGATACACAAGAAGGAAAGTATTTATTATTAAACTGCAATGTTCCATTTTTGATTTTGATGTTAAAGTGAGGATCAATAATAGTCTTGCCTCTCTGGACAATCATTTTACTTTGGTGCCAGACTATTGTAACTTGACATGCCATTGTCTTGCTAAAAATATTTTTCTATTTTGAATACCAAATGCAGTGTAAGACAATAGTAAGTGAGAACATTTTACTTGATAAAGTTGCCTTTTGATGTTGAAAACTGGGCTGAAAAAATCTGTCTAATTGAAAATATAATCAATGATTAGGGAAACATTATAGCAAAAGTTGTCTGCTTCAGATAAGTCCAAATGTAAAAGGTTAAAGGAACAATTGTACATAATAAATGAAAACTTCCACATACAAAACATCTACAGCAGACGACTTTGAAAACATGATGGCCAAAATATGAAAGTATAGTAATTGCATAAGGTTAGAAACATTGTGGCAAAAGGAGAAAATTGTTTATAATGGTCAAAATGTTTTTAAAAGTCGTCTGCTGCAGAGGTATCAGAAGGAGTATGTGAGCAAGATTAAATGTAATTATCAACTTTGACTCATACGGAAAAAGTAAAATAAAAAGTAAGCAAGGTAAATAGTTGGGAATATCTTCGATCTGCACAGATTAAGCACATCACAATATTTTGCTATTGAGATGGGAATACAGTATCTTTCTATATATCTATATCTAATTTCATTTGTACATCATTATCAGAGTTGCTTTTAAATTAAAGGCAGTTGCCTCAAAGCAATAAAAGATCGGCTGAAACACTTAAGTTTTGTTACTTGGTAAAGACTTATATGCCATTCAGTTCAAATTGTAGTTTATATTTATGTTCAATTTGTGTAAGATGAAATTTTTGTTGGCAATACGAAAGCATAGCTTAACAGTTTTTAGCTCGTCTGTTTTTCTTTGAAAAACATTTGGGCTATTGAGAAACCCTTGGCGTCTGAAGCATCTGTTTTAACCCTTTCCCACATACAGCAAATGTACTGCTGATAACTTGGTAAACATCTTGGCAAAAATGTGAAAAATATCTATAGATTGTATAATAATTGAATAAAGTTGAAAAAAATGTGGCAAAAGGAGAACTTGCGCATATTGAGCAATTGAGTCACAGACTTTTCAAAAGACGTCTGCTGCAGAAGTGTCAGAAAGCCTCTGTTTAAGGGAAAAGGTTAAAATAAGCAAGGACCTCAATAATTAAAATGCATATGTATGCATATACAAGAGAAAGTTGATGCAAGGCATCAATGTCGCCGGAAAAGACTGCATTGATTTATTTATGTATTCTTGACTTTCCTTAGTCTATTCAAACATTAGGAACGTTGAAATGAAAACATTTGCTTATAAATTTTATATTCATACCTATACATTAGGGTATCTATAAAAAATTAACGAAATGTGTACACATTTATCTTGGCTTAAATTTAATTTTGCTGTTGTTAACTTATTTAAATAATAGTATTCATTCATATAATTTCAATGTTTGTCAATCTTATTCGAATCACAAGGTAAATATCCTGGTATTGCTTTAAAAGGAGGTAATTTGAAGAAAACAAAAGTCTTCAAAAGGAGAAATATATCAGCATTACCGTCTACAGTTTAAATTGTTCTATTGTTTGTGGATTTAAAAATGTTTTTTTTTCCTATTTCTACATGTACAACGAAATATTGTGGCTTCTCTTTGACGCTTTGCGTCAAACATTCGTCTTGTACTTGTCTAAAATAAAATAATATCACTCGCTTTTTCATATCAAAATGCGCATGCGCGAAAATCAATGTTAAAGGTCACGAAACTACACAACAGAATAGGGTCTATATTTAGCTTAGAAACAGTTCCTACTTTAGATATTCATGGATTAACATTATTAAATGAATTCTACACAAATCAAGACATCTCTTTGAACATGAAAACAACATTTAGTAAGTTAAAATTGCTATTAAAAGGAGAATCCGAAATTGACCTCAATGATGACACATAAGAGTCTGCATTAGGGGGTGTTGGTTCACGTCTTGAAGGGACCACTTTTGTCTTCGTAAATAAGACAAAAGACTTAAATGCGAGTGAAATAAAAAAAACTGCAAACATTAAAAAATCAGAATATTTATTTCATTTTAGATGTGTCATTTATTAGTGTTCGTAAACAACCACAATTGTAATATGTTCAAATCATCTAGATTTGTTTCTTTCTAATAATAAGCCGCCCTCCCATGTGATTTCCGAAAACCTATTAAAAATAGAAGTCGCGAGCAGGTTATTATAATGTATCATTGCAGTCTTATGATCTCATATAAGAGCTGCCTAGTGACTTACAACCAAATTATAGTCAGTTATACTTATTTCACATGCAAGACTACTGTTAATTTACTTACAAAAATCTTATTTATGAGTTTTATCCAATGCAAGACTTTTGTTACTCAACTTACAATAGTGTTGCAATTGAGGAATTATTTTTGAGTTACAAAGCTTTAAGTTTTGTCATATTATCAGGCTAGTTTCAATTGTCTTGCGCTGAATCCTCAATATATCTTTTAATGCCTATGCAACCAACAAACATTGGCTCAGCATTTCATTCTTCTAATGATGTTTAGAGGGCATTCTTTTAATGTGTGTCATTCGTCATACTTGAAATGTACTAAATATAATAGTGGTTGGAAAGTAGCCAGTTTCTTTAGAATAATGTGTAGACCAGGAAACACATGCAGTGATATAACTGGATTTTTAAAAATAAAATAACCAACACCATTAGATCTCAATTAATTTAGATATACATGTATGCTGTAAAATACTGGGTGTAACTTCGTACATTATTACCTTGTTTCCAAACAAAGAAATAAAACCACTCAGCTCTGCAGGCTGATCTTTGAGTACACTTACAACATTCAGACAACTTTAAAATCATGCAGATTTTTTTTGTAAAACTTTAAATAATAATAGAACTATTTAAAAGAGTTGAAAACAGGAGATGTGCTCTTTATGTGAACTTTCTCCTTTTGCCACAATGATTTCAAATATGTCTTGCAGGTGTCTGCAATTGAGAAAGGGTTAAACCTTTCCCAATAAAAAATAACTTTCAATTTGCAACATACAATTTGTGGAAATAGTAGAGATTGCTCAAAATTGTTTTTGGACATCATATTACTCGAATAGTATCATACCAGTTAAGCAATCATCCCTTTCCCACTTGCAGACACATTTTGATGCATTTGCAGCAGTTGACTTTTGTAAATAATTTGACAAAATGAGATATTGATAAAACATAAAAAAAAATCCTTTTGCCGCAATGTTTTCATCTTCTTATGCAATAATTATACTTTTATTTGTAAAGATTTTCCATACTTTCGCCTAGATGTTGAATAATTGAATCTAAATGAATAATTTCCTTTACTTTTATTGTTTAAAAAGTTATTAAAATAACAAGATGGAAGTTATTCTCTTTTTTCTTTTGAGTTTATTTGTGAACCCAAATTGATTTCTTAAATCTGCTGCAACATTCTGATAAATTCTCTATGGTTATCAGTCGCAGCACATCAACGTATGCTGATAGGCCTACTTTTATGTTGGTGCATCCATTTTTCACTCATAAACAAGACTGATTAACCATATTGCAGATTAATCCCCTGCAATGCAATACACGTTAGTCTTCTACCAATGGGCTAACAGTCTAGGTGGAAAAGCACCCAGTTGCTTGGAAAAAACTGTTGTTAGAGATTCATTAAACACATGAGTAGGTAACCTGGCCGTCGTGATGTGACTTGAAAATATTATGAAAACGGCGTTAAAGCCCAATCAAGGAATCGCCTGCAACCATAGGTCACTCAAAGACATTGTCAATGGTCCTACTTGATGTCCTACAGCAATAGGTCACATATGGCTGATAGTTCTATTTTAAAACCCTTCTCTGCAGCCAAAGATTAGTCAATGCATTGAACAATTGACCAGAGTTAAGATCGATGCCAATGTCACCCATGAAAATTGCTGACATGCCAATTCGTTGCGAACATAAGTTACTCATAGTTATTGCCTAATTTAGGACGACTCTCCTGTTGTCAACAATCTATCGTGGCAATACATAATTCTATACCAAGCGTTCATACTTTACCCTATAAATTGCTGATAGGCCTATTTATCGGCATATTATTATTATGTCAATCAAGGACACGCTTGAAAATAATGGCAAGGCCAAATCTCAGCGGCCAAAAGTCCAACGTGAATAAGGCTGATGGACCATATTTGATATAAATTTCCTGTGACCATAGGTCATTCATTGTTAATTCGGCTTCTTCACTTTTAGAAACGAATTCCAGCGCCCTTATGCCACCCATGGCCATTGGTTATATATTATACAATTGCCATTGGACATTCTCGTACAGTTTACAATACAATGGTTTGGCAACGGGGTGCTCAATACAAACTAAATGATTATAGGCTATATAAAATGCCAATTTTATCATGCTAGTTTATGTGTTTACATGCAATGCTAGTTTGACCACGGGAGGGGAGGCCATATACAACTTTTGCAGGTAAGTGATTATGGGCTATATAAAATGCCAATTTGACCATGCTAGTTGATGTGTTTACATGCAATGCTAATGCATTGTTTAATGTATATATACAGTGGTGATTTGACCATCCTTATAAATGGGCTACATAAAGTGCTTCTTAGGCCAAGGAAACTGCAACCAATTCGATGTTTGGTTAAATCTATTGGTATATAGCCCAAAATAATATATCTTCCTTATCGATTTGTTTCTAGCCAGAAGGGGATGTTTGGGCTAGATACAAATCAATAAAGAAAGGGTAGTGTTTAATGGATGTATACAGTTGCGATGTGTCCATCCTTGTAAATGGGCTACACCAAGAGCTTGTTAGACCAGGGGCAACTACAAACAACTCGATGTTTGGTAAATCAATTGGTATATTCCCTTAATTTTAACACATATCTTCCTTGTCAATTTGTTTCTAGCCGCAACGGGGGCTGTGTGGGCAAGATACACATCGATAACGAAAGGGTAGTGTTTAATGGATATATACAGTGGCGATTGACCATCCTTGCAAATGGGCTACATAAAGAGCTGCTAAGACCAATGGAAACTACAAAGAACTCGATGTGTGTTGAAATCCATTAGTTTATAGCCTTAAAATACATATATTCCTTATCGAATTGTTTCTAGTCCCAACGAGCTAGATATAATTAGATAAGAAAAGGGTGGTGTTAAATGGATATATACAGTTAGGATTTGACCATCATTGTAAAGGGGCTACACAAAGTGCTTCTTAGACTAAAGGTTACTACAGACAACTCGATGTTTGGTGAAATCCATCGGTATATAGCCCCAAAACACATATCTTCCTTATCGAATTGTATCTAGCCCGAACGGCCCGAACGGCCCGAACGGGCTAGATACAATTCGATAAGGTAAAGGTGGTGTTTTATGAATATATACAGTTACGATTTGATCATCATTGTACATGGGCTACAAAAAGACTTTTGAGAGCAAGGACAACTACAAAGCAACTCTTTGCGGGTAAAATCCATCGGTATATAGCCCCAAAACGAATACCTTCCTTATCGAATTGTATCTCGCCCGAACGGTCCGATAAGGAAAGTGTGGCGTTTAATGAATATTTACAATTATAATTTGAACATCACTGTAAAGGAGCTACACAAAATGCTTCTTAGACTAAAGGTAAGCTAGATACAATTCGATAAGGAAAGGGTGGTGTTTAATGGATATTTACAGTGATAATTTGAACATCATTGTAAAGGGGCTACACAAACTGCTTCTTAGACTTAGGGTAACTACAGGCAACTCGATGTTGGTGAAATCCATCGGTATATAGCGCAAAAACACATATCTTCCTTATCGAATTGTGTCTAGTCCGAACAGCCTGAACGGGCTAGATACAATTCGATAAGGAAAGGGTGGTGTTTAATGGATATATACAGTTACGATTTGACCATCATTGTACATGGGCTACACAAAGGGCTTTTTACAGCATGGGTAACTACAAAACAACTCGTTGTGGGTAAAATCCACTGGTATATAGCCCCAAAACTCATATTTTCCTTTTCGAATTGTATCTAGCCCGAACAGCCTGAACTGGCTAGATACAATTCGATAAGGAAAGGTTGGCGTTTAATGGATATTTACAGTTATAATTTCAAAATAAGTGAAAAGGGGCTACACAAACTGCTTCTTAGACTTAGGGTAACTACAGACAACTCGATGTTTGGTGAAATCCATCGGTATATAGCGCCAAAACACATATCTTCCTTATCGAATTGTATCTAGCACGAACGGCCCGAACGGGCTAAATACAATTCGATAAGAAAAGGGTGGTGTTTAATGGATATTTATAGTTAAAATTTGAACATCATTGTAAAGGGGCTACACAAACTGCTTCTTAGACTTAGGGTAACTACAAAACAACTCGTTGTGGGTAAAATCCATCGGTATATAGCGCCAAAACACATATCTTCCTTATCGAATTGTATCTAGCCTGAACGGCCCGAACGGGCTAGATACAATTCGATAAGGAAAGGGTGGTGCTTAACGGATATATACAGTTACAATTTGACCATCATTGTACATGGGCTACACAAAGGGCTTTTTACAGCATGGGCAACTACAAAACAACTCGATGTAGGTAAAATCCACTGGTATATAGCCCCAAAACTCATATCTTCCTTATCGAATTGTATCTAGCCCGAACAGCCTGAACGGGCTAGATACAATTCGATAAGGAAAGGGTGGTGTTTAATGGATAAATACAGTTACGATTTGACCATCATTTTACATGGGCTACACAAAGGGCTTTTTACAGCATGGGCAACTACAAAACAACTCGATGTAGGTAAAATCCACTGGTATATAGCCCCAAAACTCATATCTTCCTTATCGAATTGTATCTAGCCCGAACAGCCTGAACGGGCTAGATACAATTCGATAAGGAAAGGGTGGTGTTTAATGGATAAATACAGTTACGATTTGACCATCATTTTACATGGGCTACACAAAGGGCTTTTTACAGCATGGGCAACTACAAAACAACTCGTTGTGGGTAAAATTCACTGGTATATAGCCCCAAAACTCATATCTTCCTTATCGAATTGTATCTAGCCCGAACAGCCTGAACGGGCTAGATACAATTCGATAAGGAAAGGGTAGAGTTTAATGGATAAATACAGTTACGATTTGACCGTCATTTTACATGGGCTACACAAAGGGCTTTTTACAGCATGGGCAACTACAAAACAACTCGTTGTGGGTAAAATCCGTTCGTATATAGCCCCAAAACTCATTTCTCCCTTATCGAATTGTATCTAGCTCGAACGGCCCGAACGGCCCGAACGGCCCGAACGGCCCGAACGGCCCGAACGGGCTAGATACAATTCGATAAGGAAAAGGTGGTGTTTAATGGATATTTACAGTTATAATTTGAACATCATTGTAAAGGGGCTACACAAACTGCTTCTTAGACTTAGGGTAACTACAGACAACTCGATGTTTGGTGAAATCCATCGGTATATAGCGCCAAAACACATATCTTCCTTATCGAATTGTATCTAGCCCGAACGGCCTGAACGGGCTAGATACAATTCGATAAGGAAAGGGTGGTGTTTAATGGATATATACAGTTACGATTTGACCATCATTGTACATGGGCTACACAAAGGGCTTTTTACAGCATGGGCAACTACAAAACAACTCGTTGTGGGTAAAATCCACTGGTATATAGCCCCAAAACTCATATCTTCCTTATCGAATTGTATCTAGCCCGAACAGCCTGAACTGGCTAGATACAATTCGATAAGGAAAGGTTGGCGTTTAATGGATATTTACAGTTATAATTTCTAAATAAGTGAAAAGGGGCTACACAAACTGCTTCTTAGACTTAGGGTAACTACAGACAACTCGATGTTTGGTGAAATCCATCGGTATATAGCGCCAAAACACATATCTTCCTTATCGAATTGTATCTAGCACGAACGGCCCGAACGGGCTAAATACAATTCGATAAGAAAAGGGTGGTGTTTAATGGATATTTATAGTTAAAATTTGAACATCATTGTAAAGGGGCTACACAAACTGCTTCTTAGACTTAGGGTAACTACAAAACAACTCGTTGTGGGTAAAATCCATCGGTATATAGCGCCAAAACACATATCTTCCTTATCGAATTGTATCTAGCATGAACGGCCCGAACGGGCTAGATACAATTCGATAAGGAAAGGGTGGTGCTTAACGGATATATACAGTTACAATTTGACCATCATTGTACATGGGCTACACAAAGGGCTTTTTACAGCATGGGCAACTACAAAACAACTCGATGTAGGTAAAATCCACTGGTATATAGCCCCAAAACTCATATCTTCCTTATCGAATTGTATCTAGCCCGAACAGCCTGAACGGGCTAGATACAATTCGATAAGGAAAGGGTGGTGTTTAATGGATAAATACAGTTACGATTTGACCATCATTTTACATGGGCTACACAAAGGGCTTTTTACAGCATGGGCAACTACAAAACAACTCGATGTAGGTAAAATCCACTGGTATATAGCCCCAAAACTCATATCTTCCTTATCGAATTGTATCTAGCCCGAACAGCCTGAACGGGCTAGATACAATTCGATAAGGAAAGGGTGGTGTTTAATGGATAAATACAGTTACGATTTGACCATCATTTTACATGGGCTACACAAAGGGCTTTTTACAGCATGGGCAACTACAAAACAACTCGTTGTGGGTAAAATTCACTGGTATATAGCCCCAAAACTCATATCTTCCTTATCGAATTGTATCTAGCCCGAACAGCCTGAACGGGCTAGATACAATTCGATAAGGAAAGGGTAGAGTTTAATGGATAAATACAGTTACGATTTGACCGTCATTTTACATGGGCTACACAAAGGGCTTTTTACAGCATGGGCAACTACAAAACAACTCGTTGTGGGTAAAATCCGTTCGTATATAGCCCCAAAACTCATTTCTCCCTTATCGAATTGTATCTAGCTCGAACGGCCCGAACGGCCCGAACGGCCCGAACGGCCCGAACGGGCTAGATACAATTCGATAAGGAAAAGGTGGTGTTTAATGGATATTTACAGTTATAATTTGAACATCATTGTAAAGGGGCTACACAAACTGCTTCTTAGACTTAGGGTAACTACAGACAACTCGATGTTTGGTGAAATCCATCGGTATATAGCGCCAAAACACATATCTTCCTTATCGAATTGTATCTAGCCCGAACGGCCTGAACGGGCTAGATACAATTCGATAAGGAAAGGGTGGTGTTTAATGGATATATACAGTTACGATTTGACCATCATTGTACATGGGCTACACAAAGGGCTTTTTACAGCATGGGCAACTACAAAACAACTCGTTGTGGGTAAAATCCACTGGTATATAGCCCCAAAACTCATATCTTCCTTATCGAATTGTATCTAGCCCGAACAGCGTGAACGGGTTAGATACAATTCGATAAGGAAAGGGTAGAGTTTAACGGATATATACAGTTACGATTTGACCATCATTGTACAAGGGCTACACAAAGGGCTTCTTAGACTTAGGGTAACTACAAACAACTCGTTGTGGGTAAAATCAATTGGTATATAGCCCTAAACACCTATCTTCCTTATCGAATCGTATCCAGCCCGAACGGCCCGAACGGGCTAGATACAATTCGATAAGGAAAGGGTGGTGTTTAATGGTTATATACAGTTACGATTTGACCATCATTGTAAATGGGCTACACAAAGAGCGTTTTAGAGCAAGGGCAACTACAAAACAACTCGTTGAGGGTAAAATTCATTGGTATATAGCCCAAAAAATCATATCTTCCTTATCGAATTGTATCTAGCCCAAACAGCCCGAGCGGGCTAGATACAATTCGATAAGGATTTCGTGGTGTTTTATGGACTTTTACAGTTATAATTTGAGCCTCGTTGTGAAGGGGCTACACAAAGTGCTTCTTAGACTAAAGTTAACTACACACAACTCGATGTTTGATGAAATTCCTCGATTTAGACCCCAAAAACATACATCTTCCTTATCGAATTGTATCTAGCCGGTAGACTGTTTGTTGGCTAGATACAATTCGATAAGGAAATTCTTCAATTTAATGGAGTTTTACAGTTAAGATTCGACCATCATTGTAAAGGGGCTACACAAAGTGCTTCTTAGAGCAAAGTAAACGCCAGACATCTCGATGCTTGGTGAAATTCATCGGTTTAGACCCAAAAAACATACATCTTCCTTATCGAATTGTATCTAGCCCGAACAGCCCGAGCGGGCTAGATACAATTCGATAAGGATTTCGTGGTGTTTTATGGACTTTTACAGTTATAATTTGAGCCTCGTTGTGAAGGGGCTACACAAAGTGCTTCTTAGACCAAAGTTAACTACAAACAACTCGATGTTTGATGAAATTGCTCGATTTAGACCCCAAAAACATACATCTTCCTTATCGAATTGTATCTAGCCGGTAGACTGTTTGTTGGCTAGATACAATTCGATAAGGAAATTCTTCAATTTAATGGAGTTTTACAGTTACGATTCGACCATCATTGTAAAGGGGCTACACAAAGTGCTTCTTAGAGCAAAGTAAACTCCAGACATCTCGATGCTTGGTGAAATTCCTCGGTTTAGACCCAAAAAACATACATCTTCCTTATCGAATTGTATCTAGCCCGAACAGCCCGAGCGGGCTAGATACAATTCGATAAGGAATTTTAGGTGTTTTATGGACTTTTACAGTTATAATTTGAGCCTCGTTGTGAAGGGGCTACACAAAGTGCTTCTTAGACCAAAATTAACTACAAACAACTCGATGTTTGATGAAATTCCTCGGTTTAGACCCCAAAAACATACATCTTCCCTTATCGAATTGTATCTAGCCGGTAGGGTGTTTGTTGGCTAGATACAATTCGATAAGGAAAATGCTTCAATTTAATGCATATTTACAGTTAAGATTCGACCATAATTGTAAAGGGGCTACACAAAGTGCTTCTCAGACCACAGTAAACTACAAACAACTCGATGCTTCGTGAAATTCATCGGTTTAGACCCCAAAAACATACATCTTCCTTATCGAATTGTATCTAGCCCGAACAGCCCGAGCGGGCTAGATACAATTCGATAAGGATTTCGTGGTGTTTTATGGACTTTTACAGTTATAATTTGAGCCTCGTTGTGAAGGGGCTACACAAAGTGCTTCTTAGACCAAAGTTAACTACAAACAACTCGATGTTTGATGAAATTGCTCGATTTAGACCCCAAAAACATACATCTTCCTTATCGAATTGTATCTAGCCGGTAGACTGTTTGTTGGCTAGATACAATTCGATAAGGAAATTCTTCAATTTAATGGAGTTTTACAGTTACGATTCGACCATCATTGTAAAGGGGCTACACAAAGTGCTTCTCAGACCACAGTAAACTACAAACAACTCGATGCTTCGTGAAATTCATCGGTTTAGACCCCAAAAACATACATCTTCCTTATCGAATTGTATCTAGCCCGAACAGCCCGAGCGGGCTAGATACAATTCGATAAGGATTTCGTGGTGTTTTATGGACTTTTACAGTTATAATTTGAGCCTCGTTGTGAAGGGGCTACACAAAGTGCTTCTTAGACCAAAGTTAACAACAAACAACTCGATGTTTGATAAAATTCCTCGATTTAGACCCCAAAAACATACATCTTCCTTATCGAATTGTATCTAGCCGGTAGGCTGTTTGTTGGCTAGATACAATTCGATAAGGAAATTCTTCCGTTTAATGGAGTTTGACAGTTACGATTCAACCATCATTGTAAAGGGGCTACACAAAGTGCTTCTTAGAGCAAAGTAAACTCCAGACATCTCGATGTTTGGTGAAATTCATCGGTTTAGACCCCAAAAACATACATCTTCCTTATCGAATTGTATCTAGCCGGTCCGGCCTGTGTTGGCTAGATACAATTCGATAAGGACATTCTTCAGTATAATGGGCTTTTACAGTTACGATTCGACCATCATGGTAAAGGGGCTACACAAAGTGCTTCTCAGACCACAGTAAACTACAAACAACTCGATGCTTGGTGAAATTCATCGGTTTAGACCCCAAAAACATACATCTTCCTTATCGAATTGTATCTAGCCCAAACAGCCCGAGCGGGCTAGATACAATTCGATAAGGATTTCGTAGTGTTTAATGGAAATAAACAGGTATAATTTGAGCATCGTTGTGAAGGGGCTACACAAAGTGCTTCTAAGACCAAAGTAAACTACAAAAGACTCAATGTTTGGTGAAATTCCTCGGTTTAGTCCCCAAAAACCTACATCTTCCTTATCGAATTGTATCT
Organism: Serripes groenlandicus; assembly: GCA_031761405.1. Lineage (NCBI taxonomy): Eukaryota > Metazoa > Mollusca > Bivalvia > Cardiida > Cardiidae > Serripes > Serripes groenlandicus. The sequence continues at coordinate 144,739,444 of JASEVX010000001.1, forward strand.
AGCCGGTAGGCTGTTTGTTGGCTAGATACAATTCGATAAGGAAATTCTTCAGTTTAATTAGTTTTACAGTTACGATTCGACCATCATTGTAAAGTGGCTACACAAAGTGCTTCTTAGAGCAAAGTAAACTCCAGACATCTCGATGTTTGGTAAAATTCATCGGTTTAGACCCCAAAAACATACATCTTCCTTATCGAATTGTATCTAGCCGGTCCGGCCTGTGTTGGCTAGATACAATTCGATAAGGAAATTCTTCAGTTTAATGGATTTTTACAGTTAAGATTCGACCATCATTGTAAAGGGGCTACACAAAGTGCTTCTTAGACCAAAGTAAACTACAAACAACTTGATGTTTGGTGAAAGTCCTCGGTTTAGACCTAAAAACACATATCTTCCTTATCGAATTGTTTCTAGCCCGAACAGCCCGAGCGGGCTAGATACAATTCGATAAGGATTTCGTAGTGTTTAATGGAAAAAAACCAGTTATAATTTGAGCATCGTTGTGAAGGGGCTACACAAAGTGCTTCTTTAGACCACAGTTAACTACAAACAACTCGATGTTTGATGAAATTCCTCGGTTTAGACCCAAAAAACATACATCTTCCCTTATCGAATTGTATCTAGCCGGTAGGGTGTTTGTTGGCTAGATACAATTCGATAAGGAAAATGCTTCAGTTTAATGGATTTTTACAGTTACGATTGTACCATCATTGTTAAGGGGCTTCACAAAGTGCTTCTTAGACCAAAGTAAATTCCAGACAACTCGAGGTTTGGTGAAATTCATCGGTTTAGACACCAAAAACACACATCTTCCTTATCGAATTGTATCTAGCCGGTAGGCTGTTTGTGGGCTAGATACAATTCGATAAGGAAATTTTGTTCTTTGTATGGATATATACACTGGGGTTTTGACTATTATTCAAAATTACGTCTATAAACTGAATATTATACCAAGAGAAACTAGAAACACAAGTATCGGCGTCGAAATACATTCTTATTAGCTTTAAAACACGATTCTGCCTTAACGAATAGTACGTCATTACGACATTGTACGACATTGTAGTATTTTATTTTAGGTTTTTTCTTTGGATATTGATATTAATTGACACCCTCATAGATTTACAATCATATGAACTAACAAAATTCACATTATTTAACAATTAAACATCTCTTTTATTTATATTTACGACATGTGCTTATCGAATTGTATCTAGCCGCTAGACATTGGCTTATCGAATTGTATCTAGCCACAACCGCTAAAACACGTGAAAAGATTGTTGATATTTGTGGTTGTTGTTATAGATCTAATCGATTGTATTATTATTATTCTTGTTAGTATTCTTGTAAATCGGCTTTGATTTTTAACCTTGTTTTGTTTTGGTTTTTATAGCACAAATATAAAATAAGTATCAATAATTTATATTTTTGAAAATCAAAAATTAAACGCAATGTGCAAAACAAATTATTTAAAATGTTATTGACAGTACTGAATATTCGTCCAATATCGTCAATCAAGTAACTCCTGTTCAAGGGAGAATACTCGTCGTGTGTGAAATGTCAATTTATTGCGAAACGGTAATTTACAACTATTTATTTCTTAAATGGATCTATATCCAACACAAGTGTTTGATTTGTTACTCACTTTTTTAAAATAAGTATTCACTTTTAAACTGTTAATCAAATATTCATAAATAAACAAAATTAAATCTTGAAGACACTTTTTTCATTAGATTTCGCGCGTCAACATTTCTTTAGTCAGTTTAGGAAGAGACATATAAAAACATGTGTTTATATGTCTCTGGTTTAGGTAGAAAGATACCAGTTTAAAAGATTTCAGTTAAATGCCGTTTTTTTTGCCAAATACATCAACAAGTTTCAACACTCAATTGTTAACAGTTAATACAGACAGGACAGCCTTTATCATTGAAAATAGTAACATCTCAGCTTTAAAATAACCCCCCCTAAGAAATGGGGGGGGGGGGGGGGGGGGGGGGTCATGTATTATTCAAGAAAGAAATCACTACAATTGGACTTGGCCAAATCTGGTTTTCCACATACTTTATTCACTATCTGACACGTTAAAATAACTATGTTTTTTTGTTCTCTTTCAAATTGATTTGAGGATGATTGAAAGAAATATACAAATTAGTAAGCGGGGTTCGACATTAACGCACGACCGAACGACATTCACTAGTAGTTCATTGGTCCGGCCTAGCTACATTAGCATCTGGCAAGACCGACTGGTCGTGTTCTAATTCCGTCAATATCTGCCTAAATTTGTTGTCAAACAAATCAAAGGATCTGATCGATTTACGGTTAAAAATATTGACTGCCGATTCTCTTCTCTCGAATGTTTATTGGAAAATCCGTGTCTTTTCGGACATTTTCAATATCGGCTGTGAAAACCAATGTAAACATACCGGAAATTGTTCTAAACTATTGTCGTAATTTTTGGGATCCCAATTTAATCGTTAGCAGCCGATATTGAAATGTCCGAAAAGTTGCGAATTCTCTTTTAAACATTCGTTGTAAAAATCAATTTTAATTTTTAATCTTTTTTTTTCTCTGCATGTTTACGCAACATTAGTCTTATTTATAGTAAATTAAAGTGTTTGATTCAAGTATAAACACAAATGCTAGCTTTATATTTAGCCGATTCATTGATTTGGCATCTCAAAATTTACGACAATAATTTAGGCCAATTTCCGGTATATTTACTTTGTTTACAGTAGCAGCTGATGATAAATTCTTCATAATGTCGAAGAAACTGTTTCAATTTGGATTTTCTTCCAATAAAAATGATGACAGCGGTAGTATCAATAAAAGAAAAGGAAAGAAAGATTCTAAGAAGCTGTATGAGCAGACGAAACGAAAACGAGTATTTTGTAGTAAATGGAAAGATGAGTTTAAATGGCTCGATTATGAAGCTGAAAAAAATGTTATGTACTGCAAAGTTTGCAGAGACTATGATTACTATGAACAATGTGGGCCATTCATTGACGGAACAAATAATTTCCGAATTGATAACATTAAGTGACACAATGAATCTTCTTCCCATCAGATGAGCAATTTCTTCTTTTGCCACAATGTTTTCAAAAGTCGTCTGCTGTAGTCCTGCAGAGGTGTCAGAAAGCGTCTGTATGTGGGAAATGGTTAATATTTATTATTATATGATGTTCTAACTTCAGAAAAATTATAAGAATCAGAAAAAAATACTGTATCATTTGTGTTTAAAAACTTTTACTGTTAATTTGAATATCAATCCAAATATACACTACAAACTGAAGATTTACAAAATTAATCCTTTCTTGGTGTATTACATCATTAATAACATTCATTGGCTGGTCCAGTTGAGATAAGGTCAGGTCTAGTGCATTCCAAAACTTACTGGACCACTGGTCCAGTATCTAAAAAAGTTAATGTTGAACCCTGGTAAGCAAACAAAAATGTATTTGACATAAGTTTTAAAAATATATATAATTTTTAGATCTATATCAAGTAATTGAGTGAAACATGGCAGAGCGGATGAAATGTCACTATGAAGTCCTCGGAGTTCCTAGAGAAGCCTCAGCAGAGGATCTTAAAAAAGCTCACAGAAAGCTTGCGCTCAAGTGGCATCCAGGTAATGGATATGGCTTTATATTCTGATGTGATATTGAAGACAAATTGAAAAAAATTTAACTTTAAAGTTTAAAAAAAAACATATTCAAAATCAGTATTTCAAAGACTGTATTGCTAAGGGATAGACAAAATGTCTTATGTTTAACTGTTAATTGCTATATATAGTGCTGTATGAACTGTTTTAATGTTATCAAAAGAGTTTCTATCAGGAATATGATAAAGCGACATACTCTTTTCAAATTTAAACAAAGCATCTATATTTCTACAGATAAAAATCCAGATCAGATAGAGGAATGCACGAAACAGTTCCGGCTTATCCAACAAGCCTATGAAGTTCTCAGTGATCAACAGGAGAGAGCCTGGTATGATAGACACAGAGAGGAGATATTAAGAGGAGGTAGGTATAATTTATACGAGTGCGTGACAAACAACAGTAGTATATAAATGAAAATTGTACAGATAAGGGACCATTAAATTTTGCATGTTCTTAAATTAAATATACATTTAACTCTCTAACCTTATGTTGTGGCTACTCAAAAGAATCCTCACATCATAGGGTTTGGTTGGATAAAAAGAGAGATATTGTGGGCAAAAGAGCTGTATACCCCTCCTTATCTGGACCTCTGGTATGCCATGCTATCCGATCCAACTGGATCTTGATTGTGAGGTTTTTTTTAAAGGCAGTTAATACTCTGATTACATTTACTGACACAATCATTCAATGTATGCTCATATTGACTTTATTTTTAGCTCACCTGAGCTTTGCTCAAGGTGAGTTATTGTGATCGCCTTTTGTCCGGCGTCCGGCGTCCGTCGTGCGTCAACTTCTTCTCCTCGGTAACCAGTGGGTCAATTTGGATGAAACTTCACAGAAACCATCCTCTCAATGACCTCACCAGAATTCCTTCAAATATTTGGGATCCATGCAAAATTCTGGTTTCCATGGCAACGAAACCGAAAAAACTTCAAAATTCTTCTTCTCCCGAATTGGTTGGCAGATTTTCAAATAATTTTGTAGAAATGTTCCTTGGATGACCCTCTATCAGATTCCTTCAAGCCGTGTTGATTGGTTGAAAAACATGGCCGCCAGGGGGGGCGGGGCTATTTTGCCTTATATGGCTATAGTGAAAAATTAAAAAATCTTCTCCTCCGAAAATGTAAGGCTGATTTTCAAATAATTTTGTAGAAATGTTCCTTGGGTGACCCTCTATCAGATTCCTTCAAGCCATGTTGATTGGTCGAAAAACATGGCCGCCAGGGGGGCGGGGCTATTTTGCCTTATATGGCTATAGTGCAAACTTAAAAAATCTTCTCCTCCAAAAGTGTCAGGCTGATTTTCAAATAATTTTGTAGAAATGTTCCTTGGGTGATCCTCTATCAGATTCCTTCAAGCCATGTTGATTGGTCAAAAAACATGGCCGCCAGGGAGCGGGGCTATTTTGCCTTTTATGGCTATGATGAAAACTTAAAAAATCTTTTCCTCCATAAGTGTCAGGCCGATTTTCAAATAATTTTGTAGAAATGTTCCTTGGGTGACCCTATATCAGATTCCTACAAGCAATGTTGATTGGTCAAAAAACATGGACGCCAGGGGGCGGGGGCTATTTTGCCTTATATGGCCAAAGTGAAAACTTAAAAAATCTTCAACATCTTCTCCTCAGTAACCAGTGGGTCAATTGGGATGAAACTTCACAGAAAGCATCCTCTTAATGACCTCACCAGAATTCCTTCAAATTTTAGGGATCCATGCAGAATTCTGGTTTCCATGGCAACGAAACGAAAAAAAACTTCAAAATTCTTCTTCTCCCAAACTGGTTGGCAGATTTTCAAATAATTTTGTAGAAATGTTCCTTGGATGACCCTCTACCAGATTCCTTCAAGCCATGTTGATTGGTCAAAAAACACGGCCGCCAGGGGGGGCGGGGCTATTTTGCCTTATATGGCTATAGTGAAAACTTAAAAAATCTTCTCCGACGAAAGTGTCAGGCTGATTTTCAAATGATTTTGTAGAAATGTTCCTTGGCTGACCCTCTATCAGATTCCTTCAAGCCATGTTGATTGGTCGAAAAACATGGCCGCCAGGGGGGGGCGGGGCTATTTTGCCTTATATGGCTATAGTGCAAACTTAAAAAATCTTCTTCTCCAAAAGTGTCGGCCCGATTTTCAAATAATTTTGTAGAAATGTTCCTTGGATGACCCACTTTCAGATTCCTTCAAGCCATGTTGATTGGTCAAAAAACATGGCCGCCAGTCGGCAGGGCTATTTTGCATTATATGGCTATAGTGAAAAGTTAAAAAATCTTCTCCTCCAAAAGTATCTGGCCGATTTTCAAATAATTATGTAGAAATGTTCCTAGGGTGACCCTCTATCAGATTCCTTCAAGCCAAGTTGATTGGTTGGAAACTATGGCTGCCAGGGGGCATGGCTTATATAGCTTAAGTGAAAAAAATCAAAAAAAAATCAGGTGAGCGATTCAAGGGCCATCATGGCCCTCTTGTTTAATTACCTATGTCACAACATAGCTTTTCCAATCGTACATTTCCATTTCCCCAACAGGTATGGGACATGGAGACAAGTATGAAGATAGCTCTATTGATGTGTTTCAGTACTTCACCTCTTCCTGCTTTAAAGGATTTGGAGATGATAAAGAGGTAAATATAACCTTTTACCATTAATGTATGGCTCGTAAAATTATTAAAAAAGTGATGCCATTACATGAACAGGCTGTTTGGTGAATGTGTGCGCAGACATAAACCTTTTGTTTCCACAAAATATTTTTTTTTAGATTTGACTAACTTAATTTCATAGGAAGGTAACTTAGATATAAAGGAAGCCTTGTATTTTTTTTTCGAGTCAAGTTGGTTAAGGCCAAGGTCACTGTTCATAGAAATTGTCACCTGTGTTATGGTCAATAATAAAAATCTGGTTGCATGGCTATGCCTCATTTCTTGTTGATGAGATGTAAACCAGATCTTGATTTCTCTTACATAACATTTATTATACCCCCGGTTCCGAAGGAAAGGGGGGGTATACTGTTTTACCCATGTCCGTCCTTCCGTCCATCTGTCCATCCGTCCGTCCATCCGTCCGTAACACTTTCGTTTCCGGGCTATTTCTCTGCAACCGCTTTTTGGAATTTGATGAAACTTCATAGGAAGGATCACCACCAAGTGTAGATGCGCATATGTTGTTTGCGTTCCGGTTGGATTATTTTTCACGGAGTTATGGCCCTTTACCCCTATGTATGACTAAATTCATTTCCGGGCTATTTCTCTGCAACCGCTTTTTGGAATTTGATGAAACTTCATAGGAAGGATCACCACCAAGTGTAGATGGGCATATCGTGTTTGCGTTCCGGTTGGATTATTTTTCACGGAGTTATGGCCCTTTACTCCTATGTATGACTAAATTCATTTCCGGGCTATTTCTCTGCAACCGCTTTTTGGAATTTGATGAAACTTCATAGGAAGGATCACCACCAAGTGTAGATGCGCATATCGTGTTTGCGTTCCGGTTGGATTATTTTTCACGGAGTTATGGCCCTTTACCCCACCATCAGGCTATGTATGACTAAATTCATTTCCGGGCTATTTCTCTGCAACCGCTTTTTGGAATTTTATGAAACTTAATAGGAAGGATCACCACCAAGTGTAGATGCGCATATCGTGTTTGCGTCCCGGTTGGATTATTTTTCACGGAGTTATGGCCCTTTACCCCACCATCAGGCTATGTATGACTAAATTCATTTCCGGGCTATTTCTCTGCAACCGCTTTTTGGAATTTTATGAAACTTCATAGGAAGGATCACCACCAAGTGTAGATGCGCATATCGTATTTGCGTTCCAGTTGGATGATTTTTCACGGAGTTATGGCCCTTTACCCCACCATCAGGCTATGTATGACTAAATTCATTTCCGGGCTATTTCTCAATATATTCACAAGCAATCATTGTCACAATATTAAGACTGTGGACTCCTTCAAATTATCATAACACACCAACACTTCCTCACTCATTCTAACCTTTCATACTCTTCAATACTTTTACCCCAATGATGCAATTCAACTTTTGATCTGTCTTTCAAAACATGAGCGGGGGTATCACTAGTGAGCAGTAGCTCACATATTTCTTGTTGATTTTACTTTATTTCACAGTATTTAAATCATTATGATATATTATTATATGATAATCAAACACTTTTTTGTTGGTACTCCATGAGACGATTTTTTGAGGACCCACACAATAGGGTTTAGTGCAGTCATGAGAGAGATATTGTAGAGGGGAAAAGGCCAGTTTATTCCTAATTATCTAGTCCTCTCGATACAGTTTCAGACTAAGACTGGGGGAAATATATTTTAATATAATTTTTGAACTGAGTTAAAACATTATTGCAAAAGGAGAAATTGCTAATTGTGAGCTATTTCTCCTTTTGCCACAATGTTTTCACAAGTTGCCTGTTGTAAATGGATCTAAATTCATATGTATGTGGGAAAGGATGTAAATTAACCTTCTTTTTTTTTCAGGGTTTCTATGCAGTTTATGATGAAGTATTTAAGACGGTGGCCGAAGAAGACCGACCTTTTGTTGAAGATGATGAATTCCATGTTTATGATTTTGGAAACTCCACATCTGTTTTTGAAGAGGTTTGTTTTTTAAAAGAAACTTGCAAGGAAGTACGACTAAACCTTTTCCTGATTCAGAAGATGACCTTGGTGCCTTTTATTGTTTGAATCTATGCTTCTATATATCTTAGAAGTTTTTATAACAATTTAGGAAATTGAAAAAATTCTCCCAATTTCTCTTTTTCCATCAATATCTTTTAATTTCTACCAAAAGCACACTTTAATTAATTTAGCAGTGTAACCCTTTCCCACATGTATACACAGTTTAATGGATCTGCAAACAATGACTTTTGAAAACAATGGAGAAGTTCCTCATACTTTTTTCCTTTTGCTGTAATGTCTTCAACTGTATTCAATAATTCAACATTAAATACTAAAATTAGCCATCATTTTAGCTAGAGGTTTTCAAAATTGTCTGGGAATCAGTGAGAACAGATTGTTGTGGTATCAAAATTGTAAAAATAAGGAGTCTAAAATTATTGAAGGAATAGTGACAGCTCAGCTACCACAAACATTTTGATATATTATTTATCTGTTGCATGAATTAAGTTCTTTTTATTCTGTCGACCCTCTCCCAGATACAACAAATCTGGTGCAGACAAATTTGAAAGCATTTTGGCAAAACATATAGAAATCTTCTATCAATGAAAATATAATACTAATAGAGTTGAAAATGTTGTGGCCAAAGGAGAAATTGCTCTGAATTAACAATTCTTCTTTTGTCATAATGTTAATAAAAGGTGTCTTCCGCAGACCTGTAAAAATGCATCTGCATATGGGAAATATTTTTTCATTCTGCAGACTTGATTTCAAATGTATGTTTTAAGACAAAGTCTATTCTTGTTTTGTAGGTGGTGAAGCCATTTTATGATTACTGGGAGAGTTACTGTACTGCCAAAAGTTATGTATGGGAAGATAAATATGATACTAGAGAGGCTCCAGAGAGAAGGGTGAGACGCCTCATGGAAGCTGAAAACAAGAAACTCAGAGATGCTGCCAAGAAGGAAAGAAATGAACAGATCAGGGTTTGTTTATATATGTGACTTATAGTTTAGTCCTGATATATCAGTCAGTAAATCAGAGGGTGATCGATCGAGGAGTCATGAAGATCAAATCTCAGCTCTGCAATTCATTTGTTTCATTTTCACCAATACGCAAAAAGTCTATATGAGAATGTAGCCAGTTTCATCGGAAGAATGCATTGTAGAGCTCTTGTGTGAGAAGGCCTGGAAACACAATGGTTGGTTAAATGGCCGCTATGGTATTACTGAAAAACTTTTTGAAAAGGCATTAAACTCCAATCAAACAATAAATCAATCTTTAACTTATAGATGTTGCTTTGAATTGTTAAATATGATTTGCATTGATTGAAAATGAACAGAGACGGTCATGTTTATTGCTTTGAGAAATCACTGGATTCAATTGCTGTTATTATACCACAATGATGACATTATTGATCTTTAATTGTTGAAATATTAAACCATTCATTAAATTATGAAAGATAACTGAAGACCAAGTCTGCCTTTTTATATTATTTTTTTCTTTTTCTCTAGGCTCTGGCCAAGTTTGTGAAAAAGAGAGATAAAAGATATCAGGAATATAAGGTAACTATGCACTAGTGAATTTTTTTTGATCGGAATATAGGTGAAAAATGGATATCTGTTACTGTGTTATTAACCCTTTCCCACATACAACAATTCTGCAGCAGACGACTTTGAACGTATTTTGTCAAAACATAGAAAATCTCTATAATTGAATGGATAACCTATGACAAAAAGTGGAAAACATTGTGGCAAAAGGAGAAATTGCACGTATTGTGCAATTTCTTCTTTTGTCACTATGTTTTAAAAAAGCTGTCTGCTGAAGAGGCGTCAGAAAGCGTCTATATGAGGGAAAGGGTTAACTGATAAGATTGTAGAATGCATCATGGTGGTGACTGGAAGGATGTGGTCAATCTATACCTGAGAACAGAGTGCTCAAGATGAGCTGTTGTGGTTATTATTTAAGACTGGTCATATGGAAATGTACAAGTTGGAATTTGTGAATAGTATAGGTTAAGAAGATTAGTCTGTGCCTGGGTTCACATGTGTCCAGACTTCACAAATCATCAGAAGCTTCCAAAAATACCCTCATAGATAATTTATGTATAGTTAAGATCTTAATCAGACTGTTTGGATGCTCTGATTCATCTGCATCTTCACTGTTTGAAAAGGCCAGATCAAACCCTTTTGTCATTGTTTATTTTACGTAGGCAATCAGTTTTGTAAAACAACTTTTCCTTCAGAAATAAGCGCATTTTAACAAAACTTCACAGGAACGTTCCGTAAAATAATTCTCCACAGCAAGTACTGGCCCTTTTTTGATATACATGTAATAACTTAAAAAATGGCAATTATTTATCCAAAAAAATCAAGAAACTTAGTAGCCTTCTCATTCTTTTCATTGATATGATTTTAGTAGAAGGTGCCCAAAGTCATGCTTTAAAGTGGAAAAGGGTTAAGAGGGTTACTACCACATATGACCTTGCCCTTCCTTAGTTATTTAACATACATTTGGCGAAAGTGGCGAACGACAGCGCGGGCCCTGCATTCAATACCATAAGTGGAGAAATGATCATGCAATGATAATTTATAATTCAGAAAAAACTGGAACAGAGGGCAGAAGAGATAGCACAAAAGACCAAAGAACAGCGACTTAAACAGTTAGAAGAGAGCAGAAAGTATGTCATATTTCAATTCTTTTACACTTTATCCACAATGTGGATGGATGCTTTTAACCTTAACAACATATGACAAATCTGCAGCAGATGACTTAGAAAACAAATATGTTGGTAAGGTTAAAAGAATTAACATCGTGTATAAAGTGTCATGCAAAAGGAGAAATTGCTTTTGTTTATGTTACAAAAATATTAGTGCGATTACAATAATGAAAACAAAAGCAATTTCTACTTTTGCCACAATGGTTTCAAAAGTTGTATGCTGCAGATAAGTCAAAATACTCTATATGGGTTATCAATTATGCATATTACTAAGAAAACGAAAAGTATTTTACTGTTTCTTACCAAACTATTGTCTGAGCTGTTGTAAACAGAATCAAATTATACCTAAAATAGCTTTCCAACTTTCAGCAGTTGACTTAGGAAAACAGGGCGGCAAATGGAGAAATTGCTCAAATGTTTTCAAATTTTAGAGATTTGCTATAGTTATGTTGTGTGCTGTAGATTCATTGTATAGTGGGAAAGTGTAAATGAATACAAAACTGTTGAAATTTCATAAGGATATGATTTTTTGAACGAATCTATTCATGTTAATGTGATATGATTTTTTAGGGAAACTCACAATGAAAAATATCTTTTGAAAAATATAAATGCCGGAAACTGAAAGTAACATTTGACACAACACTGTGAACCATTTTTGGAAAAGGAATAACAAAGGGGTCTTGTTGATTACGCAAAAAGTGAAGACTCTGGTAAACCTGTACATTAACAATTTGCATAGTCTTGCAAGAGACTTCTAACATTTCTGATGAAAACATGGAAGTGTTACCAATCTGGTATCATGCCACAGACCTTTCTATTAGTTCCAACCAGAGAAACAATTTGAGCTCTTATTCTTCCTGTCAGCGTTTTATAAGATATTCTTCCATCAGTCCGTCACACTGTGGCTTGTTAGCAATTAATGCACAGTTATCTTCTTTCTGACAATATTTCAATACGGAAATGACTTAATAATTTCAACCTTTTTTTGTTGTTGCAAATTTCAGAAAAATGGAGAATTATAAAGAAGCTGCATGGATGACCACAAATGAGGATCATTATAAGGAATTAGAAGCTAACTATGCTGACCAATCAGATGGTTTGTTTCAACTTTTTCCCACATACATAATGAGCAATTTCTCCTTTTGCATTAATGTTTTTAACTCTATTCAATACAAGTTTTCTTATTTATTGAGATTTCCAACATTTTTTCTGAGATGGTTTCAATGTCATCTGCTGCAGATATGTTGTAACTGTGAGTGAATTACGATTTAGAGTTGTCTGCTTTGGAAAAAAGAAGAACAAAATACGAGAATTAAAAACAGTATGTAGAATGTTAGAAGTATAAACATTTATCATGATAATTAAATGGGAACAGTGTGGAAAAAGGGAGAAATTGCTCATGATGATAGTTTTCTGCTATAATAGCTTTGACTACTGGAATCAATTTTATGGAGCCTGTGACTCCAGTATAGAGCAAGGTCAGCCAGTACATCAGCTAGATTCAAAATTTAAAGCTTGATATAACTAAAATTGGCTATGGACTCTTCCAAACGCACAGAACATGTCTATCTTAAACATTTTGTATTGAAAAAGTTAAATGTCTTCTATACCAGGGTAAGAGTTAATGCTTTCCCTCATATGACAATTCTGCAGCGGACGACTTTGAGCATATTTTGTCAAAAAATAGAAAATCTCTATAATTGAATGGACAAACTATTACTTAAAGTGGAAAACATTGTGGCAAAAGGAGAAATTGCTCGTTTTGAGCAATTTCTTCTTTAGTCACTATGTTTTCAAAAATCTGTATGCTGCAGAGGCGTCAGAAAGTGTCTATATGAGGGAAAGGCTTAATGCTTTCCCTTATAGCTACTGTTTAAAATTTATACATACAGAAAAAACAAAACTGCTTGACCCCCGGGGCTCCTTTCCCACATACAACAAATCTGCAGCAGACGACTTTGAAAACATCTAGACTAAAATATGGAAAACCTTTATGAATGAGAATGCAATTATTGAAAGGAGTTGAAAACATTGTTGCAAAAGGAGTAATTACTCACAGTGTTTACAAAGGTCAAGTGCTGCAGATGCGTTAAGATGCATCTGCAAATTGGATAGGTTTAAGAGATCTACTTTTTGGTTTCAATTTAGAACTATACTTAAGCAGAGTCAATACTTTATCCTGATATATGTCATCATATAAATTCTATAGTTCTACAGTCAAACTTGTATTAAGAGACCACCCAAGGGAAATGCTGTAAGTGGTCTCTTAAGACAGGTGGTCTCTTATTGGGGTACAAATGAAATTTTCTGTTTTGGGGAAATTATGTTTACTACATGAAACATGTACTTGTGTGCACATGTACATGTATTGGTATTAAAGAATAAATAACAATAAAAATTCTGTTGTTCTTTTATTTCTCTATTTGATTCATTTAATATTCATGTTTTTTCGGCTGCCTGTTTTTTCATCCTCTCTTCTAATGTAAGACATTTTCTTTTTGTTGCGGACATGGTTTCTCGTTGATATAATTTTGTAGAATGAAAGAATTAAATGGAACCTGAATAAATACACTCGGACTTACATTGTCTTGAAATTTGTGATAAACTGTATTGTCAAGTGTTTGTTTACAGATTTACTTATTTAAGTAAACGTGCTATCACCATTAAAAAGTAAAAAACAAACATAGATCTAATTAAACAGATCAAACATTCTAATCAAATTTATTATAATTAAACCCCAAACTATCCAATAATAAATTTCAATTTGATGTCATTCAACTTTCCTTTAATCCCATTGAAAAGACGAGAGAACAAAAGAATAGAGAACATACCCAACAAGGACAATATTTGAAGCTAAAGCGTATTAAATACAAGCTGTTAACAGGCCAATTATCGTTGTATTACAACTGTAATACGCTGCATAATTGACCTCGTGTTATCTTTACACCTAACCAGTCTATTTAAACCCTTGCATTACACGGTTCACTGCTTCTGTGCTTTATACACGACAGCTGTGTTTGGATATTCTACGTTTTGGATTTTTTGTGTTTTGGATTTTTTTACTGGTATGGAAGGTCGCTTAATGGTTGATTATGATTCAAATTGGGAGGATTTAAGTGTCCGCTGGTCGCAGATAGGAGGAACTCGCTTATTGAAGGTAAATTAATGAATAAAAACCATCGGGGGAGTTCAATACGGTCGCTTACAGCAGGGGGTCGGTTATAGCAAGTGGTCGGTAGTGCAGGTTTGACTGTATATAACTTATCATAAGTATATTTTGTGTTTTAAAATCTTTACTGACTTCCAAATCCTATGTTGTGAGTACTCAAAAGAATTGTCTGAGACTTGTTGTATGTGGGAAAGGGTTAAAAGTGTATCTCCTTATTTTGTAGACGAGGCAGGAGATCTAAATGCAGACCTGGATGATGAAGAAGAGGATTTATATGAGAATTTATTTTGTGTCGTTTGTAACAAGGCTTTTAAAAGTGATAAGGCGTAAGTCATGATTGTATAACAATTAAACAAATATATTTCATTAATTAAAACCTTATCCTGCTTTAGCAGATGACTTAGAAAACATTTTGAGGACATTATGGAAATTTGCTCTAATTGAAAGTATAACTTTTGAAAAGACTTAAATGTATTGTGGCTAAAGGGATTGCTCATGTTGGGCAATTTCTCCTTTTGTCACAATGTTTTTAAAATTCAGAAGAGTCAGAATTAGTTTACAAGAGGGAATAGGTGAATTTATGCACTGCGTTAAGGCGCCATTAGGAACAATACAGACTAAGTACAGCCTGCACATCATTCTACCAATTAACACTGAGCACTACTCTGTACTCATCTGTCAGTTTTTAGCAAGGACTAGTCTATTAATATGTAATGATATCAAATTTAGGAATTAAATGGGATAAGGGTTAAAGCATCTAATAAAATCTTAATGCAGTCAAATGATCTGAAAGTCTTGATCCCTTTTCGAGAATGTACAGGGAAAAAGAGTTTAAAAAGAGTTATGCATGACTAGTCCAGCAACATGACATTTTCTTTTAGCTTGATCTGTTGGCCACATGCAGACTTATAATTATGGATCTGTAACAGATTACAATTGAAAGTATTGTGACAAAAGGAGAAATTGTTTAAATTGTGTATTTTCAGCCTAGTTTTAAAAGAGTTTTCTTCCTATAATAGTAACCTGTCAAATGTTGTGATGTTTGGAAGTCTAATGCAAGGACTTTTTTACTTCCTATCTAGAAACAATCTGCACCAGGCACATTTGAAGTCATCTGGGATAAAAAGGAAATATCTATGAAAAGAGGTAGAAATTCAGAATAGGGTTGAAAACGTTGTGGAAATAGGGTAAATTGCTTACTATTACATGAACAATTTCTTCTTTACATACAATGTTTTCAAAAGGCGTCTGCATATGGGAAAGAGGTAAACCCAACTTCCCAATCTTTGTTTCTATGAGGAAGAGTTAAAAAGGAATTTACATATCTTACTGCAGGTTTATGAACCATGAGAAATCTAAGAAGCATAAAGAGATGGTAGCATTGGTAAGAGCTCACATGGAAGAAGGCGATGATGAGTTTGATGAAAATGGAGGTGAACTTATAGAGAATGATGGAGAGGATGAAGATGAAGATGTTGATACTGCAAACACTAGCTCACAGAAGTAAGTAAATCCTTTTCCGCATATAGATGCTTTCCGACGTCACCACAACAGACAACTTTTGAAAACATTGTGAGAAAATGAGAAATTTAGTGTTATTTTTTATTTGTGTTGTTGTTGAAAATTTGAAGTTGATTTACTTACCCTTTCCATCCTGTAGATGCATTTTGAGACATCTCAAGCAAACCACTTTTAAAATATTGTTGCAAAAGGAGAAATTGCTCATAATGAGATTATTTTTTTTGCAACAATGATTTCAACTCTATTTGTTAATTTGACTTTCCTTGATAAAGGTTTTCCATATATGTGCCAAGATTATTTAAAATATATTGGCTGCTGATTTAATATATATGTGGGAAAAGGTTTTCTGATTTTTTAAATGTCATTAAAGTTTGTAAATTTTCATCATATTGTTCCTCCAAATTCACTTGCTGTTTAAATGCTTGTTTTGCAGATTGTCAAAAAAACAGAAAAAGAAACGGAAACAACAGAAGAATTTGCTACAGGTTATATTTTAACTTAAAATAAAATAAGCTGTATTCGGCAATCTGGTATCTTGTTGCATCTCTGATTAAATAAATAGATGTTTTACATGTAGTAACACCCACGAAATAGCAATTCTATGATAATCTTCATGAGTTACATATCTCGGTCTTCACTACAAACTGGAGTGCCTGTTGAGGCTACATGCATATCAAAGGCTAACCTGAGTCTTCACCTTTTAAAGATGCAATAAGACCCTTTATTAATAGACGTAGTTCAATAGTTATATAAAGGATACATGTTTTATCATTATACATGAAGGTTACACATCATATGTAGATATGCATGAAGGAAGATCATACGCCTCGGATTCTACCAAGGGCAGATAATTCAACTTAGAGGTTACCTGCGAGGGACTCCTGTGCACATACCTCCACATTTCTTGTAAGCACTACTCCTCCTAAACAGCTCAATGGATTTGGTTCAAACTTTACATGAAGGTTACACATCATATGTAGATATGCATGAACGAAGATCATATGCCTCGGATTCTTCCAAGGGCAGATAATTCAACTTAGAGGTTACCTGCGAGGGACTCCTGTGCACATACCTCCACATTTCTTGTAAGCACTACTCCTCCTTAACGGCTCAATGGATTTGGGTCAAACTTTACATGAAAGTTACACATCATATGTAGATATGCATGAAGGAAGATCACGCCTCAGATTTTTCCAAGGACAGATAATTCAACTTAGAGGTTACCTGCGAGGGACTCCTGTGCACATACCTCCCCATTTCTTGTAAGCACTACTCCTCCTAAACGGCTCAATGGATTTGTTACACATCATATGTAGATATGCATGAAGGAAGATTATAAGCCGCGGATTCTTCCAAGGGCAGATAATTCAACTTAGAGGTTACCTGCGAGGGACTCCTGTGCACATACCTCCACATTTCTTGTAAGCACTACACCTCCTGAATGGCTCAATGGATTTGGTTCAAACTTTACATGGAGGTTACACATCATATGTAGATATGCATGAAGGAAGATCATATGCCTCAGATTCTTCCAAGGGCAGATAATTCAACTTAGAGGTTACCTGCGAGGGACTCCTGTGCACATACCTCCACATTTCTTGTAAGCACTACTCCTCCAAAACGGCTCAATGGATTTGGGTCAAACTTTACATGAAGGTTACACATCATATGTAGATATGCATGAAGGAAGATCATAAGCCTCGGATTTTTCCAAGGGCAGATAATTCAACTTAGAGGTTACCTGCGAGGGACTCCTGTGCACATACCTCCACATTTCTTGTAAGCACTACTCCTCCTAAATGGCTCAATGGATTTGGTTCAAACTTTACATGAAGGTTACATCATATGTAGATATGCATGAAGAAAGATCATACGCCTCGGATTCTTCCAAGGGCAGATAATTCAACTTAGAGGTTACCTGCGAGGGACTCCTGTGCACATACCTCCACATTTCTTGTAAGCACTACTGATTCAAACTGTATATGAAGGCTACACATAATATGTAGATATGCATGAAGGAAGATTTTTCTCCTCAGATTCTTCCAAGGGAAGATAAGCAAAGTAGAAACTTTACCATTGTATCCGATGCTTTGGGAGGGGAGCGGGGGGGTATTCTTCAGTGAGCGTTGCTCACAGTATTTCTAGTTTCTTTTATTCATATGAGTTCTTTCATGAATGCATCTCTGTTACTACTCAGGGTAATGGATTGAAACTTGACACTTGTATTGAGTGTTATAAGCAAAGCTTACTTACTGGCAAAGTCCCATCACCAAAATTATCACTGCAACTATTCAGGCAATCTCTACATTAAAACATTGCAAATTTATTTTTGGTCGTTAACTAATTTGACCTATAACTCCTTATGTTTTAAAATAGTGTCACTCTTTGGTCTAAGAAATCTGTCGTTTATCTTTTACATGTACAATCATTTGCCAAAATGAGAAATTGCTTAAAATAAGATTTATTTTTTGCCACAATGATTTCAACTCTTATTACCAGATGTACTTGTAGTTTACCTAGAAACAAAATCATGTAACTGAAATACTGTTGAAAGCAGTGTAATCCATCATACAAATAAACATCAGATAATATTTTGGGCCCTAAAGAAATTTAATTTATTAATTTGTTACATACAGACAACAGATGGTGTGGAATCAGTCTCAGAAGAAGTGGGAAGTATAAATCTAAAGGAAGAGGAGGTTCCTAAGAAAAGGTAAATGAATTACAGAAACTCTCAATTAGGACTCTCTTATTTTACATGGTCTTGGTAAGCTATACTTTACCCAGAATAAAGCAATGTTTACACAAACAAAAAGAAACAGATAAGGTTGGAAGGGGAAAATGATCAACAATATTAAGGGTACCTCTTCCCAGGCACCTTTTGAAAACATTGTGACAATAGGTGGATTGTTCATAATGAGCAAACATCCTTTCGCCACAGTGCTTTAAAGTCTTTTCAATTACCATACTTTCACTTAAAAAGATTATCGTTAGTTTTGCCTAGATGTTGTCAGTCAAAGTTCATTTTTTTGTATGTTGGAAAGGATTGTTTAAATATTACCCTGTCACCTACCAATTCAAAATAGCTTGTCGTTTTGCTCTCTTAGACATTTATTTCCTGGAATATCCACAGAAGTATGAGATGCCCCTAGTACATCTATTTCAATTTTTGGCAAGAACAATGGTATCCTTGGCAGTTAAAGGTCTAATTTACCTCGTTTGGTACCCCAATTTCATAGACTTTACCCTTCTGATATATGGTAAATGAATGTTTTAAATTGTTTAATATTGTTACAAACTGATGACGACTTATGATATTGCTAGAAGATAGTTGAAGAAAAATGTGCATATTTTAAATATCTAATCAAAGAAGTAACCAGATAAATCCACTCATGAATTTACAATAATTAAACCTTTCCAGCATAAAATATATCTGCCACAAAGGAATTTGTAAAGAAAATATGGAAAGTCTCTTAAAATGAAGTTTTGAAAACATCATGGCAAAAGGTAAAAATGCTCATTATACTATTTAAGAGCTATATATCTTAGTTTGTGCTGGCATTTATTTGTAATTGCTGTTTAACACCCTTTCCCACCTGCAGATGCATTTTGACGCATCTGTAGTAGTCAAATTTTGAAAACATTGTGGCAAAAGAAGAAATTTGCAACAATGCTTTCAACTCTATTCAATAATTATACATATACCTTTTTCGTATTTGTGCCTAGATGTTTTCAAAGTCATCTACTTCATTCCTGTTGTGTGTTGAAAAGGGTTAAAAACCCTCATTCATGTATATTACATGCAAACAATACTTTCATATGCTAATGTTATTTCAGTAAATCTAAGAAAGAAAGAAGAAAAGAAAAAATGAACAGACAGTTACAAGACTCATCAGACGAAGAAGAGGTAGGTATCAGAGGGACATTTTAACCCTTTCCTACTTACAATCAATCTGAAACAGAAGACCTCTAAAGTTTAAGATATAATTATTAACCCTTTCCCAGGTACAGACGCTTTTTGAAGCCTCTGCAGCAGACGACTTTTGAAAACATTGTGGCAAATGGAGAAATTGCTCATAATGAGCAATTTCTCCATTTGCCACAATGTTTTCAAAACTATACAATAACTATACTTTCATTTATAGAGTTATTCCCTATTATTGCCTTGATGTTTTTGAAGTCGTCTGCTGCAGATGTCTTGTATGTGGGAAAGGGTATTCCCTTTTTTTGCCTTGATATTTTTGTATGTGGGAAAGGAGTACCGGTAAATAGACTGAAAGAAATTGTGGGAAAAGGAGAATTTGCTCCTTATCAGCCATTTCTTTCTTTGTCACAATATTTTCAAGAATTTTCTGCTGCAGATGCATCAAAGGACATGCAAATTCTCTTTCATCTTTATAAGATAGTTTTAGTCAAAGAAGCTTTCAAGGAGTTTTTGGCTAGTAGTGCAAATTCTGATAAGATTGCATGGATGTTTTAGTAAGAAATAGTAAACAAAAGTTACATTCCTACCAAATTTGGAAATAGAAAATTATCTAAAAGTATTTTAAGTTTCAAATTCAGTGAATGTTTCTTGATCGCCCTATATATTTATGTTAGTTTTTTAATGGAAATAAACATAGAAAAATTTACTACAGAAATATGAATTGAATAAATAATTTTAGGCTACCTTTTTTTACTGTTATAAAAGACAGAAAATGTGATTGCAAAAGTTTGAATTGAAGGAATGTTTCTTGTTTGCTCTATGGTTCATATTATCTTTGTTCATGTAACATGAAAAACAGAAAATGTGAATGTAGAAGTTTGAATTGAATGAATGGTTCTTGTTTGCTCTATGGTTCATGTAATCTTTGTTACAGGAAATAAACACAGAAAATGTGATGGCAGAAGTTACTGTAAATGAGACCAATATGCAGGAAGAATCTGAAGATTGTGATAGACTTTTAGAAAATCCTGAAGACTCTCAACCTGATACTGACAATGTGACAATTGGTAATGATAAGAATTGTGAAAAAGATCCTGATATCTCAGAGCCTAGTCTGAATGCGGACACTGAAGAGTCGTATAAAAACAAGAAGAAAAAGAAACAGAATAAATCAGAGCCAGACCCAAATCAAAAACAGGTGATTTTCAGTTAATTTGTGCAATTAAGTCAAATGAAATAGGCTTGAAATATTAAACCAGTTTGTTAACACTTTCCCACATGTAGATTCATTTTGACTTTGTAAACATTTTTGAAAATTGTTTGATATTGAAGGCAATTAGATATAATTTGAGCGTACACATTTAACTTTATTAATGTAATGCTGCTTGACTTGAAGTTTGTAAGTGAGTGGCTATATACTGCTTACTGTTTGTCCATCAAGCTTATGTCTTTCCCACACCGTCATATAACTGAAAAGTGTTGAAAGGTTCGTAAAGCATCATACAAACAAATTATGTCTTTCCTATATATTGCAAATTTTTAGCTTACCTGAACATAAAGTGCTCAAGGTGAGTTATTGTGATAGCCCTACGTTCCTTCATTTTTAGCTCCACTGGCTGAAAGCCAGTCGAGCTTATGTCATGGCGAATTATCTGTTGTGCGTGTGTCAACTTTTTGCTTCATCAACTTCTCCTCCCTAACCACTTGGCCAATTGGGATGAAATCCCATAGGAAGCATCCTCTCAATTTCCCCTCCTAAATACCTTCAAATTCTTTGTATCCATGGACAATTCTGGTTTCCATGGCAACGGAACGAAAAAAAATGTAAAGGTATCAGGCTGATTTTCAAATAATTTTATAGACATGTACATTGGGTGAAACTCTATCTGATTCCTTCAAGCCATGTTGATTGGTCGAAAAACGTGGCCGCCAGGGGGCGGGGCTATTTTGCCTTATATGGCTATAGTGAAAACTTAAAAAATCTTCTTCTCCGAAAGTGTCAGGCTTATTTTCAAATAATATTGTAGAAATGATCCTTTGGTGACCCTCTATCAGATTCCTTCAAGCCATGTTGATTGGTCGAAAAACATGGCTGCCAGGGGGGCGGTGCTGTTTTGCTTTATATGGCTATAGTGAAAACTTAAAAAAAATTCTTCTCCGAAGTTTCAATTTTTTTCATAGAAACATTCTATATGATTCCTTCAAGCCATGGTGATTGGTAATAAAACATGGCCACCAGGGACGGTGCTATTTTGCCTTATATGGCTATAGTGAAAACTTTAAAAATCTTCTCCCCCGAAACTGTCTGGCCGATTTTTAAATAATTTTGTAGAAATGATCCTTTGTCAGATTCCTTCAAGCCATGTTGATTGATCGAAAAACTTGGCCGCCAGGGGCGGGCTATTTTGCCTTATATGGCTATAGTGAAAACTTAAAATATCATCTCCTCCGAAAGTGTAAGGCTGATTTTCAAATGATTTTGTAGAAAGGTTCTTTAGGTGACCCTCTATTAGATTCCTTCATGCCATGTTGATTGGTCAAAAAACATGGCCGCCAGGGGGCGGGGCTATTTTGCCTAAAATGGCTATAGTGAAAACTTAAAAAATCTTCTCCTCCGAAAGTGTCAGGCCGATTTTCAAATAATTTTGTGGAAGTGTTCCCTAGGTGACCCTCTATCAGATTCCTTCAAGCCATGTTGATTGATCAAAAAACATGGCTACCAGGGGGCGGGCTATTAAGAGATTTAATTTTTGTCTAATGGCAGTTGAGCAATACTGGCCCTCTTGGGCCTCTTGTTTTTCATCCATGCATACTTCTGGTTGCCATGGCAAACAAAAAAACAAACTTACAAACAACTCTCTTTCCAAATTAGTGAATATGTAGTTCAAATCTTTTAAAATTGTTTCCAATGTACAACAGATTTGCACCAGGCCACTTTGAAAACATCTATTATAATTAAAAAGAAAGCAAATCTCTATAAATGATACTATCCTTAAAGTGTAGAGTTGAAAATGTTACAGTGAAAGAAGAAATTGATCATTAAGAAATGGTCTGCTTAGATGAGTCAACATTAAACTAAATGTCAGAAAGGATTAATCCTTGTTAACATAAAACAAATCTGCAGCAGACGACTTTGAAAAAATAACCCCAAATATATTTGAATATCTATTTATATGAAAGTATTATTATTGAATAGAATTGAAAAATTATGGCAATATAAGCAATTTCTCTATTTTCAACAATGTTTGCAAAAGCTGTCACCTGCAGAGGCACCAGAAAGTGTCTGTTTTTGGGAAAATGTTTAAAAGAAATTAGCCTATGAAGTATAAGCCTATGAAGTAAATGTGTCTTATTTTTCTTGAATTTTCAGGGTGCGTGTGGTGTCTGTGGAGCTTACTTTCAATCTAGATCTAAACTATTTAGTCATATAAAAGAAAGTGGACATGCACAGACGAAAGAGGCTCCTGACGTGGAGGAGTCCAAAGCAAAAAAGAATAAAAAGAAGAAAGGAAGATGACCTCAATTTTGATCTATGTAGTTTAAATTTATGCATCTATTAAAATAGTTCAAAGTAAAAAAAGAAATCTGTTATCATTTAGCAAGTTTGTTGTGAGTACAATGTTTTGCAATCTCAAAATTGAAGTTGGTTCATCTTAACCCTTATCCCACATACAACCAATCTGCAGCAGACGACTTTGAACATATCTTAGCAAAATTATGGAAAACGACTATAAATGAAAGTATAATTATTGAATAGACATGAAAACATTGTGGCAAAAGGAGAAAATGCTCATAACAAACATTTTTTTCTCTTTTTATGTTTTCAAAAGTTGTCTGATGCAGAGCGTCTATATGTGGGAAAGGGTAAAAGGTCTGTCTCACAAATTTTGAGTTGCAATTTTCAAATTATTCTGTTAGAAATATGAAGTGAAAATTTATAGCAAATATCTTTTGGAACAACCAATCCGCTAGATCATTGTCAGCGCTGTTCAGTGTCATTGTCGCCGGTATGTTCACTTCGGCCTTATTGATTACATTTCCTACACATTTCAAAATCAGGATACATACTGAAAAACCCGGAGAGAGCATGGCATTCAGATGTTTTAAAAACAATGTGACAGAAGAACAAGTTGTTGCTTTCTATGAGTAGTTTCCCCTTTCCCAAAAATGTAACACTAGACAACAGATGTATCCGAATACACTTCAACAAGATACAAGATATTTATTTCGTAATTTAGTCCCATTATACAACATAATTTATAAGTATATACAAGAGGGAGTGATGAAATACATTATAACACTGACATTTGAAGCTGAAAAAATAGTTAAGGTATTGAAAGAGTCTCACTTCTTAGTTTGAATGCGCTCTGAATGAATGCATAACATTTGTCAAGAGTCTTGTTGTTTATCCAGGATACGTTAAAATAAATGTCTCTAAAATGTCATATGTAGGACATTCGTAAAAGAAGTGAAACTAGTCTTCAATACTGTACATATTTTTATCAAGACATAAAGGGCATATATTTCTTGAAATCGATAGGTGTCTACCTCTCTCTATCATAAGGTCATGGTTGGAGCATCTAAAGTAACTATATATCCTGCGTAAGGAGAAATGTAAAAATGAATTTAAATACATCTCTGGGTTTAATAATGAATTGAAATGTTTGTAATATTGCCCTTTTCCCGCATTGTTTTTATCCATATGTCATTTTTAGCTCTACTGGCCAAAGGCCAGAAGGGCTTATGTCGTGGCGATTTGTCCGTCGTCCGTGCGTGCGTCCGTCCGTCCGTCCGTGTGTCCGTTGCGTCCGTAAACATTTTCTTGTTAACACGATACAGTCTTCACTTTTGATTGTATCTCAACCAGACTTATACAGTAGTTAGATATCCATGAGAGCTCGGTTCCTTTCGAAAACCAGCCAGATCCGCCCATGCATGACTGGATTATGGCCCTTGAAATGGTCAAAATTGCTATAAAAGAGCTTGTTAACACGATACAGTCTTCACGTTTGATTGTATCTCAACCAAACTTATACAGTAGTTAGATATCCATGAGAGCTCGGTTCCTTTCGAAAACCAGCCAGATCCGCCCATGCAAGACTGGATTATGGCCCTTGAAATGGTCAAAATTGCTATAAAAGAGCTTGTTAACACGATACAGTCTTCACTTTTGATTGTATCTCAACCAAACTTATACAGTAGTTAGATATCCATGAGAGCTCGGTTCGTTTCGAAAACCAGCCAGATCCGCCCATGCATGACTGGATTATGGCCCTTGAAATGGTCAAAATTGCTATAAAAGAGCTTGTTAACACGATACAGTCTTCACTTTTGATTGTATCTCAACCAAACTTATACAGTAGTTAGATATCCATGAGAGCTCGGTTCGTTTCGAAAACCAGCCAGATCCGCCCATGCATGACTGGATTATGGCCCTTGAAATGGTCAAAATTGCTATAAAAGAGCTTGTTAACACGATACAGTCTTCACTTTTAATTGTATCTCAACCAAACTTATACAGTAGTTAGATATTCATGAGAGCTCGGTTCCTATCGAAAACCAGGCAGATCGCCCATGCAAGACTGGATTATGGCCCTTGAAATGGTCAAAATTGCTATAAAAGAGCTTGTTAACACGATACAGTCTTCACTTTTGATTGTATCTCAACTAAACTTATACAGTAGTTAGATATCTATGAGAGCTCGGTTCCTTTTGAAAACCAGCCAGATCCGCCCATGCAAGACTGGATTATGGCCCTTGAAATGGTCAAAATTGCTATAAAAGAGCTTGTTAACACGATACAGTCTTCACGTTTGATTGTATCTCAACCAAACTTATACAGTAGATAGATATCCATGAAAGCTCGGTTCCTTTAGAAAACCAGCCAGATCCGCCCATGCATGACTGGATTATGGGCCTTGAAATGGTCAAAATTGCTATAAAAGAACTTTTTAACACGATAGTCTTCACTTTTGATTGTATCTCAACCAAACTTATACAGTAGTAAGATATCCATGAGAGCTCGGTTCCTTTCCTAAACCAGCCAGATCCGCCCATGCAAGACTGGATTATGGCCCTTGAAATTGTCCAAATTGCTATAATTGAGCATGTGAACACAATAGAGGCTCCATTTACTATCTGATCTTCACCAAACTTAGATAGTAGTTAAATATTGATGAGAGCTTGGTTCCTTTTGAAAACCAGCTAGATCCGCCCATGCAAGACTGGATTATAGCCCATGAAATTGTAAAAATTGCTATAATACAGCTTGTGAACACAAAAGAGCCTCCATTTACTATCCGATCTTCACCATACATACATGCTCTGGATTGAAAATGACCAAAGAACCATACCAGTAGAGCATAGGCCCTCATGGGCCTCTTGTTTAGTGTATCTCAACTAAACTTATACAGTAGTTAGATATCCATAAGAGCTCGGTTCCTTTAGAAAACCAGCCAGATCCGCCCATGCATGACTGGATTATGTCCCTTGAAATGGTCAAAATTGCTATAAAAGAGCTTGTTAACACGATACAGTCTTCACTTTTGATTGTATCTCAACCAAACTTATACAGTAGTTAGATATCCATGAGAGCTCAGTTCCTTTCGTAAACCAGCCAGATCCGCCCATGCAAGACTGGATTATGGCCCTTGAAATTGTCCAAATTGCTATAATTGAGCATGTGAACACAGTAGAGGCTCCATTTACTATCTGATCTTCACCAAACTTAGATAGTAGTTAAATATTGATGAGAGCTTGGTTCCTTTTGAAAATCAGCCAGATCCGCCCATGCAAGATTGGATTATGGTCCATGAAATTGTAAAAATTGCTATAATACAGCTTGTGAACACAAAAGAGCCTCCATTTACTATCCGATCTTCACCATACATACATGCTCTGGATTGAAAATGACCAAAGAACCATACCAGTAGAGCATAGGCCCTCATGGGCCTCTTGTTGTAAGTAGCCGTCTTCAATCCGTTGTTTAAAATGCTTAATAAATATAGCATCGTTACCTATGTCTTGTGAAATCCATACATACCCAAAGCATGGGCAACCTGTATAAAAAATCTCCTGTTTATGCATGGCTTTGGGTATGTATGGATTTCACAAGACAAGCCTCATCGAGGAGTTTCAACATCATGCAGCAGTGCTTTGGATACCTATGGATTTCCATCTGAGTAACGTTTAGCCAGTATTTAATACAATAAGGAATGTAAACTGTACAAAGAGGTAGACGTCCACATTCTCCTAAAACAAATGGTTCCGATATATTTCTTGCTAGATTACAATACTCTTTACAAAATGTTATATGAACTCTTTCAACTTTGTCAGAATACTTATAACCCCAAAGTTGAGACCCGTAGCATAGCATAGGCTTAACAGTAGTATCAACAATTTTGAAAGCATCTTAAGGGTCTAGTCTTCCATAAAAACGCTGAAATCATAATACATAAAATAATGATTTCATCGCTTATTGTGACAATGTTTCTAATGTTTTTGTCCATTGATGTAAAGCTGCTTGCCAAAAATGGCATCAAATACTGGATCTAAAACACATATTGACGTTTAGTTAAGACTAGCTAGTCGCTCTGCAAATGTAAATTGGAAGCATATTTGAGCCGTTTCACGAGAAAACTAACATTATGGATTTCGCGTAATATATCGACCTAGATCAACCTGCGCAGGCTAATCCGGACCGATACATTCCGACTCGGGGGATAGAGGTATAGAGTTATGATTCATGAAAAAGAAAATCCACAGGAGGCAAAACGTGTATGTCCAGGTTAGCCTATGCGCCATGCTTAGGCTGATCCGGGTCGATACTTTACGCAGAGTCCACAATATTGGTTTTCTCGCTGGACGGCTCATTTTTCTTCTACAGGATAAAACAATGGAAATCGGAAAATGATCCAATACGTCAATTGTTCTTCCACCATATTAATGTATGAACGGAATGCTTGGTAATATTCAAAGAAGTCATGTGAGTACCGTCTGAAATGTTAATCAGTTCGTCTTTGTCACCCATGTTGGCAATGACCAGGGCTACATAATCATCGGGTCGAATAAAACCTGCAACTTCTATCGTTTCAGAACCGTGTTGCATTTCAACCTCAATAGCCTTTGAATCTTGTGGTACAAATTAACTAAAATGTCCTATCATATAAAACATGGGTTGTTTATAAAACTGGTCCTTCTCTTTGTGTACAATGACTGGACAGTCGGCGTTGTTGTTGACCCAGCTAGGACCGCCTGACATGTTCAGTGCTAGATTATAATCTGTAAAACCGCTCACATAGTTCTGCATGTCTTGGAAAATGCTTCGTCCGATTTCTTCAGCCCTCTCCCAACTACCAAACAATACAGTCTTTGGTTGGCGGATGCACGCCTCAGATGCCATGATAAATTTGTCTTTAAACAGTTTATGCGTGGTTGACAAAGCAATTGGGCTTTCGGTAGCATCATGGTACCATTGGACTGCAAAGCCGTCGATGGCGCTTCTGGCAGCTGGATGATCAAATGCTTTACTCCATACTTTTAACTGATCTCTGTTGTCATCCATCACCATCAACTTGATATGACCATATCCGTTATCGATCAGTGATTGTTTGAGCTCACTGACCACCCAGTCACGTGTCTGGTTGGCCAACCAACACATGGACTGGTACAGGGGTTTACTGTCCGGATCACAACTCCGGACCGGTGCACTTTGTGTTGTGAGACCCCACATCCGTCCATGTAACATGAACCCTTCATACTCGGACATAAATCGTGCCAGATAGTTCTCGTACACTTTCGACATGTTAACAGCCACCGTTCCGTAGCCCATCATATCTCCATTAGACTTCATCCATCCGGGAGAACTCCAAGGACCTCCATACAACGAAACATTACGTCTGCTTGCCAGTACTGCTTGATCTATGTAAGGTATTGTACAAGCGGTCTATGCCAGAGATAGTAAATTTCGAGAGATAAATATCACCGTCTGTAAAATCGTACGAATATACGTCTTCTGACATGTCGTTGCTAGCTATTGGAATCCTCCCGATGGTGTACTCAATTCCGTTTGGACTAAAATAGGCATCGATCAAGTTTTTCTGGGCACCAGACGACAAACTGGCAATATTGTAACCAGCTGCATCAGTAAATGTTCCGCCAAATCCGATAATTATCTGACGTGTTCTCGTGGCGTTCACAACTATCTTGTTTGTTGATGTTATTGCTGTTTCAATCTTAAATGAATTGACGGATTTTTCGAATCGGAGACCAGCGCGACTTGAAGAATAGATCAGGTATTGCCCAGCAGGAAGTTTGTTTTCCGGCTCAATTGTGTCGCAGTAGGTTGAATTACAAACACAGACGAATGAAGAAGGTCCATCGTTCAGTTTTATACAAGGTTTCCTGGGAGCATAAGATGCATACGTACCACTAATAATGAAGTAAAGAACGATAATTCCTCGATGAAAAGTCATGTCTTTACCCTTCATATACACTGTCCATCAACTCCAGATTTCAGTTTTTGTAGACACTAGTTCAATTTTGTTTCGTTCTTCATGTAATTTACTTATCGTGGTAAGCATAAAAAACGGTTGCAACATTATCTTGTTACATCATGTAGTTACAACCGTTTTGCACGAAACCATCGATACAATTTGACTTTGACCATGACCATAGATAATACAACGTGTACACTGTCATTATTAAGTAAACAAGTTTTGAACAAACGAAATGTACTTGACTACTAGACATTTTTTAACCCTTTCCCTCATATAGACGCTTTCTGCAGCCGACGGCTTTTTGAAAACATAGTGACAAAAGAAGAAATTGCTCAAAACGAGCAATTTCTCCTTTTGCCACACTGTTTTCCACTTTAAGTCATAGGTTATCCATTCAATTATAGAGATTTTCCATGTTTTTACAAAGTATGTTCAAAGTCGTCTGCTGCAGAATTGTCGTATGAGGGAAATGGTTAAGTACCCGGACACTATGTTTTGGCCTTGATCACATTGATGGTGTAGTGGTAGAGCGTCCGCATCGGGTACGGATTTTAAGTCTTTTAAAACTTGTAGTAATGGCTTCCCCTCATTGGCGCTCAGGATTGTGGGGTTATCATTAAGACTGACTGACTGACTGGTGTCTGGATAAATAGACCAGTAGAACTGGTAAATTACCCCCTGGAAACAACGTGATATAACTGGAACATAGCGTAAAACACCAGACGAAATATAGTCTGATCGAATGGAGATAAAGCTTACAACTTGTTTTTAAAACTTTCTCCTATGATTATTGTATACTAACGGCGATACTTCTTTAAAACAAGTGAGTGTATTAGATGTTTCCGCGATTTATATATAATGTGGTACATGAAGTTGTAACCTTCATTGTGAGCAATACTTCCTTTTACCACAACGTTTTTAAAAGTCGTCTGCTCTAGATATGGCTGACGAGGGAAAGTGTTTGACTTCATCGAGTGCGTTGATATCGCTTGTCTTCTGATAACGTAAATTTGAAGGAAAGGTTATCATTTCAATGACATACAGAACTTGAAACGTTGTGAGAAAAGGAGAAATTGCACATTATTATTAAAGTCTTTAAAGCCGTTCGAATGTTCTCAAGAAAACATCGTGACAAAAGAAGAAATTGCTCATAATGAGCAATTTCTCCGTTTGTCACAACATTTTAAATTATATTCAATGATTGTACTTTCATTTATCGACATTTTCCAAATGTTTGACTAGATGCTTCCGAATTTGACTGCTGCTGATTTGTTGCACGTGGGAAAAAGGTTCAGGACCATAGAACAATGCTTCTCACAAGTCATTGTAAAACGTCCATATGTAAGATAAGTCTTTTTTCGATCGGCTCCCCGTCAATCACACAGGGAACATTATATGGTTATATGTTATAACCTCCTCGGTGCTGTAGTGCTAGAGTGTCCGCCTCGGGGGCGGGAGGTCGCGGGTCCTATCCCCGTTCTGGTCATACCAAAGACTTTAGAAATGGCAGCAATTGCTGCAGCCCAGGGTTGCGGGGTTAGCATTACGACTGACTTGCATGTGTAAGAATAAATGGACAAGTAATACTTGAAACGCCGTCATATAACTAAACAATTGATAAAAGCGGCGTAAAATACCAAACAATCAATCAAAGTATATGGTTATAAATACACATTATTACTCGCCAATAATAAACCTGATTTGACCTTTGATATATAAGCCTTGACTGTGATTTGGGGTCTTATTGACTCTCTGGTGTTATATAAATGTAAATGGGTTTAATTTAACGGGGCTACGGTTTTAGTTTATGTTTTCAAAAGATGCATCTTAGACAAAATTATTTGAGGACGGACAGTGCAAACCCTGTGCACACAGGCTCTTTTTTTCTCCACTGTACGCAGATGCGTTATGACCAAAAATCTCTAGTCGCGGCTCATTTACAGTCAAACCTGTGCTAAAGACCACATTGGAATAGCAATTCCCTGTCTATAGCAGCCATTCTTTTATTTTCAAAATTGCTCAGTTTCTGCATATATGACACTGCAATTAAAGACCACCTGTGAACAAAGACCATATAGTTGTGTTCCCATTGGTGGTCATCAACATTATGACTATTCAGACAATAATGTCTTTGGGATGCAAACAAAGATATTCTGTTTACATGAGAAATGTATTTCTGATATGTTATTCTTTTGGTTTAAATTCCTCTAATCCATGTAAATGTCACCATGCTACTTGGTGGTAGGTCATAATTCAATATCCCAGGAACTGTGGGGTCATGTATGCTGATACTCATTTTGTCATCTGTGTTGGTGTTGATGAAATTAGCCACTACAGAAAGGTCTTCTCGCTGGAAAAATATTTCCTGTATGTCGTCATTTCCGGTGAAATTTCGTGAAAACGACAACAGTTTTGATCCGGGTGTTACGAACTTGCTGAAATGTCCCATGGCATAAAACATTGGCTGTTTGTAAAATTCATCTTTCTCTGCGTTGACAATGATTGGACTGTCAGCGAAATTGTTGACCCAGTTCGGTCCACCTTGCATGTTAAGGGCCATATTCCAGTCCACCCAACCAGACACACCGTTTTCGAGATCCTGCAGTATGTCTGTGAAATAATGTTCTGCACGCCCCCAGTTACCTAACAGAACACTTTTTGATTTGTCAAATATATCCTGCTCGCATGCCTCTGTGTTAAGAATAAAGTAATCATCACCAAACTTATCATACGTTTCGTTTAAAGCTGACGGTGGGACAAGTCGGTCCTCGTACCAATGGACCGCAATACCACTGACATACTTAGCTGCTCCTTGGTCTGCCAGGACTATTTCTGCCCATTTTGGAAGAAAGACTCTTTGATCGTCCAGAATCATTAGTTTTACCTGTCCGAATCCAGCCGCTTGGAGTGCAGGACCGAGATCTTTAGCTATAAAGTCTCTCTGTAATTCTGCAGTCCACCCTAATGTTTGTATGGTTATGAACGGTAAGTAACCGTCACTGGGTTCGTTTTGGGCGGTAAGACCCCACACATTGATTCCTTGGTCTTCATAGGCCTGGAGAAATTTGACGAAATACTGGGCCCATGTTTTGTGATATTTATCACCTGGCTGACCCTTCAATTGTCCATTTCCGGTCATGTTGCCATTGGTTTTCAACCAATACGGACTACTCCAAGGACTGCCGAATAGAGAAATATTACGCGCACTTACCCTTATGGCGTCTTTGATCGCTGGAATTTTGTGCTGCGTGTCTTCTTCGGCAAGTTTAAACAAAGTCAGATTAAAGTCTCCAGGAAAGTCGTCATACGAGTACAGACGAGTCGAGAAATCACAGCTTGCGATCGGAATACGACCCATGGTATACTCAATACCGTTCGGACCGAAATACGACCCAATCAAGTTACCACGAGCCTTCTGTGAGAGTGTATCCATCGTCATGGTAGCCGAGTCGGTGAATGCGCCGCCAAATCCAACTATCTTCTGCCGCGTTTCCCTTCCCACTTCGTAAGCATACTCGTTTGGAGGCTGTAACACAATGGAACCTTGGTGATACTTCAAGCGATCACCGGCTTTCGTCGTCTGGTGGGCTTGGTAATACGTCAATAATAGAGGACTGTCGTCTGATCTAATGGTATCACAGTACGTAGCGTTACACACGCAGACGATAGAGTCTTGGTCAAACCGACGAGGAATGCATGGCATTAGATCGTCACCTCTCACGTGATTGAAAGACGACTGGATAATATATACGAACAATAACAGAATAGCTCTCCCCATGTTCATATCTTAAAAATCCGTGTACAATGACAGTTCGTATCAGTTTATATCCGCAGTTGATACAACTAATTATTAAAGGGACTGACTCAATGTACCAAAATGCACCAAGAACAGTTATAAACGTGATTATACAATTTTAAAAATTGAGCAGTACTCTACGTTAAACCAACCATAAGGCATTTCAACCAGTGTAGATCTAGATCAGGCATTCGCGCAGTCTGATCTTGCTCTGCATTATTCGCCTCTTAGTCATAGGCGGTTCAAAGAAACATCTGTAATTCAGCATCTATTTGGATCTTTAATCATGAAAGCACAGGCAGATCTTTCTCTTCACGTGTTATTATTACTCTAAGGTTGGTTTTCATAGAGCGTAGTAAAAGGGATAATCTAGCTGTTATGTATTACTAGTAATCACGTGATTCATGGTAACAAGATACCTGGTAGATTATATTAAGGTTATTGTTGCATGTTTTTAGCTCAACGAAATAAAGAGACCATATTACCAGAGGGAAAGTTTTGCTCAGGTTTGACATACCTCCCTTTCCGACATTAAATCTGTATCATACGACGTTGTAATTATGGTATATCTCTATATGGAAGTTTAACTATTGAAAAGAGATGAAACATAGAGGCAATAAGATTAATTTCTAATTATTGAGCAATTTCTCATTTAACCACAACATTTTCAAAATGCGTCTCCTGCAGACGCGTCAACAAGCGTCTACATCAGGGAAAGGGTTACAGTAGGTATTGAAGTAGATTTTAGTAACTGAAAAATGTGAACCGAGAATAGCGAGACAGTTCCTTTAAACATAAATTGTTGCATATGATGACACGACCTTTTACCCTTGAGTTTTATCAGCAACATACTGTTTGCGTTGATAACCAACATTTTCACAAAGTGGTTAAAACGGTTATTGTATATTGGTAACCAGCCAATCAATATCTCGTTTCCTGCATTTTTGAATATTTCTTTGAGAAATGAGAACCTTTTAGGTGTATCAAGAACCTTTTAGGCGTATCAAGAACCTTTTAGGCGTATCAAGCACAATTTAAGAAATTACGCTCAATAGGGAAACTATGGATTAAGCGTGTCTTCCTTTGTTAATATATTATTAGTAGCAAATCTGCATTACTTCCGTGTTCATTAACTGTTGGCGATATTAACATCATTTCCGTACACATTTATCTCGTTGACAATCAATTATGATATTAAATTTACAAAGAAAGAGATATTTTAAGAGTTGAGTTGTAATTTTCTCTCTCTCATTTACTAGAGTAATGACACTTTGTGTGAGTAAGTTATCTGTACCAAATGATACAACGAAGATGTTTTACAGTGTATGACTACTTATAAAGACAATGTGACAAAAAGAGAAATTGCTCATACTGAGCGATCTTATTTTGCCAGAATAGTTCACAACTCTTCAAATATAAGTCTTTCCATATTTTTGTCTACATGTTTTCGAAGTCATCTATTGCAGATTTGTTGTACATGGGATAAGGGTTAATTGCCTATAACCAACATTTGAAACCTCTGCTGATAGTCAGTAATATCTCATTTTCCTGAAATGTTTTCTTTGACATTTATTTTAGCAGCTTAAATGATAACCATAACTTATTTACTACTACTACTACTGCTGCTACTACTACAACTACTACTACTACTACTACTACTACTACTACTACTACTACTACTACTACTACTACTACTACTACTACTACTACTACTACCACTACCACTACCACTACTACTACTACTACCACTACTACTACTACTACTACTACTACTACTACTACTACTACTACTACTACTACTACTACTACCACCACTACCACTACTACTACTGATACTACTACTACTACTACTACTACTACTACTACTACTACTACTACTACTACTACTACTACTACTACTACTACTACTACTACTACTACTACTACTACTACTTCTACTACTACTACTTCTACTACTACTAATAATAATAATGCGTCTATTCACTACTAACCTCTAAACCACTTAAAAGTCACCATGCTGTATACAATTGTGAGATAGGTTTAATCTATTAAGTTTTGAGTCAACCAAAACATATATATGTTACCATGTTTTAATTTCGGACACAGCATTGATTCATTAGAAACTTCTAAACCAGGTGAAGGTTACCATGCTGCTCGGTGGAAGTTTAAAATTCACCATACCATACGGAATCATAGGATCATGTATAGTGATGCCAAATTCATACGTGGCGTTCAAGTTTATAAAGTTTGCAACGACGGAACGATCTTCGGTTTGGAACATAATTTCTCTAATGTCGTCGTTTTCTGCAGAGTTGCCGGTGGAATACTTCAGTATCTTTGATCCGGGTTTAACAAACTTACTAAAGTGCGCCATGGCATAAAACATGGGCTGTTTGTAAAATTCATCTTTCTCTGCATTAACAATAATTGGACTGTCCGCCCAGTTGTCCAGCCAGCTGGGACCTCCCTGCATATCTAGAGCCATATTCCAGTCTAACCAACCCGAGACCCCGTGAGTGAGGTCTTCCACGATATCCGTAAAGTAACGTTCCCCTCTCTGCCAGTTGCCGAGTTGAACACTGTTCGACCTGTCCTTCGTGTCCCGTTCACTAGATTCAGTATTCAGAATGAAATAGTCATTACCAAACTGTTCGTATGTTTCATTCAGCGCTGTTGGTGATACGTTTTCGTCTTCATACCAATGTACTGCAATACCACTCACATATTTAGCTGCTTCAGGGTCGGCAAGAACTACTTCAGCCCATTGAGGCAGGAATGATCTCTCGTCATCTAACAGCATTAACTTGACATCTTCAAACCCTGCTGCCTTCAGTGCTGGTCCAAGATCTTTGGCAATAAAAGCGCGTTGTTGTTCCGGAGTCCATCCCAGGCTTTGTATGGGCACGAAGGGAAGAAGCCCGTCGCTTGGTTCATTTTGGGCGGTGAGACCCCAAATATTGACCCCTTGGTCCTTATAGGCTTGCAGAAATTTGACGAAGTACTGAGCCCATGTTTTGTGATATATATCCCCCGGCTTGCCTCTTAGTTTGCCCATTCCGGTCATGTTACTAGTTGTTTTCATCCAAAAAGGACAACTCCACGGACTTCCAAATAAGGATATGTTTTGCGAACTGACACGCATAGCGTCTTTGATTGCCGGAATTTTATGCTGCAAGTCTTCCAATGCCAGACTAAATGAATCCAAGTTGAAGTCCCCGGGGGTGTCATCGTACGAGTATACGCGTGTCGAAAAATCGCAACTTGCCATTGGTATACGTCCCATGGTATAGTCAATTCCATTTTTACCAAAATACGACTCGATTAAATTAATTCGAGATTGTTCAGACAATGCGTCCATTGTCATGGTAGCAGAGTCGGTGAAAGCGCCGCCGAATCCAAGAATTGTCTGCTGCGTTTCGTCTTCAATGGTGTAAACATATTCGTTTGGAGTCTGAGGCATTATTGATCCTTCGTTGAATTTTAACCGATCGCCTCCCTTTGTCGTTACATAGGCTTGGAAATACGGATACATGTATTCATCATACTGTATCTGTGGTTTCGAGGCGGCCGCCAAGATGTTGTCACAGTATGTGGAATTGCAAACGCACACTATAGAATCCTGATCAAATTGTCGTGGGATACAAGGTATTTGACATCTTACCACGGACAAAATCACCACCATTGGTGCTAAAAGTCTAATCAATCTACACGTATCCATATTTTGAATAGGTTTAACCAACTCACAACCTCTAATTCAACTGTATATCTGTATTTGGATCAATGAAAATTAACCCTTATCCTGTTGAAGTCCTAAAACCGGTAAACAATTAATTTGTAACAAATTCTTAAGATAGTGAATACATCGATGGAGTTGTACTTGCTGCCTGTTGATAAACGAATAGTGAACAATGTATACCAAAATTAACCTACACTCGAGTACATGCTGATCTTAGTCTTCACTTTTCGCAAATGTAGTTTAAAGTATAACATTACCAACTACGTAAATGTTGACTAAAGACGCGTATGGCGGGTTAAAGGTTAATCCTAACGCAATCTAATGGACTCTCCTGCCACATTAAAGTTAACTCTTTCAGCGCCAAAGGCAATATCGAGCTTTTTGCAAACAATACAGATTCAGGTGAGTCGGCTCGTAACGAGCTGTCTCACCTGAAATCTGCATTGTTTGGCTGTGAGTTATTAAGATATTCCAAAAATCCTAGAACATGAAAATAGAATCATCCAAATTTGAACATGGGAGAGTCTACTTTAAACAATTCGGCGATGAAAGGGTTAATATATTCGTAGAGGTCTTTCATCTAGACGGATAATTGCCTGTTTTTTTTCCGTATTTGATAAAGCTTTTCACTATAAGGAAATAATTATATTCATAATTAACGCAGAGTAACGTTTTTTCTACTCCCCTTTTGTATCACAATCTTTCTATCACAAAGTAATATACCACAATATGCTTATGGAGAAATTTGCCAAGGTTACACTTCTAAAGAAGATAACCTTATGGTGATAGAGGCATTTCATTATTTCCTAAAACTGATCCGTGTATGTACGCCTCTGCAGCAAACATCTTTAACATTGTTGGAGAAGGAAAATTTCATCATGAGGGCCATATTATCAATTTGTTTTTATAATTTTGTCAACCTAGTTTAATGAGTTATTTGTTTGGCATCCGTGTTTTTCAGATATTTTCATCTTGAACTTGGAGGCTAAAAATAAAAGCAGACTAAGTAAAGGATTAGATTCTCCAAAGTGACCATTGTATGTATCTCTACACTTTCCCACGAGCAGAGGCCTTTAAAAAAAACGTTGTTGAAAAATCAGAAATACTTCATAGTGAGCATTTTCTCCTTCTGCAACAATGTTTTCATTTCTTTTCAATAATTATATTGTTATTTGTTACCATTTTCCATATTTTGGAATAATTATTTTTCAATGTTGTCTGCTGCAGATTGGTTGTATGTGGGATAGGAATAATTGTCCTTGATGAACCCTTTCCAACATGCAACAAATCTGCGGCATATGACTTTGAAACCATTTATTCTAAAGTATGGAAGGTGTCTATAAATATAAAACAATTATTAAATAAAGTTAAAAGAAAAGTGGGAAATGGACAAATGAGCAATATCTCCTTTTGCCAATACGTTTTCAAAAGTCGTCTGCTGTAGAGGTGTCAGAAGGCGTCTGTATTTTGGAAATGGTTTAGTACATGAAGAAGTAACGAGTTGAGGTCAAGGAATGTCTGGTAAATGGAACATATTTTGAGATAAAGAGACACAGGTTAGTTATGTCAGAAAAACAAATAAACAGCACAGTTGAATTTACATTATTTATTGTAATTTATAAAGAAATGATGTAGTGATAGAAAACGTCAAATGTATTACTCGGCAATGTTAACCTGATACCGACCTCTAAGCAACGACAAATATCATTATAATTTCAATGTAAAGTGGACTCGCGATAACTCGAACATGAGATAATCCAGAGACATTTGTATTTATAGTCTCTGAGAAATCCGAATACATCGTTCAACTCGAATGATTTACTGGAACCGGTCTGTCTCTTCGAAACAGAGTTGTAGCAGTTCTGAGTGTTAAGGCGATCAATCAGACGTGATGCTGCGCTGTTTTCATGATATGATATTATTACTCGCTGGCTTTTCAAAAAGAAACACACATGAATTTCGAAGCTGTAACAACATAAGTGGATTTAGCATTCATCGTGGAGTAACTCGAACGCGTCAATAACTCGATGTTATTTATAGGTCCCTTTCGACTTCTATTCATATATGCACCATTCCACGAGAAAACCAACATTGTGGACTCTTCGTAATGTATTGACCCGTAGGCTAATCCGTGCAGACACTTTTTGCCTCCGGTGGATTTTCTGTTTCAGGAATCATTATTCTATATGTCTATCCCCCTGAGACGGAATGAGGCGGTACATTACGCAGAGTCCATAATGGTGGTTAGCTCGTGGGACGGCTCATATTGTTATTTGTTGTATGCAATAGAATATATTGTATTTGTTTTATGAAGAAAGAAAAACACACGACGGAATAGGTGAAACACAGTTGAACTTCAATGAAATGACACCATTATCTTTTACATGAATTATGTAAATTATAGTTGCATAGAGGTCAGGATCATGTTAAACTTGTCAAGTGATAGAACGTGTGGAATGTAAATTTGTGAAGTACACAATACTGAATTGTCTGGAGTAACCTGCCCCTACCATTATAGTATAGGGTCAGGCATTCACCAATAATGGTGGCGCCGTTTTAAGCAAAATGCTGTAGACCAGAGACATATAAAAAGACAAAACCTTTTTGTGGACAAACCGGTTTAACCTTTAAACTTCGAAAGCAGTTTGCATCATTGTTTAAGTATTTTTTCCACAAAACACGTTGTATTGGTCCTCTGTACAATTTTCGAAAATCAGTTGTACATTTACTTATTAACTATATATGCGATAACGATATATAACGTGTGATGACAAATCTAGACGCCATTGTGAATTCATGCCAGGAGTGCTAATTTACTAAAGGCCGCAGGGTTCCAGACTAAAATCTGGACAAAGTTAGCGTGGAGAAACAGATAAGT
The DNA here is from genome assembly GCA_031761405.1 of Serripes groenlandicus. Taxonomy (NCBI): domain Eukaryota; kingdom Metazoa; phylum Mollusca; class Bivalvia; order Cardiida; family Cardiidae; genus Serripes; species Serripes groenlandicus. The sequence goes on from JASEVX010000001.1 coordinate 144,778,966, forward strand.
CTCTGTAATTTATCACTTTAATGTGTCCCCATGTGTCTGTACGAGAGACACTTATTGCTGCAACAACACTACCCTTCAACTGAACAGTCATGACTAGGAAAAGTAAATCCTGTTTTGGGATCACTTTCGAGTTAAATAAGTCTTCATTTTTCCGTGCGAGATACACGTATTGCTGCGAACAACACTACCCTTGAACTGAAAGTCTTGACGTGGAAAAATAGATCCAGTTAAATCAGTCTCCAATCGCCGTACGAGTGAGGCATGCAACTGCAACAATACTGTACGTGGACTAAACAGTCTTGACGTGGGGAAGAGGATCCAGTCACTGGAATTCATCACTCTATACAAATATCGATCTCCATGACGGTGTCCGTACGAGAGACACCTAAGACTGCAACAACATTGCACGTGATATAATACCTGAGTCAGTGTATGCAAAAAGTAACACGTTGGCAATTCATGAAGTCCACAATCTAGATCTACACTCGTTGCTCATACATCACAATTTGATCAATCCTATACTGTAATAAACAACAATGGTGATGCTACAAGTCGCAGGAATTCATCTGGATAAGGGTCTATACTTTTTTAATGAGAGTTTTCATATTTTTGCCTATATGTTATCAAAGTCGTCTGCTGCAGATTTGGTGAATGTGGGAAATGGTTTATGACATCAATGTAAGCTGATCTCACTCTGTCTGTTCCTAACTAGACACCCTATATTGTTCGCTATTTCTCGCCCTTCTTCTCAAGATTCTGAAAAAGAAACATGAATATTATTTTTGGTTCCAAATTTAAAAACGAAAGACATGACCCATTATGCTAAGTAGCTTTGTGCTATTGATCCTGTTCAACTTAACCGAACTTATCTTAATATAACTCCTTCGTATACCCGATGGAAATTGCTACAGCTCACATAAAATAACTTTGAAATGATTGTTCCACTCCCGTGTTTTGCTTTTGTATATTGTTGGTCTTTTTTTAAATAATTATCTTCTCAGTTGTCATTTCTTTGTCTGCACCTTTCTGTATTTATGCCACAATTAAATTGTAAATGGCAAAAAGCAAAGTACATGTGATAAAACTCTGATTTTACAGTAGTCAGTGTCATATAATTACCTCCCTTTGAAGCAACACGAATTAATTTGTTTTTCAAATATCTCGATTTCCACTATCAAGCTAATAAATATAATTTCCTGCTAACAAACTAATTTTGTACATATTTTAGGAAACGCAAACATTGCTTATTGAGGAAAATCTATAATAGTTCGTTGATCACTGAAAGAGATTTCTAAAAACTATCGTTCGTTCACATCTAATAACTCAACACTAATCATATAACCTATTCCTGAACGCCATTCTCTAACACTCTCGACTCATGTATGTGAGTGTGAGGAACGACAACTCTTCGAATGTGAATGACACTGATATGTATGTGAGTGTAAGAAACGACAACTCTGCGAAGGAGAATGCCTGAACGCTTGTTCACTTTTCGCCTCCTGTTTGTTTTTTCTGTTTCAGGAATCATTACTCTTTACCTCTTTCCCCCCTGTGACGGAATGTATCGGCACGGATTAGCCTGCGCGGATTGCGCAGGCTGATCTGGATCGATACATTACGCATATTCCATAATATTTGTTTTTTCGTGGTACAGCTCATATGTGTTTTTAGCCAGGTTATATATCTTTTGATATGTTGATTTAGAACGATTTCTAGTATGTGTGTTTTTCATCTCTTTCAAATTTAGTACGACTCTGAAGCAGACAGATTAGAAAATATCCCGGCTGTTCTTTTGGACGTTCGTAACGGCAGCAATTATTATGACGAGAACAGATTAAACATGATCACCCTCTTTTTGAGCATTTTTTTCTTTTCCCACATTGTTTTTAGTGTCGTCTGTTGCAAATGGGTCAAATGAAGTATGCATTAGGGAAAAAGCTATACATTTGGAGGATCGCAATTGCAGCATTTATTTTTCAAAAGTCGTTTTCTGCAAGTGTTGATAAACATCCTTACCTTTGGACAACCGTTACAGCAGCAATAATTACGGCGAGCGCAGATAACACGATCACACCAACCAACCATGCTGGAAACCCGTCCTTCTCCCTATCACTGAATGCAAACACAGCTGGAAAAAAGAGTATAAGCTCATTGAACCTACGTGAAGGCTTCACCGTAAGAAATGTATTTATAACGCCTTTAGGGATACACGTCTAGTTTCTTGGCAGAAAATATATCGAGTGTTGATTTACATATGCGGACAGTGAATTAAGACTCTCAGAGGACTTTGTTGATGCACAGGCTCTCCTGAATCTGTTCACTGTTTGCAAATACAACACGACGTCACGTCGCCACATCGCCCAGGGGAATATCGTGTAATAAGGATACACTAAAGGAAACCACATTGCGAAGATCGTCAAAAACGGATCGATCGAAGAGATTAGAGATCTGCTGTAATTACAGGTACATTAAGATACCGAGAAAATTGCACATACATGTAATTATGATCCATTTGATACGAATCTCTTCATTTTTCGTAAATGTGGAAGTTGGTTTCTAGCGTAATTTAGTTCCATTATTTATCATAACCGTACGGAGTTTTAGTTGAGAAAGAGAGAGAAAGAGAGAGAGAGAGAGAGAGAGAGAGAGAGAGAGAGAGAGAGAGAGAGAGAGAGAGAGAGAGAGAGAGAGAGAGAGAGAGAGAGAGAGAGAGAGAGAGAGAGAGAGAGAGAGAGAGAGAGAGAGAGAGAGAGAGAGAGAGAGAGAGAGAGAGAGAGAGAGAGACTACCTGGTTGTAGAGTTGTTGTTGTGTTTCCCTGTCCACTGATATGACCTGCATAATCATACAAATCAGTTGAATATTAGTGTAAACTAAAACTATTTACGAAAAGTGTAACGTACTCTAGATGTCAATATTTAAGGGAGGCAATTCAAACTGTTAGTCAAAATAAAAAGGTACGACCAATTCATGTTTGACACGTAAACACTATTATCTAGATAAGGGGGTGGTTTTCACGTACTAAATTCATTGTTTGACACGTAAAAACACTCTTATCTAGATAAGAGGGTGTATTTCACGTACTAAATTCATTGTTTGACACGTAAACACTCTTATCTAGATAAGAGGGTGTATTTCACGTACTAAATTCATAGTTTGACATGAAAACCCTAGACGTTATGGGTACTTAGCAGATTCTATTGAGACCACAGCATAGGGTTTGGTTGGGTAATTTTGAGAGATATTGAGTTGAAAATACAAGTTTACTGCCCATTTTCTATACATGGCCTACATCTATATGTCATTAATACGTATAGTCCATTTTAATTGTGACTAACTCGAGGTATCTATATATAGATACGTTGACATGTCAATTTCAATTCAATTCAATTTCTTTATTTCTCCCAGTTTGTACACCATTTTCTATACATGGCCTACATCTATATGTCATTAATACGTATAGTCCATTTTAATTGTGACTAACTCGAGGTATCTATATATAGATACGTTGACTAGTCAATTTCAATTCAATTCAATTTCTTTATTTCTCCCAGTTTGTACACCATTTTCTATACATGGCCTACATCTATATGTCATTAATACGTATAGTCCATTTTAATTGTGACTAACTCGAGGTATCTATATATAGATACGTTGACTAGTCAATTTCAATTCAATTCAATTTCTTTATTTCTCCCAGTTTGTACACTAACAAAAACCTGAGGTATAAACAAATCAGCATTACAAACGGTGAAACAGGATGACACACACACACACACACACACATATATATATATATATATATATATATATATATATATATACATAACAGAATATGGGACACCCCTCTTTTGTGTTAATTTTTACAAAGATAATAAATTATTAAATATATATATATCGATCTCTGAATTGTCAAATAATTAGCACAACATACTTTTCCACAATGATTTTGTGTCTTAATTAGTACATAGAGATTGATGTTTTAAATAATTATTAGTAACTAAGTTTAGATAAATAGATCAAGTTTAAGGGTTTCAATATTCTTATTTCTATAAAACTCTAGTTTTAGTTGGCGTTTATATAAAGTACATGGACAAACGTAGGTTCTCGTGCTAATACGGCGACTTAAAGGGGATTTTTTTTCTTAGTTTAATACATACACTGTGATATGAGGTAACTATTATGCATGTTTACATAAAGTGAATATCAGGCTGTATACATAATTCATATGTAAAAAAAAAGTGAGAGAGAGAGAAAAAACAAAACAAAAAAATAAATAAGTACAAAAGTGTAAAATAATAACAACCCTTCCCCTGTTGACATTATGCTGCTCAAATGTCACTCTTAAGGTTAAGTAAGTATCAAGTATTCTTAGAAGCTTAGTGAGAACTGTGTGTCAGAATGAGACGACATGAATTAGCAGACCGATCCTGGCACACTGTGTTCGCTTTCTTGTATTAAGTGATGTTTATGGTTTAATCCCATTTCGTCTAATCCCAATTGGTCTACTCCCATTTCGTCTACACTTTTTGCAATTTGTCCCATTTCGTCTACAACCAATTTATACCCTGGTGCCATTTCGTCTACACTAAGATTAATGAGACAGACAGTCTAATTCAATAAGATGGACATATTTTGTTATAAATATGTGGGTTATACATACATTGTGGACCCATACCAGAGCATCTTTTCATTGGAAATTGTTTTGTTTTATCGTTCTATTTTTGATAATTTTTATCTGATTATATTGGAATGTCGCAATTACTTTAAGGGACGCATGGCATTAGTCTACATTATGTACAAAATCCGAAGTCTGTAAAACAAAAGAAACACAAAGTTCATAACAAATTTTAATAATCATTTCATGTTTCATGCTTAATACAAGATAATATTTAAGAATCTATTAATGTTGCAAAGGTTAAAGCACTTTGTAATAGCACATAATTCACAAGCACAACGGTGTAGACAGACTTGTCAACGATACGACCAGGGCAGTTTCTGTTATGGCATCTCCAGAATACCTTCCCGTTGTTGCCTCGTCTATTCACTTGGTACCGAAAGCCTTCAAAAAGAAGCTGATCTCCACCTCTACTACTCTTGCAATACTCCATGATTTGATTTCCTGGCCATTTCCACCCCAGTTTATATATATATTCTTCTCAGATGTTTTTCGCAAACTTCAAAGAACTACAATGAACAATAATTATCAAAGGTAATTGCTTAAAATTTTAAAAAGATGATCAGCAGTTTGTTCTAAAATTAATTAAAATG